>JAZKJV010000482.1:907194-1308571 GCA_037367405.1 Ottelia alismoides
TCTCCGTGCCTGTGAGCTCCAGCGGTGCCTGATACCTCAATAAGTCCCTCGCTGGACTTTGACCTGATTCTCTAGGGTGTGAATCAACATTCTATAAACACCCTAGCTTTCCGAAGAAGTCTTCAAAGAATGGAAGTGGTTGTGGTATGAGTCTACACCCACAACCATCTTCCTATATATCTGTGTAGACGATCTAAGTTCAAGTCTATAACCCCAGTTTTGAGAAGTTGTTGCCATCATGTCTGACAACAAAGCAGACATTCTATCCCTAGGTGCCTTCAAAGGACCAACACCCATTGTGAAGATGGATGGAACTAATTATGAACTGTGGGCCATGCAGTTCATGAATCTGATGCAATGTAATGGCAAGAAACATATCTTTACACAAGAGGAGCATGTTGATAAGACTGGGGTTAACGCCTAATGGGAGGCAGATGATGCGTATGCACGAGTATGGCTATCTGGAACACTATCCATGGAGATAGCCAATGACATTCTGAGTCATCCTACAACAAAGGCCATGTGGGACATTCTCGTCGTCACATATTCTTTGGCGAAGAATGAGTCAAAGATTCTGCAACGTCAACATGATATCTTCACATCTAAGTTGAATGATCGTCCTCTACATACCCTTTACACATCTCTAAGGGTTATGTTTGAAAAAGTACATGGTTACATTCCCTTGACGGCTACGGTAGACCAAACTCAAGGCATACAGAAATTCAGTGATGATGGGAGTTTTCCTAGTTGCGCTGGATCTAGAGTATGACGCAGCTAGTGCACAGATTCTCATTGATGCCACTATACCTTCGATGGAGGAAGCATATTACCGATTGAGCAGACTTTCCTTATCCTCTGGTAGTTCATCTGTGTCACAGACATCTTCAGCCATGGCAACATCTCGTGGTAGGGGGAGCGCTACGCATTTCCGTGGCCGAGGAGGCCATGGAAGAGGAGGAGGTAGTAGACCCCCTCGTTAGCCTTGCACCTTTTGCCACAAGCCAGGTCATTCAGAGTAAACATGATATTCTAAGCATGGGTTTCCTGCTTCTGCTCGAGGGGCAGAACAAATTCAGCAATGCAGCAACCCCTCTGGTGCTAAGCAGAGGTTTGACGAGTTAGTAGCACGACTCAGGGAGATTATGCCATCTCCAGGATCAACTAGCTCACAATCGAGATCTTCAGAGGTAGCAACCTCAGCCACTACGTCCACATCAGGTAAACATATGCGTTTACTAGTTGTTACAGGGTTGACTTGTCAGAATGGATTATGGATTCAGGAGCATCTCATCATCTATGTGGTGACAGAAGTCAATTTAGTACATATAGCCCGACTCAGTCAGGCAAATCTGTAGAGTTGCTTGGATTTATGGTTATGGATGCCCGTGTAGGAGATGAAATATTTAGATTTCCACGCATTTCATTAGTAGAGAACTTTTCACGGATATGTCCTAAAAATCAACACGAATTCGAGGGCACGCTGCGAGGACATGCCTTTGTTTTAAGTAACCTATGCATATGAATTTAGTGCAAGACAAATTATCTTGTCATGTGATGCATCATTTATTTAAAATTTTTGAATAATAATGATGCAATTTCATCTATTTTTTGGGACTGATGCAAAGATAAATGCAGTTTTTATTTAACCTAGCGGTTGTGAGTTTGAGTATGTAAGCAACCTCTTCCTATGTTTGTCTTTCATTTTCATGACTTCTGGAGGAGTAGACAAGAAGTGGGATGCCCCCCTTAATAGCGAGAAATTGGAGAGGAGAGCTCAACATAAAGTGATTTGGAGGAGGATATGAGAGGAGGTGGTGGTGGTCGAGCGATGGAGCTTTTCACAAGTGGTAAGCGAAGAAGGAACTACACCATTTCGGTTTAAGTGGGTGGGGTGTCCTTCCTTAGTGAGAGGTAGGTTAGGAGAATGGTGATGGAGCACTTGAAGTGGTTCATTTGGAATGAGAGGGAACTTGGGTTGTGACTGGATCAATTGCAGGTCTAACATGTTTACAAAGAAGCAATTCAGTGGTTTAGTTCGTGACTTTGGGCTAAAGAGATATGGGGCCCTATTAATGATCTGTATGCTGACAGTCCCCAGGTTCGGATGAGTTTTTTTAATTTCTTCAAGGGCTCAAATGAATATGGTAATGGTAATGGTTGAGGAGTTTGGACTAGGTTGTTCAAGGAAGACTTATGACGATTGCCTGATGAATGGGTTGTCTGTTTTTGTGATATGGTATGCATATGATGTACTCTTCTTCATTCAGGGGAAACTACACAAGCCATGGAAGGACATATCGATATCGATATCGTTTCGGTATCGTGTCGATATCGATATATCGGCGATATATCGCCGATATATCGCTATATCTAGGAATCTTTCTGAGAAAATGCTTGAAATCGGATATAGCGATATATCGATTTCGATATCGGTCCCATGTTGATATCGATATATCGGCGATATATCGTCGATATATCGGGATACGACCTTCCATGACACAAGCCAATGAGATCTCTATTTTGGTTGATATTTTTGGCGAGGCATCTATGCAAGCAGGGAAAAGTTTGAGTTTGTTCTTTCTGTCATGACTGAGGGGCTGGCATGGGAACGTGGTTGAATTCAGGACAGTATATGTAAGATATTGCCTCTACCCTGTTTGGGAATGTTAGTGGATTAACTCATGCAATCTGATTTGACACATTTAATTGAGAAAGACGAAAATTAACTTAATTAATTTGGTTGGAAAGCTAGGCGTGTGTCCAAAGATGGGAGTTGGTGCTTCTGAAATTGATTTTGTTGTGTTTACCAGTTATTTATCTTTCGATACTTAAGATGCACGTAGGGGTGCACCAACATGTTGAGAATTTTATGAATAGATTCTTATATATATATATGTTTCATCCAGGAGGGTTGGGGATTGCTCTCTAACGGAGATTTATTACAAGTCTCCTTGAGGGGGGGGGGGGGGGCTCTGCTTTTGAAGTTGAAGAAGATGAACAAAGCCTTGATGTGGATGGCGAGACTAGGGATACACTGATGACATGCTTTCTAGACTAATAAGAGGTATTTACAGCCATGTTTCCTCGTCGGAGGTGCTGCGGGGGTCTCTAAAATCACGACTGCGTATGAGAGTGGAATTTGTTAGGTTCTTTCGAACACAAGTCTTTTATGACACATGCTTGGTGGTGGTGCCTCCTTGCGCATTTGGAAGGATGATTGGTCAGATAGGACATATTTTTGTCATCGTTTCCTAAGGCTATTCATGCTTGCTGCCAATTGGATGAGTGATTGGTTGATATGCAGGTTAAGGAAGGAGCATAGACTCCAACATCTCATTTTTACGTTCTCAAAGAAGAGGTTACATGACCAACCTTCTGAATATTCTTCTCAAAGAAGAGGTTTTTTTTGAAAGCCTGCAGGTTAGGGGGTAGTACTCAGCGGTACCCTCCCCATCAAAATTTATTCCAAACAAAAAACAAAAGCCGGAGCTTTATAAAATTATAACATCTAACTCTCCCTTACAAAAGCATTACAGCACCCAGTCCTCAACCAGCCTATTTGCAAAGATAATGATGTTTTCCTTATAAAATCTTTGTCCGTAGAAAAGTAAATCATTTCTGCCATGCCATATCACCCGGAGGAAGGCCATGGGCAGCAATCGATCCCACCTCGGTCTTCCCTGTTAATGTAGAGCGAATCCCAGAACGTTTGGAACCCCTCAAAGCGACACCAAGTAATCTCCGTATCCAGCCATACCTGAGAAATCACACGGCAAGCAAAGAAGAGGTGATCCACAGTTTCAATAGCACTGTCACAGATTACACATTTGTTCGCAATGATCCCAAGAAGCTTGACGCATCGGTCGCGCGTCATGAGTCTCTTCCGTCTAAGGAGCCAAAGAAGATCCCACTCTTTCCGGAAGACCTAGGGCCCAAATGGCAGCACAATCTCTGATCAAGGGCTCTGAGTTTGCCGGTGGCGGTCTGGAGATTGCACTGTAAGCCCCCTTCACCGAGAATGGCCCATCACGCCAGCACCAATGGTCTCTGCCCCCTCTTGGAGCTTCAACATTCATCACGGCCTCAAGGAGCTTAAGGAAATCATCAAATCTTATGTCTGAAAAATTGGCTGAGAAAGTAGGACACCAAGAACCATCAGCCCAGCAATTCACCACTGAGCAAAGCCTATCAGTCGCCAGGGCAAAAAGACGAGGAAAGCGAGAGCACAAGGCTCCCGCCCCGACCAATCGTCCTCCCAAAAAGCGAAGTCATTTCCTCCCCCAGAACCGGCTTGAACAACATTAGATTCTTCAAAAATGACCTCATTACGCCCCTCCAGAAAGGCGTGGTCGCCGCGCTACAGATTTGCTGCAATCGCGGCACCCCCTTCACACCATAAATCTCGCGGATCGTCAAACAAACAAGATCATTTGCCGGGCCCCACACCCTGCTAGCCCATTTTAGCAAGAGCGCCTCATTCATTTGCTCCAAAGATCTGACTCCCAGTCCCCCCCAAACCTTCGTGCGTTGGATATCCTCCCAGCTTACTAGGTGAATCCCCCGCAGCCCAGTAGTCCCGTTGCCCCATAAAAAGCCGCACATCTTTTTCTCCAACCTTGCGCGGATCCCTTCGGAATCTTGCGAGAAGCAAGGAAATAAATAGGAATGGCCGACAACACGACCTTGAGAAGAACCAGCCTACCTCCTCTCGACAAGATCGAAGCCTTCCAGCCTGCCAACTTCGATTCCACCTTCTCTACCACTCTCAGCCAATCACGTAGCCTCACCCTCCTCAGCGTTAGAGGCATTCCCAGGTAGTCGATTGGTAGGGCATTGCGCACAGACGCCAAGGCCGCAGTCAGCCCATCCACCATACGCTCCACCGCACCAAAGGGGACAAAAAGGGATTTGTTGTCATTCTTGCATAAGCCGGACAACTCAGAGAAAACATCAAGAGTCATCGCCATGCCAATAACCTCCTCGACCCCCCCCCCCCCCAATGAGAAAGAGAGTGTCGTCCGCATACTGAATAATTGGAATCCACAGCTCGCCTCTCGAGTAGCCACGAGATAGCCCACGATGAACCACTCTCTCCGCCATATCAGCCAAGACATCCGCCGCCAGAATGAAAAGCAGAGGTGCAAGGGGGCACCCCTGGCGCACACCTTTGCGAGGGTTGGATCCAACCCCCCTCCGGCCTGCCGTTGATAAGCACAGAAAAAGACGTCGTGGAGATAC
Organism: Ottelia alismoides; assembly: GCA_037367405.1. Taxonomy (NCBI): domain Eukaryota; kingdom Viridiplantae; phylum Streptophyta; class Magnoliopsida; order Alismatales; family Hydrocharitaceae; genus Ottelia; species Ottelia alismoides. The sequence continues at coordinate 912,433 of JAZKJV010000482.1, forward strand.
AACATCACATCCACGAGATCCACGCATCAGGGAAGCGCAATCTCTTCAAAACCGACCATAAGAATCTCCAATCAAGGCTGTCGAAAGCCTTGGCAAAGTCCACCTTCCACAAGATTCCGCTCGCACCCCTTCTCCGCCAATCCGCAATGATTTCGGATGCAAGTGTAGTGCAATCCGAGATTTGACGACCCGGAATGAAAGCGGATTGGCCCGGAGAAACCAATCCGCCAAGGACATTAACCAGCCTAGAAGCAAGGACCTTAGCCACAATGAGATAGAGGGCATTTGAGATAGTAATTGGGCGATAGCCCCCGATCGAGCTCGGCGACAAGCCCTTGGGGATCAGCACAAGCAACGCCCTGTTAATACGGTCATATCCCAGATTCCCATTGCAGAATTCCATCATCACTTCGAGCACCTCGTGCCCAACGAGGTCCCAAAAGTCTCTATAAAAAGAAACCGGAAAGCCATCAGGGCCAGGTGCGGCATCCAAGTTTAGATCCCAGACGGAATCCTTAAGCTCCTCAAGGGTGACATCACGGACAAGAATATCCGAGGAGGGGGGCTCCACAAGCCTGGAGCTGCGACCCAACCATCTCTATTTCCGCGGAATCTTAGAAGCAAGCTTGTCCCTGAAATGATTTGCAATCGCGCGGCCCATATTCCTATTACCCACACTTGTGACCCCATTAATAGTGATGGACTGAAGAGCATTGGATATGCGTCTACCACTAGCGATACGATGGAAGTAAGCGGTATTCGCATCCCCCTCTTTAAGCCAAGAGGTCCTCGATCGCTGGCGCTATTCCGTCACCCGTTTCTTGTCCTCGATAGCAACAATTCTTTGCGCCGTCAAATGCTCCTCCTGCTCGAGAGTGCTAAGATTTCTCTCGTCCTCCAGGGCATCGAGCTTCCAAACAACCTCTTCCGCACTCTTTCTTGCCGCACACCTAGCAGCTCTCGTTTCCCTTTTGAACACCGCCAGCCTGCCCCGTAGAGAGGAAAGCTTCTGGGAGAACCTATTAGCAGCTGAGCCAGTAGTCGTCGTCCCCAACCAGTGTGAAGTCACCACCTCCCTGAAACCATCCTCCAAAAGCCAGCACCTCTCGTAATGAAAAAGCCCTCTTTGGGCCGGGGTCATCCTTGAGCACCACAGGATAGGGCAATGATCAGAGCAGGATCTCGGTTTGGCCTTCACCGACGCCAGGGAAAAGGCTTCCATCAGCTCATTGGAGGCAAAGAAGCGGTTAAGTCTCGAGTACGCCTTCGAGTTTCTCCAAGTGTATTTCGCGTCGCCTGCGTCCAACAATTCTAGGCCAAGCAAATCAATGGTATCAATAAACTTCTCGGAGCCGATATCCTGCCCACCCCTCCCCCCAGGTCTATCAGAGGGTAACAAAGTGATGTTGAAATCGCCCCCCATCAACCATGGTGTCCTTCCAATCGCCCTCCAGCTTCCAGCATATCCTCCCATAGCTCCCCCCTCAATCCACCGTCACAAGGTCCATAGACGCAAGACACCGCAAGATGATCGGAGGAAGAGTTCGCCAAAATCACTGTTAGGATGTGCCGACCCCGTGTTTCCGAGATGAGAGACCAAGACGTCGAACACCATGCCACGAGCAAGCCACCCGACGTCCCCGAGGCGTCCATTCTGAAGTGATCAAGTCCCCACCCTCGCACGATCGCCAAAGACCATCTGTCAAGGAGGGAAGCTTCGTCTCCTGAAGGTGGACAATATCGCAATCCCATTCAGAGATCCTAGAGCCATAATTTTGCGCTTATCCTTATCCCCAGGCCGCGGATGTTCCAGGAGAGAATTTTCATTTGGAATCTTCGAAGGCCCCTTGCAATAACTCCTGCTGCCGCCGCCACAACTGATCTTGAAAGGGAGGGCATTGGGCGGACCCCACCTGAGCCGATCTTGCCTTTGATCTTCTTCTGTATCTCTTGCCGCTTTTCTGTCGCTTGATCCCGCCGCCGCTTCATGAGATGGGACATGGCTTACCAAAAAGGCCAGCTTGTGGGCGATCTCCGAGACTGAAGAGGAGCTGGAAGAGTGTAGCAGCAGCCGTGAAAGGGTCCTCCCCTTGAAGCTCAACGGAGAGTAGGCGGCCTTCGAAGAAGGGCACTCTCTTGCATCGTTGTCTGGCTACCCTGTGGGTGCGAACGTAAGTGCCGAACCGAGCTCGAAAAAGTGCCAAAAAAATGCGAAGAGGCCGGGCCCAAAGAGCTTCCAAACGGATCCGAGCCGATCCAAGATCCACCCAAGTCGCCCGAAAGGGGGTTCGAAACCACGATCCGACTCCGAATGTTCGAAGAGAGATCCGCGTACGGCCCCTCCGAGGACGAGAGGAGAAGGTTGTCGAAAACGTCACCATGTAAAGAGAATGTTCTTGAAAGCGGACTCGACGGTTGAGAAGACATCTCGAAACTCCGCGTGCCAGCAAATCACGTGACTCTTCCTTCGAGGGGGTGCCTCGGAAGATCAACCGCCAGCGACGAAACCAACGCGTCCGTTGAACTTGCGTTTGGCTCCGACACCGAAAACTCCTTCGGCCACGCTACCTCCGGCGGCGGCGGCGGCTCATCAACTGTAAGCTCGATTGGGAAGGAGAAACGCCCCACTTTCAAATTGGCGAAAACACTTCGGCCGCCAAGCTTGTCAAGGAAGGACTTTGAACATTCGAGCAATATCTTCGTCTCCTCCACCACGGAGCCTGGCCGGAGACCATCATCGAGAACCTGATGAACAAAACCCCAATGGGATAGCGCTCCCCGGAGGCAAGAAAGCGATCGGGAGAGAAAGGGAACTCCCCTGACCGTGGCCATGCATGTTTCCATACTCGAGCATCCTCCATCCGCAAAGCGCGATCTTCTCCAAAAAACATTCCAACCTTCTGAATATTCTCAAGGGCCTCAGCTGCATGTAAGGATCATCGGATATCATATGATGGCCATTTATTAAAAAGGCATACAAAGTGATTTTTGTGCCTATGACACAAGACGATGACTCATGATCAGAGATTGTAGATTGTTATGGGAATCAAATGCTTTGTTAAGGGTGAATCTATGAAGGTCTTCACGTGGCTTATTTGTAGGAAGCAAGTGATGACGAAAGCTTTCAGGACGAGGACGAGGATCCTTCGTGGAATGGACATTTGGTGGTCATCTATATCCAAGAGACGGGGATGATGTGATTCTGTGAAACACATTTTCTCCTCACACATTACAACAAAGGTTTGGGGGGTGGTAGAGTTGTACTGGGTGGACACCTCATGTTATGAAAGGTTTTGGTACTCTTCGGGAACCATGGTTTTTCACTCTCGCAGAGACCGTGTCTTGCCCCTTGCTTTTGTATGGCCCTTGAGGTTAACAAGGAATGTGGTGGTGTTTCACTAAAAACATTTTAAGTTGACAATGCGGTGACTCATGCCAAGACTCTTTTCGGTCATGGTTGATTTAATTATACTTCTGTGGTTAATGTGCTTTTAAGTGCACACCACTGTGATGCTCACTCTTTCTGTAGTTCAAAAAAGATGGGGGAATGATGGTGAGGTATATAAGATATAATGATTGTAATCATTTGTTTGTAGTGCCAAGACTTTTGTGGACACAAAGGAACGTTGGGGCGTTCCACTGAGCGATGTATTATATTGAGATCATAGTACTATAACTAAGTCTGCTTATTATGGCTGTGTTACTATACAGATGAAGCGAGTTTTTGATTTTGTAAATTTATTAGCATTTTTTTTTTCTAAAAACCAAAGGATGACCATTAGAGGTCAATGGTCATCTGTAGATTTCGTTGAATTCTAAAGGATAACAGTTGCACCCGTAGAAAGAGAAATTACACCTTTTCCCAATCATATCATGTGAAATTAAATGTATCACACACACACGTAGACATAAGGTAATATAGACCTAAAAGCCAAATCATTCCTTTGAAGTCAAATTACCCAAGTCATTGCAAGTGGGATAATCATTCACGTCTTGGAGCATGCACCTTACAACAGAGAAATCTTCTCATACATCATGAAATGAAAAGCCTGCTGCCATCCCACTCCTTGACTTTACAAAACCTCTTTTGAAGTGTTTTTGAAGTCAAAAGGGGGGGAAACGTGTGAAGGTGTCCATCATAGTTATATTAAATTATATGAATATAGGGAACTTACAATGTCCAAAACTCAAAGAGAGTATTGGCATGAAAAATTACATTTTCCCCATAAAACGATCTGATGCAAAAATTACACCATTTTTAGCTAGTCAGATCGCTCAAACCACAACAAGAGAATAAAGCAATTTCGAATTTGGTCGATCCTTATTTGAAAAGAGTGAATCCCAAACTCTCTGATGATTCTTAATGCTTAGCCAGGAGAGACCCAGGTCCTATGCTATGCCAAATTCCGAAAGTCTTCTTACAATGGAAAAAGGTGATCAATAGTCTCCACCTCGTCATTGCATAGAGGGCAAAGCTGAGTGGTCCTCGGAAACAGTATGTAGCAACGATCTTTGGTACTGATACGACCTTTACACAATAGCCAGAGAAAAATACGAATGCGCATGAGGTTCCACACAAACCCATAGTCACAAGTCAAGAAATCTGCAGAGTGTCGCTGGGATAAGTAACCCCCTATAAGCAGACTCTATAGAAAAAGTCTTTCTAGGTCCAGTGATCTCTCCCACCCTCAGGATCTGAGATGAAGGCGAGAGAATCCAAGATATGCAAAAAAATCATTTAGACCATGGTAAGAGAAGTCCGCAACAAAAGAGGGCATCCGGTTCCAATTCTCCCAACAGTCAGCCACAAATGCCAACTGATTAGCAGCTAAGGTGAATAGCCATGGATATTGAGATGCCAACGTACCTCCATTAGTCCAATCATCAGTTCAAAAGGCAAAGGAGAGACCATCACCAAGTATGGGCTTGAACAAGATAGGTAAATGTGGGACAAGATTGGTGATTCCCTTCCAGCAAGCCAAAGAATAGAATGGTGTGTGTGCATGACACCATGTTCCCATAGCTTTGTCGAATGAGCCTGCTCCAAAGGTCTTCGCTTCTCCCCTAGATTCTAAAGATCCAGTGCCTCTAAGCCTCTTTTGAAGTTGCAGGGCGCAAATTGAAAAATATATCATGATATCTAAAGTTAAGTTGTGACTGCCGTTATAAAGGCCTGTTTGTAAAATGAATTGTATGATTTGATGTAGTTATGCAGGTAATTCTGTTATATCCCTTTCCGTGTTGGTAAAATAGCAATATATATATATATATATAATGCTGTAAATACAAGCTTAGGAAAGTGAAATTTTACATTAGCCCTATTTGTTTGGTGCATTTCTACGTCGATCATATTTCCCAATTTATCTAGATCTAGTTCTTGTAAGTTTTGCATGGCATCTTTTAAATATTCAACGACTCTCTATACTAGCTAGAAGCCTAGAAGAGAATGCACATCTGCTTATTGTTTGCTGTTTTGAAGTCCTGGGTTAAGTGTCCTCAATTTTTTTGGGGGCATTATTAGGGTTTGACATTCTATATTAAGAATTATTTTGCTTATAATCTCCTGATACATATGTGGCATCTTCAATAAATTTGTCAGGCATATCCTTGCAAGATATAGAGACCGATTGTTACTCAAAAGGATATAGGGACTAGATGGAGCCGATGCTTGTTACTCAAAAGGATATAGAGACTAGATGGAGGCAGTACTTTCACAAGCTTTTCATCGGGGAAGGAAATAGAAAGATCACTTTGTTAGATCTAGCTAGTAGTGAAATTTACTTGAATCATGCAAGCTATAAACAAATATAAGGGAGGAAAGTAGATGAGGTTTTGAAAGTTATAAGACATGGGAAAGGTGGACCTGACGACATTCCTATAGATGTTTGGAGAGTTTTAGGTAAGCGTGGTCTGACTTACAAATTTATTCAATGTTTTTCGGTGAAGCAAGAAGAGGCCTGAAAATTGGAGAAGCATCGTGATGCCTCTTTATAAGAAGAAAGGAGACATTCAAAATTGTTCAAATTAAGTAGGTATCAAGATGATGAGTCACACTATGAAAATTTGGGAATATATGATTGAAAGAAGGTTGAGGTAAGTTTCCAAAGTAAAAGAAAACCAATTACGTTTCATGCTAGGTCGTTCAATTATTGAAGCCATCCACTAGCCGAGGAGAATGGAGATTTATAGAGATAAAAGGAAGAACCTTCATATAATTTTTATTGATTTGGAGAAGGCTTATGATTATGTCCCACGAGAGATATTGTGGAGAGTTTTGGAGAAGAGACAAGTACTTATCCTCTACATTAATCTCATAAAAGATATGTATGATTCGACTTCATCTTGCGTAAGGATACAATCTGGGAAGATTGACTATTTTGACGTCAACATTGGCTTGCTTCAAGATTCAGCTTTGGGTTCATTCCTTTTTTACTATGATCATGGACGAGTTGACAAGTCACATTCAAGATGATATACGTTGATGTATGTTATTCCCTGATGATATTGTGTTGATTGATGAAAATAGAGATGGAGTAAATGAGAAGCTTGAAGTGTGGAGATGCATTGGAGTCTAAAGGATTTTGTAGAAGTAGGACTAAGACTGAATATATGGAGTGCACTTTTGATGGAAGCAATGGTGAAGGAATTAAGATGAAGATTGATGACGATAACATTCAGAAGATAGATTATTTTAGATACTTGAGATCTATTTTACAACATTTTGGGGAAATTGATGGAGATGTTACTAACAGAATAAATGTAGGTTGGCTAAAGTGGAGAGGAGCCTCTACTATTCTCTGTGATAAGAAAATTCTTTTGAAAATCGAAGGAAGTTTTACAAAGCAGCCATGAAACCTGTTGTTCTCTATGGATATGAATATTGGCTTGCGAACCATAAACACGTGCAGAGAATGACAGTAGCAGAAATGAAAATGCTAAGGTGGATGTTTGGACACATACATGTATAGATTGGATTCAGAGTGATGCAATCAGAAGAAAAGTTAATGTAGCTTCGATCGAGGATAAGATGCGAGAAAATCGCTTAAGGTGGTTTGACCGTTTGCAACGGAGGTCGGTTGATGCACCGATGAGGAGATGCGGGTTTTGGGATGTTGAGCCGGCTAAGGGCGAGGAAGGACCAAGAAGTGTTGGAATGAGACTATACGAAGGGATCTTAGTTTTTTGGATCTAAGCTCGAGAATGACCCAAGATAGATCTGAATGGAGGCAAAGAATCCGTGTAGCCGACCCTACTTAATGTGGGAAATGCTTTGTTGTTGTTGTTGTGTATCCCTGCAAAATATCTTCCATGATGGGAATATGTGTTTGCTTGATAAATTTTAGAGCTATTGACATCGATCTCTTTTCAATTGCTGAACATTTTTGGTCTTTGGTGGCGATGCAATCTTACTCTAGGTGCCTGAGAAAGCAGCTTGTAACGGCTAAGGATGCTAGACGAGTGGACATTCTTTGCCATCGAATCTCTTTGAGCCACAAGCTTCTTTATGGAACAGAAAAATACAAGAAATTGCTCGAGTATGTTGACATTGCAATGAAAAAACTAGAGACAGAAGTTGGACCTATAAACGGCTTAGCAACTGGTATGGCTCGGGGGATTGTTAACCGGCTTTCTACTGGCAGCGAGGTCCAAAAGCTCTGCCTCCTTGCAGTAGATTCTCTCGACTCTATCATTAATACTGCCTCGCATTCTTCACCTGAACATATGACCTTAGGTATGCTATCTTGCTTAACTTTATATATTAACATCTACTTCTCTTTACATAAATCCACAACTTTCGCAGGACCTGATCTTGCTTCGCCCACGTTTATCCGATTTGAGAACATTTCCTCTACGTCGGCTACCGTAGTATTGGACAAAGAAGATGGTTCGCAAGATCCTGAAAAGGGGAGTGGTTTCAAAATATGGCAGAGGACAGAATTCACAGATTATCCAGCAGAACCTGCTTGTGTATTGATTAAGCCGAACGGGAGATTCATTGCATCCGAATTGAGTCCTTCTACCAAATACACGTTTAAGGTAGTCACCCTTAATGGTGACAAAGAATTGGGAAAATGTGAGGCTGAGGTCATGACGGAAAGCACTCCAAAGAATGCTCCGCATAGTCTGCCCCGACCAGAAGAATCCGCTGCGCCTTCTAGTCCAAAAACAAACAGCAGTGACCTGTCTAATCCATCAGAATGCGATGAATCCAATAACACCGCGATTTATCAGGACCTGAATAAGTTGCCAGGGGAATGCAATGGTTACAGTGATAATAGCCAACCAACGGACCACGGAAAATCCATTGATGCCAAGGACATCAGCAACTCTCAAGACACATGCATGGGCGCAATGGATAGTAGTGGAACAGAAGGCAATGCAGCCAATGGAACTCCTGCGCACTCGGTTTCTGCCTTGGACGAGGAACCCAATTCAGTTATCCAAGCAGACATCCTTGCGGATCCCACTGATGCAGCTGACCAAAGCCAGGCATCGGATACACACAAGTTTGAAGCATCCGATCCTCCACCGCGAAATGACATGTCCATGGTTCCATATGGTCACTCAGAATCTGTTCTTCCTGTTACTCCCTCCAAATTGGAGGCGAGCAAAGAAGGTACTGCATGGATCACTAAACCGAAAAGTGGCAGCGGTGATCCTGAAAGCTGGCTGTGGAAGTCTGTCAAGGAGCTAAAAGGGGCGAATCCCTCGAGGAAAAGGAGCGCGGGGAGCAGCGAGGAGATGGCTCCCGAGAGTGCCTTGGAAGGGAACTACGAGTACTGCGTAAAAGTGGTGAGATGGTTGGAATGCAATGGGCACATCGAAACGAACTTCAGGGTGAAGTTCCTGACATGGTTCAGCCTGCGTGCCACACCACAGGAGAGGAAAGTGGTAAGCGTGTTCATCGATACGCTTATCGATGATCCGCCCAGCCTCGCGGGGCAGCTTGTGGATGCGTTTTCCGAAGGGATAAGCCGCAAGAGGCAACCGGATGCACCTGCTCGAGGATTTTGCATGCGGATGTGGCATTGAGAACTCAAACACCTGCTCTCGATTGGATAAGCCAGACTCCTGATTAGGGGGATCGATTCTTTAGTGCGAATTGGACGAGTTGTCATTCTTCCTCATTAACCATTCCTTCTGAGAACCAGCATTCTTAATATTATTAGCCGTTCAGTTACAGTTGCAGAACCTTTTTCTCATACATCAGTTAATTTCATGCCATTTATTTCCTGATATACCTGATATAAGTTTAGATCTTTTCTTCTTCTTTCGTTGGAGGAAATGGTAGTATCTGGGGCTTAAATCTTGGTTTTTTGGATGGATGGAAGTTACACTGCTCAACCACCGAACCATTGAAGCGGGGTTACTCTTGCACAAGACGATCCGGATGTCCAGTATTGTAAAATAGTTTACCATGCTTTTTTTAATTGAGTATGATGGGGAGTACATCGATATCTATGCTAATCTATATCTATATCTAAATATCTAAATACTTTAGTTAAAGCTGAGGTTTTCATCTGTAGTTTGCCATGTGGATCATTCTACAAGCTTTGTTAGATTTGAGATATGTTTTTCCACGTGCCCCTTGAATATATCGTGACCCACTTTTCCCCTTCCCGCTAACGCTCTTCTCCTCCTCCGTGACGATCCTGCGTGATAGCAGCGAGTGCCTCCTGGAGTTCCACGTCGAACGGGTCTGAACACCATCGGAGGATGCTCCCATTACCAGTGCCTCTGTTGGTAGCTACAGGAGGGGGAGTAGCAGCGACAGAGAACTACTTCCTGACAAAGGAGTTCCTGATGCAACTGGCGATGGCGATCAATGCGTTGAGCATAGAGAACAAGGATGATCTGCACAATGACTAGATCTGGGTAGCGATGCTGCTAAGCCTCAGGAGGCATCGGTGAGGCCATTGTGGAGTTCCTGAACAAGGTCGTGAACCTGACCAAGATCGGAGGACCCAAACTCCGTGTGGCCAAGGCTGACAAGGCCTTCGTGGATCTTGTCGAGAGCTCCGAGTGCGCTATGGCGGTCACGGCCTCCGCCAAGGGCCTTGTGCCCGAGCACCTGCTGAGGTTCATCAGCACATACTAGGGTGCCATCAGCACATCCTTTTATGTGGAGATCATGAAGTCCGCAGATGCCTACATCTTTGTCGGATCTATCTTCAATGACATCTCGGTCAGGTACTCCCTTCTCCTCAAGAAGGAGCCTGACAGAGTGGTGGTCACTACTGACCCCAAGTTCAGTTGCATCCTCATGAATGACTTCCTCTGATTTCTGTCCAAGAGGCTATAGAACATTGGTAGAACAATTGGAGAGATCCATGATAAAAGCGCAACTTGGAGTGGAGACACATCATATTGGGGAAGAACATGCTCGCATCCGAAATGCTACAGCAGCCGTCTGATTGAAGAGCTTCATTACCTTTGGATCGATCCACAATCATAGCTGTTGGATATACATCTATAATCTAATGCATTACACCGCGCCACATGCTCGCAAGGTGAATCACCTGATATTATCCGCTGCCTAATCAGAGCAGGCAACCACTTAAGGCACATCGTGTGCTGTGTACGTGCAACATCATGATTTTTGCAAATGATATCATCATACATTTTGACATCTGCATATATGTCTGGCTATGATGGAATCATGGTGTTCACGTGACTGATGGTAATTTTACACAATTGGCCTTGAAATGTTTTAATACTACGTACATGTGCAGGTCGAAGCAATTCACATCGTTTACAATGTGATCGGAGGAGCTTTTACACACACACCTCGATGCTTCTCACTATTACTTTCATATACTTATAGTTTCTTATTATTACATCATTCTCCTGTATGGTTTTATAAATAAGTTCTTGATAAATATGAAATACGTATAGCAAAAATAAAACAAAATACTTATAAATACTTAATAATCTACCTTGTACTATACAAAATCAGTTTTGAAAAAGAAAAATATGTCTATTTTTGATAATTCAAAAAAAGCTCAAAATTACTCTTAACTTTAAAAATTTATAAGAAAATCAAACAAATATATAGAAATTCTTAAGGTAACTAATATTTCTTAATTATTTTTAGATCTTAATTATCATAATATTTTTTGGATTATTTGAATAAAATATACTTTACCTTGGGTAACTTACTGTTGCACAGTGATTGCTGGTAGTGTTAAATATATGTAGCCATGGTATCCAAGTTTTCTTTTATTTACTTTTGTGTTTATTCATGGTTTAGAACAACCATGTTACATCTTATGGAATCATTCACATGTTAAAATATAAGTGTTGATGTTTGTATCTAACTGCGATGGTATTATTCTAATTTCGTTAAGCTTTTTAATTTTTTTAGAGCTTATTTTACAATTTGGAGAGGCGGAGATGTAAAAATATAAGTGATACAATATTTGAAAGGTTTTTATTATTTTTTAGAAATATTTATTTTTCCTTGCATTAATATTGTTAATAATTTATTATCATATAGATAAAAGTTGTGATTTTATATGTTTTGAATCTTATGATATTTAAATAATAAATAATAATCTTATTTAACATCTTATTGAATGAATTTTGGTAAATTCTTTACTAAATGTAGTTGATCTTTTATGACCCTTCCATATTATTCTAATTCCCTTGAGTGTTTTTAATTTAATAATATTTCCAACTGGCAACTAAACACAATTATGATAAAATACATTATTGCATCAATAGGAGTTATTTTCTATTGTGTTGGCATATACAAAACTGCAATAATAATTTCCGTAATCTCGTTGGAAAATCCTTCTTCAGGAAGGGCTTTCCTTCACTGCATTTCCATTATGTTTGCAATTTTACTTTAGTTGTTATATTTTTAAAGCTTTGAATTGCTTTCAAGTACATAGATTATAATATTATCGAGTATTTAATCAATGTTTAATTTGAATATAGTAAGTTCAATCTAACTTTATTTTATTTAACATGCATCCATTGTTGCTGTAAAGAATGTGTTTCTTCGAAAGAAGATATACTATATTGAGAAACATGTTAGTTACTTTTTCTCATGTGTTATATTTTCTGAATAATTGCTACATTGTATAAATCTGATATTATAATTTATAAAAGTCGAGGGATGTAACTACTCTTTTTATTTTTTTAATTGCATACATGTTATTGAAAATGTTTTCTCCTTTCAAGAATTTTGTACTCATACAGTGAGATTATTTAAAATGGATTTAGTAGTAAAATAATTATTTATAAGTTTAACATAAAGAAATTAACAATGCTAAGTTATAAGTCATTATATAATCTAACAAATATTCATTTGAAATTTTTGTATACAAACTAATCAAATGTTTATTAAACAAATAAAATAAAATAAACAACTTATTGAACAAAATAAATCTGAAAAATACATAAATTAACAATCTAAAAATTCTTGACAACAAATTGAAGTAAATTCCACAAGATAACACAATGTCACACACCAGCCACTTAAGAATTAAATATTTTCATGTCAAAATAAAAAATAAACAACAAAAATAAAAAAGTCAAGTATTTTTTCGATAGACAGATAGAATTGGGAAAAAAAGTTTACTACACAAGAAATGAATATATAGAACTAACAACACAAAATATGGAGATCAGAAGGCAAATATACATCAATAATATAAAGGGGTTGATGGGGCTGCCCCCAACATGGCTGCCCCGCCCCATTTTTGGGCAATTTTTTTTATTTTTTTTGAAAAATATCGTCATGTATATTCATCTCTATATCCCTCCTATATGCCATTCGAATTTCATCAGATACAGAGACTCCTACGGCCTCCATCCAGACAGGGCCGATTAAAAAAATCCTGCGACCGTTAAAAAATGATGTTTGGATGGAGGCCGTAGGAGTCTCTGTTTCTGACTAAATTCGAATGACATATAAGAGGGATATAGGGATGAATATACATGTGATATTTTTCAAAAAAAATAAAAAAATTTTGCAAAAAATAGGGTGGGGGAAGCCCCATTTCCCCCTAATATAACAGTAATTAAATAACAATGCATAACCAACTAATCCAAGGGAGAAAACATTTCATTTTATAATCACCTCAATCCCATAATAGGAGACTATAATATTTGATGCAATTAATCACATATGCTTTTAGAATCGAACTCAATGTAAAAGACATATCTAGTATAAAAATAATAATTACAGAAGAATATATTCAAGCTATGAAGAAAGAGTGGCTTGAGGATAAACTGCTAATTTCCTTTTGTAAAAAGAATCGAATGCATACACCAATTTAAAAAATGTATAACCTAATAAGAGAAAACCATAATATTTCATTCAAATCTTATACTTATACAATGAAACACAATGAGCAAAAGAAACATTCAATTAAAAAAATCAGATGACATACAAAAGACAATGATGATCACAGTAGACTTTTTTATAGATTAAAATTATTGATTATACAATTATAGTGAATCTGAGCCTTAAACGATACGTTCAATAAAAATGCAATAAAAATACCTATTTCCATCTTTCTGATTTCTTATATTTGCAAATTACTTATTGTCGAATGGATTTATTTTTACTACACAACTGCAAGGAAAGAATATATACAATTTATATAGGTACAATTCTTTCTACTTTTACCATGTATCACACATCTTCGTATTTAGTTTCGAATGATTTTGTCTTTATTTCAATAATCTACTTCACTCTAAAGCTTAGTTTTTTCCCTATCTACTTATGTTGCCGAGCTTTATGGTTTTCTATTCATGTATTTATATATTTATTGCAAGAATACATCCTCTGAAAGAGGAACAATTTTTTAAATCAATACGAGGACTATTTTGCATAATTGTGTAATTATATTATTTTGTTAAGACTTTATGACAATATTATTGTATCTGCATTCGTAAATACATGGAATACGAACACACCATGAACACTCATGCATTAAATCTTCAAAGTTATTTCTTTGTTTTGAATGTATATTGTTGGATGCAATAATATTTTAGATATTACAATATTCATCTATTAATTAAAATAATTTTAGTATTTAAAAAATACTTATACGGATAGATTGAATGGATTTACACAAAATTTTATATTTTCAAGTTAATTTTTACTAATTATTTTGTTATATTTTTAAAGGAAAATTAAAACTTAATTTGTTCCGTCGTGAAGCGTGGATAACATCCTAGTATACTAAAGAAGTTGTAATCTTCCATGTGTCAAGTCCTATTTCCTCTAACTTTTTTACCCACATTCCTCAAATCCTCTAAAGCCCACTTCCTTAATTCTTGCATAGTTATTTCCCATTTTTCATCACTGTAACTTTCAAGCTTTCCTTCTGTTTTTTTCCTGTAATCTTACTTGGAAGAATGACGTCTACTAATAGTAGTATTGTTTATAATCACAGTAGTCTTTTCTTTCTCCATTATATGATTGATTTTTTCTTTGTTACAATGGATAGGATCTCATTTCTCTCCCTTGCCTCTTTCTTTCTCTACGTGAAATTGCACACGTGTGCTCGCATGCACCCATGCATGCACAGAAGTTATACTAAATTATCCGAACTTCTTCAAGTTGTACGCATCGTCTTCCTTATATTATGAATTTATCTGATTGACTCATCACAATATCATTTCAAGCTTATGATGGAGAAAATATGCCATCATATCTAACTTCTCGAGCTAAAAGCTTTGATGTGCTACAAAAACTAATAGCATCATGATTATTGTGTCCAACAATCAATCGGAGAGAATATCTTATTATAATCTATATCTCTATTTGACGCCATCTATCATGACTCGGATTCTTAGCTCATTAGATCCTTTCATCTATTGAATTTGGTTACTCAACAATAATTTTATGGGATAATAAAGTCTGACATTCATAAGCAGACTGGAAGAAACTGTTGTAAGAAAAGCATTAAACACATTTCCATTAAAAAAACATGGAAGTTTGCATTTATTATTTTATAAGTTTTTGAACTTGTATTTAATTGCATTTAAATCAAATGAAAAGAAAGAATAAAAAAGAACTCCTAACTGCAGGAGATCGGAAATGACTAGTGGTTAGCTAGTTACTATCTCTGTAATGGCTCACCGATGCCTCAGGGGAAGAGTGAAAGAATGTTAAATAACAAAGACAAGAAAAGCAAACAAGTGCGGTAAGGTTATAAAATTATCCTTTCCTTTCCTAGTAGAAAATACTTCATTTTGTTTATCCATTTTACTTATTCCCTTTTCATTATGTCCTATCCATTACATTCCACATCATGGATTATTCTATGTTATGATAGTTCTTCACCAATTAAGGACTCTGAAATCGTGGACATGGCGAATTTGAGGTTGCATTGAGCTTTGCATATGATGCCTCAATCAATTTTCAAATGTTATCATGATAATTCTCATTTGTTTCTACACATATCAGATCTTTACACTACTCAGTTTGTATGTAAAGAAAGCCCATCATCATCGAGGGTCAGATTAGTCGAATCTATAAAATTATAGGTATTTAACTTTCTTTTTGAGCGACTTAATGTATAGATTATCCTAATGTAATCGCTAATAATACGTGAAACTCCTTATTTTGACCTATAGAGAGTTTCAATGTCCAAATGATGCAGATGACCCAGTAATTTCATAAATCTCATTGAAGAGATTTCCAACGAGTCCAAGAAGCTGAAATCCGAGTATCCTAGCTTAAGTTATTATAAGTTAAATTGGAAAGAAAGGGGTAAACGATTCGTATACTACTAACTAAGAAGAGGGCTAAAGTAATCCTTGCAGGCACTACTGAAATTCTGGGAGAAATTGGCCGGAACCCCTTGTGGACGGTTGTTTGTTAGTTTTGGTTGGGAAAGGGAAAGTGGCTATTTAGATGCATTTCTGCTCTCCACTCTCCCCTCTTGCCTGAAAGTGCTAAACCGAGCATAGGCATAGGCTACATTCTCTTCTTCCTGGACTGGCATGACAATAGTGACCGCATTTGTCCAGCTTGGCATTTACTATTTGCGGGGAGGTCAGGGAACTTCTCTCTTCAAGGCCTCTACATAATCAACTCGCGAGGAGCTTCAACTAAAAGGCTGAGTAATTGCATTTTCCAGGTCCATCCCCTCTATTGAGATCTCGCTTCAAATGAAAGTCCAATCAAGCAAGAGTCGATTTCAGTTAGCTACAGAAAGAAGGATAGCTTGATGCATGCTTGACTGTGTTGTTTAGGGTATGTACACCTGTAAACGAATCAGATGATGTCTCTCAGTCAGTCGCGTCTCTGCCCGTTGGATGAGGAGGGTGCCAGTTGAGCGGGGGGTACACTATGTGTGAGATGGTTGTCGATTCCAAGCGTTTAAGATCCTTCGAGTCAGTCTCGACCATGTTAGTCGCAGAAGCGGTTTGCTAGTCGCACAAGTCAATATTCGATATTGCAGTAAGGCATCGTCGGGGCTGACAAAGAGTCTGAACAAACACATTACTTCTACCGGCAGGAAAGGAGGCTTCTTCGATCCCTATAACTAGATAGAAACGGAGGTCAGGGACCCCTTTCGACTCGACGGGTCAATCGGTGAGAAAAAGAAGGGATCCTCGTCGGTCAATACCGTCAGATGAGGGGTTGGGGTTGCGCGTCGACTCCTTTTGACCGATGGAGTTGCGGCCACTCGAGAAAGATTGTCATTTACGGATCCGACCATGATTTGAACTTGGGTTTTTCGTTAGCTAGAGTTGAGGTGGTTGTTAAACCCTAAACCATCTACACCATCTACGCAAAGCTCAAATGTTGTAACTGGAATAGTCATGAGAGCACCTATTCTTGTAATTATGCTTTGAATACATGAAACTAAACATGGTGAATCATCATTATACACTTAAATAGATGTATTATCTTTTTAGTTGGTTGTAGAGTAAAAGTTCATTGATATGAGATTTGGATACCAACAGAGTAGGATCATGCATATAGACATGCTAAAGTCCCTATTCAACACTAGGTCATCGTGAGTTTGTGATGACGTCATCTGATTTTATGAATGTACCTTCCACATTCTTGGATTTAAAATGTTACGTCCACACTTGGACAAGATTGTGGTGGTGTTCATCAAAGATGTGTCAGTATACTCCCACAACAAGAATGAGTATAATCACATTTTTTATACGGTGTTGTACAGACTCATTTGATTTCAACTGTATGCAAAGTATGATAATCTTGAATTTGGTCTTGCAAAATGACCTTTCTTGTCCATATGATTTCAGTAAAAGGGCGTGATAGTTGACCTTGCTAAGATTGAGGTAGTAATATTTTCGAAGTATCTTAGGACAATGACATATTCATAATATCTTTTGTTTCACTAGGTACAATAGGCTTTTTGTCAGAGGCTTCTCTTAGTTGGATCTATTTCTTACCCAATTGATGCGGAAGGGTTTTACTTTTGTCTGGAGAGACAAGTGTTAGTTGAGTTTATATTTAAGAAGATTATTATCCTTTCCTCTAGTAGCTTGAGCTTCATAGTGTGCGCCGATGCACCGAACAAGGGATTGGACGATGTGTCGATGCAACAAAGATAAGATGTGGTGTACAAATCATGATAGTTGAAGAACTACGAATCAAAATACGATATACATATTTGCACATAAAGATATAGAGTCATTACTTGTACAAGATTTCATTCAAAAAAATGTAAAGGTTATAAGAGCCTTATTTTTGACCTGCGAATGCTGATGGATTTGATAGTACAATATCTTACCATCACGTAAGAGAAATGCTGTGGAAGATACATTGAGCATGCATGCACCTATAGTGGGTACACTAACATGTCTATAGGCTTTCGATGTGCTCGCAACACTTAATGAGTGGCAACCTTTTGACAACACCTCAAACACTGTAACTATGCTATCCACGCAAAGTGAGATAGTGGACATGATTGTCTGCGGTCATCATGCAGATCATAAGCTACATGACGTGTACCATCGTTGTCTACAGAACAAGTTTGATGGATTTAGAGTCCATGCGTCAATTCTCTGGAAGAGGGATCGTGTTAATATCCATGATGATGAGGAGCTATGGAGAGATATTTTGGATGATGCACATAGTTCAAGATTATCTATTCATCCATACAGTACCAAGATGTACCGAGATCTTCACCAACAATTAATAGGAGGGAATGAAGGAGGATGTAGTAGACCACGTCAATCATTGCTTTTACTTATCAAGTAGTAAAGGGGAGGGAGCACGCACCTATGATTTGATGGAGTCTCTTTCCATTTCAGTGTGGAAGAAGAGCTTCCTTATGGATTTTATGACATCGATGCCTCATACTACATACATGCATGGTGAGATATATGTAATTGGTTACCAACCGACAAATTAACACATTATTATTGCAATGCAATGAAAGGATGCTCTACCCGAAGAAGGATTTTATGGTGAGATATAGGAAGTTTGTCCGACCATAAACACGATGCCCCACACTACATACATGCATGGTGAGATATAGGTACCTTAAATTGATTCAAAACTTCAAATATAACAGCTGAAGTAAAATTGCAAACATAATGGAAATGTAATGAAGGGAGGAAGAAGGATTTTCCAGCGAGATTATGGACATTATTATTACAGTTTCGTATATGCCAACACAATAGAAAACAACTCCTATTGATGCAATAATGTATTTTATCATAATTGTGTTTAGTTGCCTAGTTGGAAACATTATTAAACTAAAAAACACTCAAGGGAATTAGAATAATATGAAAGGGTCATAAAAGATCAATTACATTTACTAGAGAATTTACCAAAATTCATTCAATAAGATGTCAAATAAGATTATTATTGTATTATTAAAATATCATAAGATTCAAAATATATATTAAACAACAAAATCACAGCTTTAATCTATATGATAATAAAATATTAGCAATATTAATGCAAGGAAAAATAAGTATTTCTAAAAAACAATAAAAACCTACTATTTTTACATCATCACCTCTTCAAGTTGTAAAATAAACTCTAAAAAAATGAAAAAGCTTAACAAAAAAAAATGCTAGAAGGACGAACTCTTCAAGCGTGCTGATGGTGGTCGGGTTTAATGAGAGGGGCAACATTTGAGAATTTGACGAACTTTGAAGGGCAAAATTGTCCAAATATGACTGATTCTATTAAAGTTAACGTAAAAAAATGGATGAAAGTAAACACATGACTATATCATGTAATGGTTAATAAATATTCAAGGTTCGGGTGTAATTTGCTATTATGAAGGATTCGACACATAAATATTGTATACAGGATTATATATGCAAAATTCCTTTTTTAAAGGTGTCCAATCTATTCGGATGTTTGTTTATTCTGCCTTAATGAGAATATTTACTTTGTACCTACATCTTTCTCATTTTATTACTTGGACTTGATACTTTGGAATCCCATGATATAATATTACAAATTTACAATTGTAATAGTACAACTTTGTCATTGTATGCGCAGTTTGAAATTCTAATACAAAGGTTATGATTTTAAAAAAAAGACCAACACTAGGAAGATCTACAAGCTACTGCTTTCTAATTAAAAAAAATGCCAATGTAGATAATCAAATACGTTCGCCAATAAACTCACTTTTTATGTTGGTTTCCAGTCATCTTATCAAACACAACTTTACCATGATTTAAAATTTCCAATATTGAATAACTAATTGCAAATTTTTATAAAAAAAACTTTCTATCAGACATTTCATTCCTCCAATAAGGAATATGTGTGATTAACATTTCCTCGTATCACATAAAGTAACACATGCATTGTTGAGGACCTCCTCCATTCCGATGAATTATCTCCTCCAAATATCATTTCCGATTCCATTGAGTGCATGTCCAAATCATGATTCTCTTGATATTCACTTCTATTCTGATGTATGATCCCCTTCTATATCCTGCAAACATCACTTCAGGTTTCCTTAAATCCGTATTGATATGCCTAAATCGATATTTGCTACATTGAAAGACGGAGAAGGTTCGCAGGAAGTACCATATACAACCTGCGATTAAATTTAAGAGATGCTAAAATAAAAGCATATGTATCACTTGCTTCTTTTTTGGAACTTAATCACTACAGACTATGCTACTATAACAGCAGACATGTAGCATTTGATAATCCAAGGAACCTGAAGCTATCATGATTGCTGATCTGATTTGCAGTTGTAGAGAAGGGAAAAGTATATACCTTACCTATACAAACAAAAATGACTCACTGTGTCCGAGGCATTTGTAGCAACTACTTGCCTAGAAAGGGGAAAAAATGCAGCATCTCAGAAATAAATATATCCCCAGGACCTCGATGGTTTATGCACATGTAATGTCACATTGGGGCACCTAGAACTAAAAAGATGACAGTAGACGATGCCGACTTATTTGCAAGCACAAGAAACACATGCTGGGTGAAGCACTTGCATCGCCATTTGGTTGATGAGGCCAGAACAAGGATGTCCCTAATGGCCACGAAAGCGAGACCTGCGTCTCCAAGACCTGCAATGCGCAAACACCAACAAAGGAAAGGAATTTATTGACAGATTGAAAAACATAATAAATAAGAGAACTGACTAGGATTCTAGGATTTATGTCGATTGTCTAAAATTAGACCTAAACAGGTATTACTTCATCTAAATGCATCTTGGTGCCGATATAGTACAACCAAACCTTCTTCCAATTTACTGGGCTAGAATTAGGAATGTAAATGAACGGACACATATACAAATGTAATGTAGGTGTTACTATATCTTTATCGTTTTTTAAATTTGGATATGGAATCACGGATACGAAAATGGATATTCTGCAGATATTGAAAATCACAAACTATATCTTTAAATATAGATAAGGATATGGAAACAGATAAATAATAATTCAGATACAAATACTTTACAAATAGATACGGAATTATCACACAGATAATATAATTGTCCTAACGCTAAACAACAACAAAGCCTTTGTCCTAACGCTAAAATTCAATATATTTATTTCTGTGAAGTTGAAATCAATAGTTAATTAAATCAAAATTGCATTGCCAATACAATACCATACGTTAGCAGTAGTTGTTATTAGATGAGAATACAAAGTCAAAATTGGAAGGCTTAGGGATTTGGCCATTCTATTCGCCCCACAACCGAATTTCCCCTTATCGGATTACGAAGAAAAGGAATCCCTTTATTAGACTCGGTCCCTTATCGGATTACGAAGAAAAGGAATCCCTTTATCAAACTCGGCTTTCAACAAGATTAAAGGCCTTCCATTACTTTTCCTTGCTCTCTATTTTTATTTATATTTTGATCGGAATATCTTAACAACCTTCTCTTCAAAAGCTTGAAATCTGCTTGCATTGAGGGCATGAAGTTAGCTAAAACAACCCCTCCCAATCTCCTTCCTATATGACTTTATATCAAATCATAATTATTCGGGACAAAGGACAAAGGGTGAACTATATCAAATCGTCCTTGATTTTTAGTTCCAATTGTCTATATCTATTTATATAAGGAAATGCTCACTATTTCTAGGATCTTCAATGGAAATCTTTATTTCGCATATTGAGAATGCTAGACTGAAGACCTTAATCTAACAGCTCTGATTCACGACAAATTCAAAACGTCATTAAAAAAGTGAGGAATATAAATGCCTTATCCAAAAACTATCTTGGTCAAATCCCCTTTAGCTGCATTTGAAGTGACTTTAAAGCGCATTGCATTACATGTATATTACATATTTGTTTATACACATTCGGCAAAAAAAATTGTAACTATATTTGTATCCATATCCTAAAAAAATGAAAATGGTAACCGCAGAGAATAAAAACTTATATCCGTATCGATATCCATGTCCATCAAAATCAAACTACATATCCATATCTACTTAAAAAATGGATATAATAGCGATCAGATACAGATATATCCATATTTGATTGCATCCCAAGATAGGATACATGGATTCTTTGCTTCCAAAAGGTACATTTGCCCTAACGCAAACTAGTTTATGTATGAGAAGCAGAAATTCAATGTGACTATGGACCCGAAGGATTAAACTAACAAGGTCCAACATAAAAAACAGATTTTGTGTTGAATTAACAGTTTCTGGGATGCCGGATGGTCGTGAAGGTAAATTTGCATGATTGCCAATCTGGCACAAATCAAAAAATTCCACTACATGAATATAACAGAGTGATAAAATTTACACACGGTACCTAATAAATACATCACACAGGCATCCGAAAGCTTAAGTTTATGAATTGTGCATCATGTGCATAACATAATTCTACAGAAGCCAGTTATAAAACCATCA
Source organism: Ottelia alismoides (assembly GCA_037367405.1). NCBI lineage: Eukaryota > Viridiplantae > Streptophyta > Magnoliopsida > Alismatales > Hydrocharitaceae > Ottelia > Ottelia alismoides. The sequence goes on from JAZKJV010000482.1 coordinate 934,729, forward strand.
AAGAGACTTCCCCACTACATGTAACCTTGATGTGCAAGAGAACGAGGAAAGAAATGGTTGCCATGAGTAAAGGTAGTACACAAACTCGATGAACTCCATGAGGATGTCTATACAAGGTCATATAGTTTGACCTGGTTGCAGATCATAGTTTAAAATTACACGCAGATATGTAGTTAGGAATTCCATCAAGATAAGAGAACAAGCCTTTTTTTTCTCATATTCCAGTTCAAAACTTAACTCAGCCATGGCCGGTCCCAAGCCCGGGTAAATGAGGGTTGCGCGTTAGGTAGCCAACAGCCAGCGCAGGAGAGATAAATTCGTAAATAGTGTTTTTAAATTCTTCTAAGAACACTATTTATGAATTGGAACGCATGCGGGTAAATAAGCTAGTTCCGCTGCATCACCGCCCGGATGCAGTCCAAAATTTGCAAGGGTTCTCGCATAATGGACGCATGCGAGTAAAGAATTAGTCCAAAAGAGATTGCAAAGGAAGTTACGGATTGGTAGTTGGAATATCGGTACTTTAACTGGAAAATTGATGGAGATAGTGGATACAATGGAAAGAAGGAAGATTCATATATTATGTCTTCAAGAGACTAAATGGGTTGGAGAGAAAGCAAGGGAGATCGAGAAGACATGCTTTAAACTTTGGTATTCAGGTAAAGATAAGGGCAGAAACGGTGTTGGAGTGGTTGTTCATAAAGAATTGAAGGATTGTGTGGTTGAGGTGCAAAGATTTGGTGATCGGATTATTTTACTAAAGTTGGTGCTTAAGGAAGAAATTCTGAATATCATCTCAGTCTATGCACCACAAATTGGTTTAGATGAAAGGACTAAACAAGCTTTTTGAGAGGATCTGGATAAGATTTTACAAGGAATCCCACAAAGAGAGATGGTTTGCATAGGTGGAGATCTTAATGGACATGTGGGAAAAGATGTTTCAGGGTATGCAAGTGTGCATGGAGGACATGGTTTTGGGGTTAGAAATGAAGAGGGAAAAGTCATTCTAGATTTTGTAACTGCATATGATCTTTTCATAGCAAACACTCTTTTCAAGAAGAGGGAGGAGCATTTAATTACTTATAAGAGTGGCTCAACTAGAACACAGATCGATTACTTTGCGTTGAGGAGAAGAGATAGGTTGTGTTGCAAAGATTGCAAAGTAATCCCTGGAGAGAGTTTGACAACCCAACATCGCTTGTTAGTCTTGGATTTACAAATAAAAGGGCTGGTAAAGAAAAGGAATGTTCCTAAGATCACTAGAACTAGGTGGTGGAATCTTCCGCTGAAGCAATCAAGCTTCAGGGAGAAGGTTTTAGAAGACTTATCTTGAGATTGTAGCGGTAGTGCAAACGAGATGTGGGAGGCAGTAGCATCTTGTATCCGAAAGATAGCCAAAGAGATGCTAGGCGAGTCAAAAGGAGGAGCTCCGGGTCAAAAGGAGGCTTGGTGGTGGAGTGAAGGGGTGCAAGAGAAGCTGAAAATTAAAAGAGCTTGCTTTAAATCTATGTCTAAGGATAGAACAGAGAAAACTATCACAGACTATAAAATAGCGAAGAAGCAAAGAAGGCTGTAAGCGAAGCTAAGTCAAAAGCTTATGAGGTTTTGTATAAAAATCTCAACTCTAAGGAGGGCCAGAAGGATATATTCAGGTTGAGCAAAGCAAAAGACCTTTCTCAAGTGAGATAGATTAAGGACGAGGAAGGTCGCGTGCTTGTTACTCAGAAGGATATAGAGACTAGATGAGAGCAATACTTCCATAAACTTTTCATTGGAGAAGAAAATAGTGAGATCACTTTGGGTGATCTAGCTAGTAGTGAAAGTTACTTGAATCGTGCATGCTATAGACGAATACAAAGAAAAGAAGTAGAGGAGGCTTTGAAGGTTATGAGACCTGGGAAAGGTGTTGGACTGGATGACATCCCTGTAGAAGTATGGAAAGTTTTAGGTGAGCGTGGTTTGACTTGGCTTACGAATCTATTCAATGTTATTTGGCGAAGCAAGAAAATGCCTGAAGATTGGAGGAGTATCGTGGTGCCTCTTTATAAGAACAAAGGAGACATTCAAAATTGTTCAAATTACAAAGGTATCAAGCTGATGAGTCACACTATGAAAATTTGGGAACGTGTGATCGAAAGAAGGTTGAGACAAGTTTCCCAAATAAAAGAAAACCAATTCGGATTCATGCCAGGTCGCTCAACTATTGAAGTCATCCATTTGCTGAGGAGAACAATTGAGATTTATAGAGTTAAAAGGAAGAATCTCCATATGATCTTTATTGATTTGGAGAAGGCTTATGATTCCGTCCCACGAGAGATACTGTGGAGAGTTTTGGAGAAGAGACAAGTACCTGTCCTATACATTAATCTCATAAAGGATATGTATGATAGGGCTTTATCTTGTGTAAGGACCCCGACGGGGAAGACTGACTATTTTGATATCAACACTGGTTTACATCAAGGTTCAGTTTTGAGTCCATTTCTTTTTACTTTGATTATGGACGAGTTGACAAGTCACATTCAGGATGAGTTACCTTGGTGTATGTTATTTGCTGATGCTATTGTGTTGATTGACGAGACTATAGATGGAGTAAATGAGAAGCTTGAGGTTTGGAGACATGCATTGGAGACTAAAGATTTTCATATAAGTAGGGCTAAGACGGAATATATGGAATGCACCTTTGATGGAAACAATGGTGAAGGAATCGAGGTGAAGATTGGTGACGATAACATTCAGAAGAGAGATTCTTTTAGATATCTGGGATCTATTTTGCAACATGATGGGGAAATTGATGGAGATGTTATTGATAGAATAAATGCAGGCTGGCTAAAGTGGAGAGGAGCCTCCGTTGTTCTTTTTGATAAGAAAATTCCTTTAAAAATTAACGGAAAGTTTTACAAAGCAGCTGTGAGACCTGCTATGCTTTATGGTTCTGAATGTTGGCCTGTGAACCATAGACATGTGCAGAGAATGGTTGTAGCAGAAATGAAAATGCTAAGATGGATGTGTGGACATACACGTAAAGATCGGATTCGGAATGATGCAATCAGAAAGAAAGTTGGTGTAGCTCCGATCGAGGATAAGATGCGAGAAAACCGCTTAAGATGGTTTGGTCATTTGCAAAGAAGGTCAACTGATGCACCGGTTAGGAGATGCGAGTGTTGGGATGTTGAGTCGGCTAAGAGAGGGCGAGGACGGCCCAAGAAGTGTTGGAAAGAGACTATAAGAAGGGATCTTAGTTTTTTGGATATAAGTCCGAGATTAACCCAAGATAGATCTGAATGGAGGCGAAGAATCCATGTAGCCGACCCTACTTAATTGTGGGAAAAGGCTTTGTTGTTGTTGTTGTATTCCAGTTCAAACCTAATATGCTCTTTAAAAAATTAATAAGAGTCCTATAAAACATGCCAAAGAGCGCCGTAGAAAGATGTAAAGCACTAACCTGCGACGTCCAGAATGTCCACTTGAAGCAGCATCGATTCTTTCTGCACCTGCAAATTCATCATCAATCTCGTCAAATCGATACTCTAGGGTGTCAGCAGACACAGAGGAATGACTGCCCATGTTGGAGATGCCGTAGTTCGGTTGCTGAACGCCCCTCCTTGTCTCTGCCTTTCTTGACCTCCTCCGACTTCTTGAGGACCTAAAGTTATCAAAAATCTGGTATAAAAGGCATGAACTCCACCAGCGGCTTTCGTTGCCATTAAAATTTTCATATTCATCTCCTAAGCCATCCTCCCCATACTCAATAACATAATCGCCCAAGATCACCCCATGGGGTACTTCTGAATGTATAATGCTCAAGACATCAATAATATCTGATGACTGCTGAAAGTTTTCCCAATCAAGTTTCCGAGCCGGGTCAATCTCTGCAGGTCGTGAATGAGGGTGCTTATTCTGTGCATGCTTTTGTAATTCGATGTAGTTACCAACATATGTACAACTTTTTACTTCACAACACCGCTTCTTCACATCTAAATGCATTCGGGCTTCATCTACAACCAGCCATCCCAGTACATCCCCTCTGCATAATGGACAAGTTGGGTGGACACTGCAGTTTGAATCTATAATATACGGGAGCTTTTCCTTTTCATCTGATAACCCATCCACTAGAGAGGAACTCTTGGTAGCAGGAGGGAAGCCATGAGCAATTTTGAACCGCTCGAGACAATTTGAATGAGTGCGGTCAGTATCACACATGAATGGCCGACATCCTTTATCATAAGATGAACATAGGAGTAGAACTCCATTGTGTGGACAATCTAGACAAATGGGGCAAACCACGTCCTCCCAATTGATAACTATTTTCATCCCCATGTCAAAAGAGATGGATTGGAATACTTTTCTGTTGAAAGATGCCATTTTGATAGATATCACAATCTGCCAAAGCAAGGCATCACTCAGAACCTGATTTGGCATCCATTCCCGGATCTGCATTCATCACAAAAACAAACCTCTTAAAAAATAGTTAATCTCAGAAAAACAAATAATATAAAAAAGGCAAACCTGGATATTAAAATTTTCATTAGATGTATTACATGATCCACTATTATTTCAGCTATTGAAGCTACTAATTACAGTATGTCATTTGCATAAGATTAAGTTGCGAAGACATCAAAACAGGTCACACCCATTGATACATCATCATTGCAGCTATCATGCCACCAGCAATGTTATTTAAGAGATCTCATTTTCTCTTTTTGCAAACTTTCAACCTGTCAAAGGAGAGATGCAATTCAACATTACCATAACCTACTCTTCTTAATTTCTCTTTCTAACGCCCGAAAATCAACTTTTACCTTAATGTTTTAAAAGAAAAGAGACATCAAGAAGATGCTCACCCACAAGCATCTATAATTTACATTATTAAAAATAAAAAAAATTACGAAGACCAAAACATCTTTAGGCTTTTTGCATGCTCTATAACATTCTCGACGTACATTCTCTCTCCTCGTGATATAAGATCCATTCCGCGCAAACCACATGGATCACAAAATTGTCGTGATTTTAACCCTACTTGTAGTGATGTTAGTACTTCATTATTTTAATATTTATTGTTTTCATTATTTTACCTGATTTCTTTTTAACTATGGTTCTCATTTTCAGGATTCTTCTGTTTCAATACCCATCACTTCTATTTCAGTTTTCCATAACCATCACAACAACAACAACAACAACAACAACAAAGCCTTATCGCACAATTAAGTAGGGTCGGCCAAAATATACTAAGCCATCTCCCACTATAAGTAGGATCAGATACATGGATTCTTGCTCAAATCCATGTTGAAAGATTCGACTATTTTTTACGTTGACCATTGACTACCTAACACAACTCCTGCAAGAGTGGGATTTGAACCCTGATCTTTTGTGTGGTAGACACACTACACACTGATCTTTCCATAACTATCCACCATTTTAATTTATTTCAAGTTTTATGGTTTCTAAACTGTTTCTACACATATGTCCATAAGTTTTCATAGTAATTACTCCACATGTCTTGTACTCCCGTACACTAATTGGATTTTCATACTTATGCCCATATTGGACATTCTAGTTATACCAATATTCTTACATTTTTCATATTTACATTAATAACAGGTTTGCCTACTTAGGCCCTGAAAGTAACAAGAAACTGATATATTATTTCAATGTCATGATCAAATATAATACAGATCCCCACCTCCGCATCACTGCTGCAGTAAAAAGTTAGAACGCATTTAAGATTGGCTGCAAGGTCTAATAATAACAATAACCCCATCAAATACAACCCCCCAAAAAACCCACTGCTGCCACCTTCTTTGACTGTCAGATTTCCATTTCCGACAATTATCTGGTACCAGCTTCAAATCCCCCACCATGATCCCTTCTTGCCTCCCTCTGGCAACCCCATCGCCCCTGCCCCCACTAACCATCTTCGTGAATCACCGTCATCATCACTCATACTCACTCCCCTTATATACGTTATGCCCCAACCACTAGCACCATCATTACCTCTATCCCCACAAGCTGTCTCCAAACCATGTCCATCCATGGATCAGATCCCCACGACCCTCAAACCACCCTCGACTCAATCGCAACTCGCTCTAATGGTAGTGTCAATGGTGGCGGATGCACGTCAGCGACGGCACGAGAAAATCAGGGTAGGCAGAAGTCAAGGTGAGCAAAATAAGTGCATATAACTATCATTCAATATGAACTATCTTCTCAAAAAAATCAATATGAACTAAAGCAATTTTTTGTTGCTTAAGGACCACTGGGATCAAGATCAGCATAAAATTTGTGCCATATGGTGTTGGTACCCATAATCATACCTAAAAAAGTTCGGGAGAGTTTTTCATATTTTGAGTATTGGGGGGAGTTTTTTTAGGAGAGTATTGGGGAGAGTTTGAACTTGGAGTATGTGTGTGTTGGCCTGATAGTGGTGCTACCCTCAACAAAACATCCCCAAACAGAGTTTTATGTGAGATAAAAGGACGGACCCGAGATTTAACAACTATGTGGAAATGAAACAAAAATCTACATGATATTCAGGTGGCAAAACCAGTTTTGGACTGCCAAATTTAGCACCCTCCAAAATCCTAAAGACTTGATTCGTAAAAACCCTAACTATTTATGTAGTCATGTAAGGCTCACTTTTGTAGGGAGTTCTCATCATACTAAGACCATACAATGGAGCTTGCAAATTATACCACAGAGGTAGAGATCTGAAATGCCATGGTTGATCTGAAGGCAAAGCGCTCACATGGTCCACATGGTACTCATGCGCTTCTCTACAAAAAGTTGTGGTAAGTGGTGGAGGATCCAATTGATGATCAAGGAGATCCTGAAAGGGAATCAAACTCGCGATATTAAATAAATACTTCCACTTTAATCTCCCAAAGAAAGAATGGCAAGAGGATTGACAAGTTTCACGACCTTACTTCCAAACACAGGTACATATCTTCGCTCTACTAACCAAACAAAGTACCATGGAATCTGATTGGGTTGATCAAGCCAATCTATAACAGCAAACCATCAAACAAAAGGAGCGCCCCTTCCCCCCATTTTCAAGCATAATCTAATAATTTCTTCATAATACTCTTTTATCATTTAACCAAGCTTAATGTGGTAAAAAGATCATTTTATTTCCCTTTGCCAATCACCAAACATCCAAGCCACTCAAGTGTCGTGTTTATCCTCTATTTGTGCTAAACAACTTCTCCCTCATAGATTATTTAGGAATTTGATGCTTCTTTCTCAAGGCAAATTTATCTCAACATCTTCATTTTTGGCACAACACAACAATACTCAACCCAAGCAAATAATCACATTTAAAGTTGAGCCCAAGGTTTATAAATGATGCAGCGTGAATCCGAAATATAAGGCCGCCTATTTATTTAAATCTTAGCCGTTAATTTTATTTATGTTTATTTAAATTGACGTGTCTTTAATTAAATAAATAAGATCGCCTGTGATCTCAATAAATCAGTTAGAGATTTTTTTGAATTTCAAATTAGTTAGTTAGTCGGTTAATTAGTTAGAGTCAATTTAGGATAATTAGTTAGAATTTGAATTATTTGCTATTTTTGTAACCTCATCCCTCCTATATAAAGGGATGAAGACCTATTGTGTTGGACAGTTCAGTATGTTATTAATTTGAGAATTATTCTCTATCTCCTCTCTCTTCTCTCTTCCCCTCACGATCTACGCGTTCTCCTTCTCCCCCGCGTGGTCTACTCGTGTTCTTCTCTAAACCCATCGTATTCCCGACGAGTTCTCTTCTCAACCCCTCCATTTTCTTCTCCACCTTAAATTCCACCGCTCAAACTTATTTCCCGCCATCGCCGATTTTCAATTCGCATCATTTGGTATCAGAGCATGGACTACAGATCATCCTCACGATCTGGCGATCCGTCCAGACGTTCGCACGGAAAATCCAACGGATCCCGCTCCAGTGACCGTACATGGCGTGCCAAGGTTAGACAAACATTATCAAATATGAGCCAAATTTGTGCCGATATGCAAGTTGTGGCATCCCATATGCTAGATACATTAAACGTTGAGATGACACACCAACTTGAGGAAAATGCCGTCAAATTGAAGTCTCCAAGCACCGAACCCGAAGTTGAAGATGAAGATCTAGCCGTCAACGACGAACATCTCGCTGTCTACGAAGAATCGGCCGCGGTCCAGGCCGATTTAGAGGGGAAAACGGCCGAAACACTTGCTGTCCCGGAGGTTTCAGACCAGCCACCACTGCCGAAAACGTCCCCGATGTCAGCCCCAACCCCGCTGCAACCCAACGACGGCAGTCCCGCACCATCGGGCTCCCTTCTCACAGCCCCGGCGGCCCCGATCCTACCCTCAACCCCTCCCCCGACCCCTCCCTTTCCCGTCGCGTCGCAACCACCCCCCCACCCATGCTGTTGCCGCCCCCTCACCATCTCCATCCCGCAACTCCATACCCGCACCCAAAACCCCCCTGCAACACAGCCCCGCCCTCGCCATCCCCTTATTCCCCAACTGACGCCGCCCCCCCAACTCGACCGTGCACCCTACGCGGCCCCGTCGAAACCCGATCTCGCCCTCCCAGCACCCCGCGCCCTCCCGCACATAAGCCCCTGCGACCCCCGCCTTCCCTCAACGCCGCCCAGCGACCCCCCTGTCAGCCCGCGTCGCCTGGTTCGACGCCGCCCTTGGAACTCGAGGCCACGCCGCCGCCCACACCAAGAGGAAGCCCTAGGAGCATTTCCTAATGGGATCGAATCCCGTCAATTGATGGCTAAAAGGTTAAATTGGGTTAATTACAGGAATATCCCTACCCCCACAAGTTTTTATCAGGAGGTTTATTTGGAGGAATTATACCATGACTAAACCTTAAGTGAAGGGGTACGAAACTTGCGGAAGCGCCCTCCAATTGGAAAGAACTACAAACGTAATGTTGAAAAAGATCTAATTGCAGGCTACAATTTCAAAAGACGATTTCTCCAACGACGCATCAGATCAAGCAATTCGTCGGGAGACGAATTTTTCAAGCGGAGGAGAGTTGATGCAGCGTGAACCCGAAATATAGGGCCGCCTATTTATTTAAATCTTAGCCGTCAATTTTATTTATGTTTATTTAAATTGACGTGTCTTTAATTAAATAAATAAGATCGCATGTGATCTCAATAAATCAGTTAGAGATTTTTTTGAATTTGAAATTAGGTAGTTAGTCGGTTAATTAGTTAGAGTCAATTTAGGATAATTAGTTAGAATTTGAATTATTTGCTATTTTTGTAACCTCATCCCTCCTATATAAAGGGATGAAGACCTTTTGTGGTTGACAGTTCAGTATGTTATTAATTTGAGAATTATTCTCTATCTCCTCTCTCTTCTCTCTTCCCCTCACGATCTACGCGTTCTCCTTCTCCCCCGCGTGGTCTACTCGTGTTCTTCTCTAAACCCATCGTATTCTCGACGAGTTCTCTTCTCAACCCCTCCATTTTCTTCTCCACCTTAAATTCCACCGCTCAAACTTATTTCCCGCCATCGCCGATTTTCAATTTGCATCAATAAACGAGGTACATGACTTCGTTATGGTCACAGCATAGCAAAATGTGGTGCATAAGTATACACAATATTTGCATTCTTGTGCATTATTACATTCTTGATTGAAAATAACTAATTCTTGTGATGATAAAGAATTATGTTATAAGAATAGAGTTCGACGAGATTCAAAAAAATAAAGGTAACATATAGGTCTAAATATTTTCAATAATTAAAGGAAAATGTAAAAAAAATTTAAAATATGCGCACCAATCTTCTAAATGAAAGTAACAAATACCGTTTACAAAAAGCAGCACAATATATCAAAACAACAATTTAATATATAAGTCCCATGCCGCCATGGTTTAAACGATGATTTTATGATGTCGTTTCACCATATCCAGAAAGGAAAAAGAAAAATAGTGAAATTTCAATTAAAACACTTAATTCCATGTATACCACGGTTTAAAGGGACTATACATATGTGACTTCACCAATCCAATAAATGAACTAGTGAATTAAGTGTTGTAAAAATGGTTTAAAACCAAAAAAATTTAAGATACAATTTTCTAGTAGTTCCTAAATGCATAAATACTACACAGTACAAAAATCAACAAATTTGAACGTTATGAATTTTCTGGCGGTTATTAATGCATAAATGCATTAAAATATAATCTTTTTATGTTTAATGGAATGTGAAATCTTGGAGCAGAACATTATACAACACGCTCTTCTTCTGACCAAGTCAAACAACATTAGCACTCAAAATCTCGACGCAGAAGGTATAATATACGAACATAGAAATTGTTAATGTCCAGATTTTTAATCCTTCAAGTATTCCTACCTAAATATGTATACAAATGTGTATGTGCATGCATTCTATAGAGGTTGGAGTAAATGAATAGGAAACATTCGGATCATTTGGCTCTGAGGACAAAATACATGAAAACCAAATCAGTTCCTAACAAGTAAGATAAGGATCAAATACCACCTTTTCCTACGTAAAACTGAAGTCTAACTCATTATGAGGAGGGGGATTACTAGGCTAAAGCATAATCGTGTTGGCAACAACAAGAAGGTTGCCAAGTATACACATAGTCTGAAGGATGTTAAAGAGCTCGTGAAGACCAAATTGGAGGGGAAAAACCAACAGAGAGCAAGAAGGGGTGAAGAATTAAGGAGTTCATGTTCGAGAAAGAGTTCAATGTTCTATCTGATTCTTATGACAATGATTTTGTCTACCCTGTCAATATTTAGACCCAACTAAGAGGAGGGCAAAGAAGAGGGTAACACAAGAATCGATTTGAGAGGTGTGAATCGATGGTGCTCAAGATGTTTTCCGTGGTGTTGAAGGTGGTGGGAGCGATTCTAGAAGTGCACCAATATCACCACCCACCAAGAAATACAAAGAAAGGAGCCGAGCCGAGCCTTTGCTGATAAGGAATGATTGTATGCAGTGCAAGCCAAGGAAGGACCTGAGACAAAAAGATCGAGAAGGGAATGCTTTCGAATACCAGGAGTCGTAAAGACCATTACCAAGTTTTTTTAGAGAGAAATCCTGCAAAAGTTGCCAGTGGAACTCTTTTGCAACACACAATCGATGAGATCGTTGCTTCATAAGCATGAGTAAAAGCTTCCACATAATACGAGATCATGAACAAGTATCATGCAATGGAGAAGAATTAGATGAACGAGTACATCATGCAGCTAAAGAGAAGATAGCTAGAGTACGTGGTGAACTTAATGTGCATGGTTGGACGAGCTACACGATGAAACAAATCATCAACTTCCTCTTATACTATAATGGGAGGAAGGTTTTCTTAAAATTTATTCATGCATCTGCACACATGAAAAAATACATAACCTGTTGAAGTTGATTAAGACAATAATCGAAGAAGTTGAGAAAAAAAATAGTGTGAAAATACTCATGAAGAATGGTACCAATTTTAAAAAAGCTGGTGATATTATCGTGGCTTCTAGCAATTACAACATTTTTAACATCGTGTACTGCATATTGTATCGACTTAATCCTTAGTGACTTTAGCATGAGGAAAATTATGACAATGGTGGTGGATAATACACAGAGGATCACCATATTTATCTACAACCATTCAAAAGTTGACTTTGACGAGGAGGATGTGCAATGGACAACTTTTTTTTTTGAAACCAAAGCTTTTCGGGGGAAGCACGCCGTGGTGTTCGCCCCAAATATGCAATGGACAACTTGTTAGGCCTATAATCACAACACAAGGTTTGCAACTAATTTTATAACGTTGCAAAGCTTGAAATAATACAAAATTGAATTAAAAATCATATGCCATCAGATGTAATGGTTTAAGATACCTAAGGATTGATCTGAAGGAGAAAGGGAAGTAGAATCATTGATCAATGATGCCTACTTCTAGGATGATGTGACATGAGCAACGAAAATAATGTAAATGATTGTGTGCGCATTGAGGATCGTGGTTGTGATAAGAAATCGACCATTGGAGTGATCTATAAAGCACTGTGTTATACGAGGGAGAAGGTAAAAGAACATGTTGTCAGAGGATTCAATACCTAGTTGGACATCACTGATGAACGATGGACCGAAATCCTCTCATATCCTCTTCACAAGGCTCATCCCTCTTCTTGAAGATAGTGTTTGCTATGAAATTATCATAAGCCGTTACAAAATCCAGAATGACTTTTCCTTCTTCATTTCTATCGCGGAAGCCATGTCCTCCACGAATACTAGCATACCCTGAAGCATCCTTTCCTACATGTCCATTAAGATTTCTACATAAGCAAATCCTCCCAAAAAACATGTTTAATCCTTTCATCTAAACTAATTTGTGGTGCATAAACTGAGATGATATTCAGAATTTCTTCTTTGAGCACCACTTTAGCAAAATACTCCAATTCCCAAATCTTTGCACTTCAACCATACAATCCTTCAAATCCTTACGAACAACCACTCCAACACCATCTTCGTCCTTATCTTTACCTTGTCAAAGTTTAAAGCATGTCTTCTCTATCTCCCTTACTTTCTCTCCAATTCATTTTGTCGCTTGAAGACATAGTATCTGAATCTTCCTTCTTTCGATCGTATCTAATATCTCCATCGATTAGCCAGTCAAAGTACCAATGTTCCAACTACCTATCTAGAACTTCCTTTGCAACCTCTTTTGAACTAACTTCTTTACTCGCGTGTGTCCATCATTTGAGAACTCTTGTAAAATTTGGACTGCATCTGGGTGGTGATGTAACAGAACTAGCTTATTTACTTGCATGCGTTCCTCATGCGAGAACCCTTACAAATTTTGAACTACATCCAGACAGAAATGTAGCGGCCATTGTCAACTTCTTATGTCATTCGAGCGATGTAACGCATCACTAGTAGGGTGCGCTAGTAGTCGCTACCAAACACGCAACCATCCTCTTGTATATATTTTCAAAATACATGACGACTGTGCAAACAAAGGTATGCATCTGATGTGGATGGATTTTAATCGTGCTCGTATACTCAACAAGGTAAACAAAGGAGAGATCTAAATATAAGTCAACAAAAAGGGTGCATATGTTATAATTACAACACAAAAAACAATATCAAAGGATGCTGGAGGAGATAATGAAGATGATGATGCAATTGGTGGAGGTGGTGAATAGACATATTCATGACCTCAAAGTTCAACGAAATTCCATCGAATTTCTCCAAAATTTCCATTTCTTTAAGTCACCGAAATTGAAATGTTGTCTTATTCCTGTTCCCAATATTTCAACGAAATGTCAATAAAGTTTCATCGAAATTACATATTCTTTCGGCGAAACAACAAAAAAAAGTGAATCTATACTTCGCTTTCATCGAAATTTTACATATATTAATGAATTTTCAGTTATTTATTCGTCGATGTGTTGAGTTGTTAAAGTGATTTATATTGTTTGAAGAAGTTTTTTCATTAGTTTTTAAAATTTTAGATCTAAATCCAAACTAAACGAGTTGGACACAAGATTTAAGAGTTATATTCAAATTTTAGCTGAAGAGCTTTATATTTTTTGTTCTTTCTTTATTTTGATATATATGTTTTTATTAGTAGTTATTATGTGTCATGTCATTCTTATTGAAGAAGTGATAATCATGGATTTTGTTTTGAGTTTAGCATATAATTCTGACTCAAAGCAACATGTTGCTCTACATATCAACATGTGTGATGATTATGACGATAATACTATTTCAAAATTTATATTTACAATTCTATTTTACAGATAATTAAGCATTTCTATTTATTTATCGACTTAGATATTAAAAACCTTAGTATTTTGGAAAAAAAAGTTTAGTTTAGATCATTTATAAGTTTTCCGATCCTTTAGTTTAGATCATTTGTAAGTTTTCCGATCCTTTTACTGAAATTCTCCGAAGTTTCTCTTTCCGAACTTTGACGAAACGAAACTAAAATCCAAAATTCAAAGCATTCATTTCTTGTTGCTTATCTCTACTACAAGCTGTGTGTGCAGTTGTGCGAGTGCTAGGTTGTTAGCACCCTTCCAAGTCTAGTATAACAACAACAGAGACTTTTCCCACATTAAGTAGGGTCGGCTATATGAATTCTTTGCCTTCATTCAAATCTATCTTGAGTCATTCTCAAGCTTAGATCCAGAAAACTACGATTGCTTCGTATAGTCTCATTCTAACACTTCTCGGGCCCTCCTCGCCATCTTTTAGCCATGTCAACATTCCAAAACTCACATTTCTTCACCGGTGTATCAACTGACCTCTTTTGCAAATGGTTAAACCACCTTAAGCGATTTTCTCGCATCTTATCCTCGATCGGAGCTACACCAACTTTTCTTCTGATGGCATCATTCTGAATACGATCTTTACTTGTGTGTCCATACATCCACCGTAGCATTTTCATTCCGCTATTGCAATTCTGTGCACATGTCTATGGTTCACATGCCAACATTCACATCCATAGAGCATACCAGGTCTCACAGGTGCTTTGTAAAACTCTCCTTTGATTTTCAAAGGAATTTTCTTATCACATAGAACACTAGAGGCTCCTCTCCACTTTAGCCAACTTGCATTTATTCTATTTGTAGCATCTCCATCAATTTCCCCATCATGTTGCAAAATATATCCCAAGTATCTAAGAGAACCTCTCTTCTGAATATTATCATCACCCATCTTAACCTCAATTCCTTCACCATTGCTTCCATCAAAAGTGCACTCCATATATTCAGTCTTAGTCTTACTTATACGAAATCCCTTAGTCTCCAATGCATGTCTCCAGACCTCAAGCTTCTCATTTACTCCATCTCTAGTCACATCGATCAACACAATATCAGATTATTTGCCTACTATCAGATTGGATATAAATTGTGATTGTGAATGATATGTTGTTACTTGGTGTTAATTGATCTGTTTGTGCCTTTATATATTTTATGATCACACGATATACAATGCATCTATTAGACATGCATGTTAGAAAGATTTGTGTTTGTGTGTGTATCTTATTTTATTATTGATGCACTAAATACACTTAACACTTGCATATAAGTGCATATTTATATATTATTTATTGTTTTAAGAACTAAAATGATCTTAATTTGCAAAAAAAATACTTTCAAGCTATTTCCAAGATTTCTATCAATATCATTAAATATATCTCGATATATCCATGATACATCCCTTTTCAGGCCGAATGATACGATATCGATATCTATGCCTCGAACCTCGATGCATATAATAAATGGGAAGTGAATTCTAAGAACATACTTTGGATATCTAAGACTCCTAGACACTTTTTTTGAAACAAGAGAGAGAAACATGCATATGTGCATGCCCCAAGATTAGAACCTTGATCTTTTTAAGCGGCGACCCAATTAAGAGACTCGTAATTATACAATCATGGTAAATATTACCATGTCTAGCAACGTTTGGAGCAACATTAGCGGCACGAATGACATGCAGATAACATGGCCAACATGCTCCCAACACAAGTTGCAACCCATCGCCATCAGCACCATGGAAGAACATTCCAGGAAGATATCATGCATGCTAGGTGCATGCACTGAAACACCAATCCCTTCTAGAAAGTTTATTAAATACGAAGTTTATATTAAAAAAAATAGTGATTATACATATCGCATAAGTGGAAAAACTGTATAAAACCCCACTTTAAAAATGCAATCCACTTGATGTGTAATTCACATAATTAATCATCTGATTGGCTTTTTGAGTACCTTTTTAAAAAATATCACACAGGTTTCTTGTTGCTTCTTCTTGCAGGCCACTACTTTTGATCAGCGTACAAAATTGTGCACATAACATCTAGTGGAAAAAACTATCCCAACTACTTAAAGCCATTACTTTGCGCCATATAATCTCCAGCAATCATTTGTGTTCCTATTCCCATCTTCCAAGTATATCTTCCACATTAATGTTCCATTCATATTCCATCTTTATTTACAAGGTCTCGAACAAAGCTTCAGTGGTCTCTTCTCAAAACCCAAATTTCCCCCATCCATTCAATCGTCATCTACAAGCAATATGTCAAATAGAATGCACACTGATATCTTGACAATGCTTTATTTGCTCGTTTACGATCTATGTCCAAAGTCAAAAACTTTAACGAGATTCTATTTTATTGAAAAGGAAAATAAAACTAGACCGTCGTGCATGTTTTCCAAGAATAGGAGTGGAAAGAAGGTAAGGCATGAGAATCTAAAACTTCGACCATGAGGCCGAAACTTATATTATCCATATAAAAATTTGTTGAAGCATGATATTACATTGCAAAAACAGATAATAGACATAAAATTGCATTACCAATACAAGGACCAGTTGCAAGCTCCAACTACAATTGTTATTTTACATTGTAAAAAACTAGAAAGAAAGTGAATTCACGTGTTAGAGATTAGCACCCTACAAGCATGATGAATTATAATGGTATTTTAGGGAAATTTAAATAACACACATATCCGAGATACATTAAGAATACGACTTCGAGTATCGGTGCAACAACAACAGTGAAACCTTTTCCCACACTAGTAAGAGGGGCATTTATAACATTTTGGCACCGTAAAGTAGCTGCAGCCCACCTAACCTACAATTTCTGCTTCTGAAATCTAATTGGTAGCGATTCCCCTCAACCAGCACAATGTACAGTGGCGAAGAAGGGGCATAAGTAAGTAAAACCACATGAAAGGACCACGAAGCACTAATCCATCATTAATTTACTAATTTAGTTTGCAAGGGGAAAATCCATATTACAGATACAGGAGATCAAGACAAATCGGCGACCAAACTAACACCAATTGGATATGTAATGAAATACACATAAGACGTATAATCTAAGCAATAAAAACCGCAAAAAAAACTCGAATCCACACCGGTAAAGCCCGCGCGATCTAGGAACAACCACAGCATGCGTCCGATAATAATCACACGCATACGGCGTAATCACACACAAAAAAAGGAACCAATCGCTTGCAATCAAACGATTCCGGACACAGCACGCCATCCGATTTCCAATCGAAACAACCGCATAATACAAAAATCGGAGAGAGAGAAACACCGCACGAACACGAAATCGATGAGCGAAGTCAACAGGAAATCGGGAGCGAAGGGAGAGCAGATAGATCATATGTAAGGACGGGGAGACGAGTAATACCGGTGCCCTTGGACGATCGCAGCGGTGTGCCGCTCCTCCAGTGGCGATCGAGCGATAGAACCCTAGAAATCGGGAAGTGAGGGAAGGGGGAGGAGAGTGGTGTGGGATAAGTAGAGTCGTGGGGAGGGGAGGGCGCTTCGGCTCCGTGCTGACGGTGGCGTTGATGGTGGTGGTGGAGGATGTGGGCCTCCTCGGTGTGAACGTAGGGTATCATTGCCTGCCGGGCCCACCCCGGTATTTTTGCATCTATTCTCCTGAGGAATTTCGGAAAAAAGTAAATAGCTCCAATCTCTCTAATGCAAACTTGGATCAGGGGCGCTGATGCAAGAAAGACTAAAGTTTAGTATTTTTAAGAAAGAAGAATAATGTGCAAGGATGGGAGCAGGGGTTTGGGTCTAATTTGGCGTCCTTGTGTGTGTCAGCGGACGGGTGCACGTGGAATGGAAAAAAAAGAACGTGCAAAAGTTGATCTCCGTTTGTTGGGATTGGGGATGAAGGGAAATGTGGGTGCATTATCAGATGAGAGATCAATCTTTATGCAAGTTTTTTTTGGTGATTATATTTATTTATTTATATACAGAGGGTCGATTCTGTGAGAGTCAAAATTGGTGAGAGCATGAGAGGAGTGATTCTGGACTACAAGATTCAACCAAGAGAGAGAAAATCAAGAGAGAGAAGTTTGGTTTGGTAGGTGGGATAAAGAGTAGGCTTAATGTTGACTTTTTTTCTTATTTATTTTTATCTCTAGTAGGACATAGTGCTATTGTGTCCTTGCTACTAGTAAAGTAGATAGGTTGATTGGTCCTGAGGTACAAAGAAAATAAAATATTGCATTGATGTGACTCTGGATGCCTAAAGTATATTTTAGCTACAAAAATAAAGATTTCGGTCTTATTTTTTAATCTCAAATTTTGACTTTGATTAGTATTCGCAACCTTTTTATGTTGACGTTAAATCTTAAAGTTGAAAGTTTAATACATCTTTGTTATGTAAAAAATGAAACTCACAATTAAGAATTGATGTATAATCGATATATTTTTTTGACAATGTATTCTAGAGCATAAACATTCTCAATGTTCCCATAAAAAATGGTGTTTTTGTCGATATTTCATCAAAATGATAGATCTAACCTTTCGGATTTTACATGTAATCCCAAGGTATGATAAGCAATAAGTATACGGTGTCGATATTGTCATTATCGTAATAGACGAGGGTCTTATGATGACAATAAGGACATGTATCTCATACAGTTAATCAAGAATTGCTTATAAAACATTGGAAATATGATCGGGAAGAGTCAATTCGAATCCTTTGAGTTATATGGACCAACCCTTGCGTTCAAACCATCCTTTTTAACATTAGCAAAAGTTTGTTTCAATTGCATATTATGAAGGATTTTAACAATCGCGTGAAATACAATATCTATCATGAAGTGAAGCTTGGGAACTTTGATACCATGTGTTTATTAGCTATAAATGGCAGTTGGTGCAACTATTTCATCAGTCGCTTTCCATAATCTTGTTGCATCAAAATGGATATGTGTTTGAGATAGAGCTTGAGTTATTATGTATATCAAATGATCGATATGGAAATAAATTGAGTTATTTGTTCCTTAATCTCCAAAATAGTATATCTATTATGCACGGTTTAATCATTTGTCTCAGAATTTCTATAGTAAATTGAGTAGGCAACCATTCCTATCTACATGGTTGTCATTATAATTGAATAATTTGAAATATGGTGTAATACTTTAAAGATGTAAAAATAGAAAGAGTAAGTAAGATTGGAATACTTTATCTATTTATTTAATGCATGCACAAAGAAAGATTTTAAGATGATTGATATTGGGAAATCAAATGGCATTCATTGAATGAAAAATAAGATTTACGAAAATACAATATAAAATAATGAAAAACCCAATATCATACTATTTCTTTAATGATTGGAAAATAAAAAACATGATTAGATATAATTTTGCTATTATGAGCCAATCCAAAATCATTGTAGATTGATCCAATTATGGGTTCTCAACTATGGAGGAGTGAAACTTAATCCATAAATCAACAAAGAAAAGAAATAAAAAGATATCATCTTAGGATTAATTATGGCATTTAAAAAAGAATAGAGGATCTTTGACAAAGTGTTATACAATTGAAATCCCCTCCTCTCCAAGCCAATAATATTTTTTAGGGGCCGTCTTTAATATTCTATGCTAAACCTTGAGAACTTTGTGTAATTTATCCGATTATAAATATGAAAATCTTGATATTTTGATTTGGGGATTTATACAATTGCATCCTCTGAATTTTTCAATCACACTCGTGTCTCTAACTTTTTGTTTACGTGCAATTGTGCTCTTGCATTCTTACAATATTCACAATATCATCATTTTAATAGTATAATATATAGGCACAAGTATAATGGCGAGAAGGCATTAGTGTGAACTTTATAAGAATAATCAGTCATGGGTGTTTTACAAAAGAGGTAAAGGCACACATGTTGTTAGAGAAACTATGAAGGGATCAGGTGTAAAAATCTCTTGATTTGAAAGTGCTCCTAAGGACATAGATAGTGAATTAACTTCTTCTAGCTATATTTATCAAATGCAAGGAGCATATGTAAGTACGACTTGTGCTCTCACAATGCAATGTAAATTGGTGTAGATCTCTCTTCTTTCGACATGTAGTAGAGAGAAAATAACAATATAAGAAGAAGGACTTCCTTTCAATACGACACAAACCTTCCTGAGTTCAGGAAGATTGATTCTTTTTTTTTGTAAAAAATACGATGACTTTAATAGAATAAGTATACAATTTCTATGATAATGTGCAGCTTTAATATTTGTATTATAATGTGTAGTTTTGTTTGTGTATTTTTGTATGCGATTTTGTGTTTACAATGTGCAGCTATAATACAAATTACATACGTATTTTATTAATTCTTTATATAAAAAGAGGGTGGTCTTCCTAAACTCAGGAACGACACATCCTATTGGAAGCCCCCCCATAAGAAGAAACACTAAAGTGTACAAGTAGATACTTTTTCAAAGGATGCAAAAACTTTTTATTTGATAAAATAATGAGTGAAAGCATTTAAAAAAGGCCTAACCAAATTGCCTTTTGGATGGAAATAATATTTTCCTAAAATAATGAAATTTTATATAACAAGCAATTCCAGAATAAGATAGTCAAATCAAAAAGTAATATTGTTATTTTTCGTTCATTAGACGACATGCATTCCTTTTTATCTTCAAATTAAACAACCATGAGAAACAATTTGCACCCACTTAGTCCTCCTTATTTCTTATCCTCCATCCAAATACCAAAATATTGTATTAATATGCACTACAAGAAAAATGAGTTGTGGCCACGGAATGTAGCTACGGAAAATTGTGGCCACGATAATTCCGTGCCCACTACTTTCTCATAGCTACACTTCCGTGGCCAAAGTCCTCATTCAAGAGCTGTGACCACGACAAGTTGTGTGGCCATGATATATTCGTGGTTAAAGAACTCTCGTGATGAGACTTGTAGCCACATCTACTGGCCACGACGTGTTGTGGCCAGAGCCCAATTCTGTGGTCACAAGCCCCACATCCGTGGGCATAATTCTGTAGCCACAATTTGTTTTCCTTATAGTGACGGATGGGTACTTCATGTAGGATGGTGTTAGGTGGCCTCTTAAGAGTCAAGTATTACCTTATCCATCTATAGAAGACACAATAACATGAAACTCGAGCTTAGATGTAAGAATTTTGGCATTTTATAGGAGGTTAAACTATCATGAAAGCATATTTAATTAATAGGAAAATCAGTTAACAAATTAATTGTAAAGGAAGCTATTTCTTAACGGGCTTGTCCTACAACATTAGCAAAGTATTTCTTAATGCTTGCTTACCGGTCAGAGAAAGATGACCGATGATTCCATTGATTTGAGTAAACTTTGGTTATCTGATTTGGGTTCAATTTGATTTAAGTTGATAAATTTCCAGTCGTCATTCGATAAAATAAGAATGATTGAGATGTTTATGTGGGTGATTCGTGTTGATTGGGTTGGGTGAAAATCAATTTTCCTATGTGAAAAATTAGGTTAACCAAAGGTTGAATGAAATTAAAGGCCAAGTAGTTATGAGGTCGTTGATAGGGTGGAGCATTGGGTCGGGTTGACTCGAATCTGTCTCAGACCCGACCTGTAATAGCCCGAACTCGAATCGAACCTGATATGTATATGGACCGGGCTCGGGTCTTCTCTTTGGCCATTTTTTAAGGATGGGCCAAGCTGGACCAGACCCCGACTTGGCTCAGACAAACTCGACCCGATCTAATGTTATTGCGATGCTCCTTATGCAAGGAATTTGCATGGCAAATGTGTAGGAACTATTTGTAAAATCAATAGGTCTTGTTGGTGGTGGGTTTCTCATATGCAGTCATTTTTCTAAGATTGAGCGGTGAAATTGTAAAGATGCAATGCGATCTAAATTCTGATCACGTGATGAGGATGATGGTTGAGTGATAAGATGCTGAAGGTTATGGGGAGAAACTTAAGAGCATCACATAAGCGTGAAGATTGCATCATATGCGATCGGAACGACTAGTCGCACTAGTTGTTGGAGGCGGCAAAATATAAAATTTTAAATGCGATGAAACCACATATTCTAAGAACAATTCTTGGATCTTTTCATCTAAACCATAAAGGGGTATTAGGGTTACCACTTGAAGCGTAGTTATGATCGAAGTATCTAAATGAAGAGACCTCCTGTCTCAAGTCTGACCCGACAGGGAGACGCTTACAGCATGTTGATGAGACGTGACTTCTCATAATCCAAGATGATTATCCAAGCGATGGATCTCCCGATCTTGTCACATGAGATCCAATGTCTTCTTCATGGGAGAGGCGTACCGAATGAGATAGAGATCCACAAGCGGTCAAAACAGTGACATGATGACACGACGAGATGATGATTCTCTCTAAGGCACAAAGTCGACAACCACTTAGAGAGAGATATGAGATGTGAAGTATGAGAATGATAGAGAGAGAGGTGATTCAATTGTTGTATGTCAAAAAGAAGATCTAGGGTTGCCTCTTCTTTTATTGTATTTTTGGAGTCCACGGATCACAATTCATGTGAAACACAAAATCAATGGTTGAGATTGATTTGTGTTTCTATTCCATGGTCATGATTTAGTTGTAGAAATACAACAAAAAATAATTTAGATTAAAAAATAATCAATATAATTCAATTTGAACTAAATCAATTAGCATAGAAGGATTAGGAAGGAGGTCACACACCTTCCCAAAATAGGAAAGATGATCACCCTTGAGAATAAGTCAAAGGGTGGGTGTCCACCATCCATTAAATGGACGGTATTGGCCTTCTAATATAATCATTCATTTATATTTACAATGACTTTTGTTGTAAATAAATTCACAAAAATAATTCCAAAATAATTTTGTGAATATTACAATCATTCCATTAAATAATTGTGAATCATTTTCACAACCCAAAATAAAATGTAAATTGTATTTTTAGTTAATTTTCAATGTGAATCCAATTCACATCAATAATTAATTTTAAGATACTATTTACAATAGGCTCTCTCTCTCTAATGTATTATAAATCATATTTATAATATATATACAAATAATTTGGATAGTACTATCCACATTACTCATATCCTTGACAATTAAATCTTATTTAATTATATTGGAACATCATTCTCATGTATTTAAATAATATGAATCATGTTCATACTATTCTTGATAATTAAATCACATTTAATTATCAATATCTCAATGCTCAAATACATAGTTCATTAATGGAATTATTCTTGAACTCTTTCAAGAACAATGCGCGTTCTCTGTGTATACTTGAAGATAAGGACATGATGATTGTACATTCTACGTATAGTGACTTGTAT
The DNA here is from genome assembly GCA_037367405.1 of Ottelia alismoides. NCBI lineage: Eukaryota > Viridiplantae > Streptophyta > Magnoliopsida > Alismatales > Hydrocharitaceae > Ottelia > Ottelia alismoides. Next base: position 957,806 of record JAZKJV010000482.1, read on the forward strand.
ATTGAGATCATATCTCAAATCTAGATCAAGGGGACCTCCCAAAGATGGACATGAATTGCGTTCAGATCAGTATCTAACATTTGGCCTAAGATTAGATTACTTCTCTATTAAGAGGAGTCACTAAAATCTAGACATGTTTCATCACTCACTCAGAATGGAAGTGTCATGGTTATACAATCGTTTATGATCACGTTATCCTCAGGTATTCCTAATACATATACACTACATATTGGAAGACCTGGAATAAATATGAAGTTTTATATCTTTTTTAGATTGTCTCCTTCAGGTTTTATCATTAAGTTTGTCATTTGATCATTGAGATTTAGTATCGATTATATACTTTCCAAAAGCATATATCATACACAGGCATTGATAATATACTTTCCAAAAGCATATATCAAACCAACAAATTCTGACAAGCTTCCAAAGTGAGACGACCATGCACGGAATTCGATTCCCAATATCTCTTGAGCGAGCTCATGTCTTCAGGTTCATGATGTTGCGAACTACATAAAATGCATGCATAAAAGTATATGTAAAACTGTATGTTGGCAAGTCGAACCCGGTCCGAACTCAAACCCGACCCTGCAGACCTTGGGCAGGGCCTAGGCCCTCGAATTGACCAAAAATTCGTGCCTCAACCAGGCCCAAGGCCCGTGACATTTTGTTGGGTCCGGGTAGAGCTTTCCCGAGTTGGCTCGGTTTGATTAGCTAGGTCTAAATTATAAATCATCCATATTAGTGTTGCAGTTGTTTGGATGGGTTGAGTTGAAGATATTATCCCCTTAAACCAATGCAATACACATCACACTTCTTAGGTTTCTCCTCTCATAAAGAATAGTGCTGAAATCAATGAGAGGCTCTTTATTTTGTCATTAGAAAATTAAGAATGAAATCTCAAGTTCAGGCGAGTATGGTCAAGGCTTTTACCTGATTTAGCTTTACTCAAAAAACACACCCATTGTGATTACTTGTTTACTCTTTAATTGGATAGTTTTATGTTCATTTGCAGGATACACAATTTATCAATTTTCTCCATCTACTTTCCAGTCACTAGTAATAGTTATCATGAATGCAATACGTACAGTTTGGTACTTTTGATGGAGGATAATTGAATGACCTATCCGAACGCATACACATACCGCTTTCCTAAACCTTGGACATTAGCGTGGTTGATCTTTTCATAGAGTTTTATGTGAAATATGTTGAATATAGCGGTGATTTGCAATCTGTTTTCATGCAGTTCGGTACGGTAACATGATGGATCTGCGATCCATCGATAATCACCAAAACTACACAAGGAACCATCAAACGTCAAACGTAAAAGCAACCAATTATCTGGATGGTTGCTGGTACGCTTGTCCAGAACGTAAAGAATATATATGGTAACACTACATTCGAGTATAATAGGTGTGACATTCCTATCGTCCGTTACAGCAGGGAGACAACCATATGTTTGTTTTTCTCAGCTTTAGGTCACCCACTGCTAAAGAATACAAAACTGTTCTACACGGCAATCTCCATCCCAACTGCCCTTCCTCACTCCGGGATATAAACTACACAGGCAGATACCGCGGGTGTGGATGCAATGCTCGCGAAGAAAGTATTGTTTGAGCGTCTTAATAAGTTAATGAACTATCGACTCTCTTCAACTTGATTGCCATCCGTGTGATTGACTTGACTTCCCATCTTGACAATATCCTCCACAAGAATCTTTCCATCTGCTTCAAGGAAAAGAACAGTTATTGCTTCTCGCAATGTGATAAATAATAGCAATATGATGCACAGATACAAGAAGAAATGGTTTCGATGGAAGGACCTCTGTCTTTTGCAAGGTTGCTTATGAGGTCTTCGACGCCTTCCTGGCCCAATGTATCTTTGAGATACATTGCCGCAGCAGCTACCTCTTCCGGTGTAACCTTACCATCATGATCCCTGCCAAAAGGTTTTCAAAATAACTGTTGAATGCAATGGCAAATACGAGAAATAGCAATATAGAAACGTACTGCAAATGCGACTCCCAGTATGCATCACAATGCAAACAATCTACAGTAAGTCTAACTCAGTTGGCTGTGATGGCTACAGATTGGATGTGCCAGATAACCGATAGCCGATAGGAATTGACAGGAGATAACCCTAATTGGGAAGATTATTATCGTCCTGAACACGGCTGAAAGCCAGGGACTAACCAAGTGTAAAGAGCGGTCTGTCGTGAAGCTCTCTTTACTGCTCGTCTAGGTGGCGGTTTCTATTGAACATTTTTTCTTGGACTTGCGACTAGTCTAAGCATATGGGTAAAAAGGTTGGTGCAGACCAGTTACCAATGCATTAACATGCTTTTAAATTCCAAGGCTTGCAAAGGATAAGTGAAGTGGTATCTTCTAAATGAAGAGTTAAAACTCTTGTATTTTATTAGCTCTGTATATAAATCTACCTTACATTTGTGATGGGCAAAGTAAAGGTGAATGAATATAGCCATCAGCCTTTTGGCTTCCTCTGTATATAAATCCATCTTACATTTGCAATTGGTAAAGGTGAATGAATATAGGCTTCAGCCTTTTTGCTTCCATATAGATTCCTTTTTTTTAAAAAAATAATTTTATTCCTGAAAAATGTCATGCCTAACCATTTGGTATAATATGCACAATAGCGAGTTTAGATCACCAAATAAGTTTAAAAAAATTAAGGAATGGGTGTTTGGATGTCACGATTTTGAGTGACTGCCATCAGTGTTCAGGAAATCGGCCGAGTATACCGCATACTCGGTCGCATACTTGGCCGCGGAAGCTCTGGCGCACCGAGTGTGAGTAGTTCGGGCTTTAAGCGGGCCTGGCCGCATACTCGGCCGAGTATGCCGTATAGGCGGCCGGTTATGCGCCCGATTTTCTAATAGAAAGTTTTTAAAAATCTAACCTAAAACCCTGGACACTAATACTGCTGGAAGTTAATAGTTACCGTACCCCCCGCATACCCTAACATTTCGAAACCTCGGTCCCTCGCATACCCCCAACGACGAGCCCTAGAACTTCGCCTCGGCCCTCCGCCAAGACCATGGCCCCGCTCCAGCCGAGCACCTCCAACCCCAATCCTCGCCGGTCGCCGCCTATCCTTTCCGCTGCAGTCGAGCACCTCCAACCGCAAACTTCGCCGCCGAGCGTTTCCGCTGCAGTCGAGCACCGCCGCCAAGAGCCTTGGCCCCGCAATCCTCGCCGCCGCCAAGAGATTCGTGCAGGTGCCAGGTGATTTAAGGTTTGTTGTTTACACTGAAGATATCATTGAGTTCTTATTATATGCTATTGGCTAGTTTTCCTCGTAAAATTGTGGTCTGAACTAGCAACTGAAGCATATCTGTCCATTTGAAATATAAGACATCATGTTTTCGATTAAATGGTTCAAATCTATGTAGTATTCACACAATCAAGTCCTAAAATGAAATGTACCATTTTCCCTTCTTCTTAGAAGTATAACCAGGGACTAACTTGTAATACTTGCAAGTTAGTGGAGTTTTACTCAAACAGTAAATGAAATTGTTTACAAGTGGTTGTACAAGTGATTTTATTGTTAACTGATGATGGAGGACTCGAGTAGTGAACCACCTCTGGTACAAAATGAACCTCAATTATCACTACTCGAGCTGTGAAAGACATTAGATGGGAGAGTTTGTTAAAAGGACTAGAAAGTCGACACAAATGAACCCTTTGCAGAGACCCTCATTGATAGATGTGCAAACTAAAACAAAATGATTATACATAGATATTCTTATAAACTGCGTCTATCAAATTTTATGCACAATCAGGTCAGATCGTGTTACAATGACCTATAAAAAATGTCTTGATGCATGTGGTTTTAGAATTAGTTGCTTGGTTTGAGAGTTTGTCATTTAATTTATATAAAAGAGTTTGATTTCTTTTTCATATGTGATCATTATGGCAGGCAATGGCCTCTCAACCAAATCCTGAAGTTATTGGAGATGCATCATCGGCCCGTCATGTTCCGTCGGGATCTAGTGATCCCGGTTGGAAGTACGCATTCCTCGCATCAAAGACTGATCCGAATACAGTCACATGTGGACTTTGTGGCAAGATTGTAAAGGGTGGTATAAATAGAATGAAGCAGCATCTAGCACATGTCAAAGGAAATGTAGCGTCTTGTCCAAAGGCTGACTTTGAAATAAGAAAGGAAGTTAAGGAATACTTGGACAATACACAAAAAAGGAAGGGCGATAAATTGAAAGATTTGCAAGAAATGAGGGATGAAGTTGTCAATGTATTCATGGGTTCCAATTCAACTCCACATGAAAGAGAAGAAAAAAGACAAAAAGTGTCAGAAGCAACTGAAGAATGCAAAATGCATCAAAGTTCTATCAAAGATGCATTTTGTAAGGAACAACGTGCACGGGTCAATAAGTATGTAGCCAAGTTCTTCTATGAGTGTCAAATTTCATTCAATGTGGTCACCTACAAGTCCTTCATTCGTATGTGTGAGGCAATTGGTCAATATGGACCGGGAAACAAGCCTCCCTCCTATTACGAGATCTCAGAGACATTGTTGAATGATGAAGTTGAGGAGACTAAGGAGTTCATAAACACTCATAAGGAATCTTGGAAGAAGGGTGGTTGTTCCATTATGACGGATGCTTGGACAGATATGCGGGGTAGGAGCATCATGAATTTTTGCGTGAATTCTGAGTCGGGCACATGCTTTTTAAAGTCTGTTGACTCATCATCTGAGTCCCACACTGCAGAGTATATATCCAACTTGGTGGATGAAATTGTTCAAGAGGTTGGAGTTGATGATGTTGTTCAGGTCGTCACTGATAATGCATCGGCCAATTTAGCTGCTGGAAGGATACTTAGGACTAAGTATCCAAGAATTTTTTAGTCTTCATGTGCTGCACATTGCATAGACCTTATGCTGGAAGAATTTGGTAAAGAACCGAAGGTAAAAAATGCAATTACCAAGGCAAGATCTCTCACTACATTCATCTATAGACATGCGAGGACATTGAGCTTGATGAGGCAATTCACACAAAAGGGAGAGATTGTACGGCCAGGACAAACAAGGTTTGCTACCACATTTCTCACTTTACAGAGTGTGATGGACAAAAAGGAGAAGTTGAGATTGATGTTCTCGTCTGATGAATGGAGGCAATGCAAGTGGTCAAGGACAAAGAAAGGAGAAATGTCTTCATCTGTTGTTTTCAGTGCTGCATTTTGGAACCAAGTGTCTATGACCTTGAAGATCTTCTCTCCCTTGGTTTATGTTTTGCGCATTATTGATGGGGATCAAAGACCATCCATGGGATTCATATATGGTTCATTATTGGATGCTAGAAAGGCAATAATGTCAGTGTTCAAAGACAATGAAGCACAATACAAACCTTTTATCGATGGCATTAACTCAAAATCAAAGGGTAGGTTGGATAGCCCTCTTCATCTTGCTGCTCATTTTCTTAATCCATATTACTACTATAGAGATAGTAGTGTCATTGAAAAGGGGGGCTATGTCGTGGAGGGCTTCATGCAATGCATGGAAATCTTTTATCCTGATTTGGAAATTCAAGATTTAATCACATCAAAGGAGTTGATCTTGTATAAAAATGCACAAGGATCTTTTGGCAAGCCGTTAGCTGTGAAACAAAGATCGACACTCGAAGATCACTTTAGGTCTGGTATGGTAATTATTTTATAGTAATTAGCATCATCAATTCAGTTTTTTATAGGATAGTTTATTCCTAAAATTTCTCATATGTAAATAATTGGTGGATGTTATACGGTGGAGAGTGTCCTCATCAAACAGCTATGGCAATGAGGATTTTGAAGTTGACATCCTCCTCTTCTGGATGTGAAAGGAATTGGAGCATTTTCTCATCGGTAATTCAAAGTCTATTGCTAATACTTGTCATTTATAAATAGTGAATGTAATGATATATTGTTTCAATTGTATATTCATACAAAGAAGAGGAATAAACTTGAAATCAAGAGGTTGAATGATTTGGTATTTGTTAAATCTAACTCAAGTTTGAGAGAGCGCCAGATGACAAAAGGCAAGGATCCATTACTTTCCAAGGATCGTAATAATGTAAGTGAGTGGATTGCAGAAGGAGAAGGAGAGGAAGAGGTATTTCCAGGATCAGGATTAACATGGAACCTTGTAGCTGAGGCAACTGGTGCAGAAGATCTTGTGCAACATAGACGAAGTCAAAGAATTGATGATGCATCAATGCCTACTACATTGGAAGATGATGATGAAGTTGATGAGCTTGCAACCGATGAAGAGAGTGACGATGACCCTATTCCTCAAGCTGAATTGCAGATGAATGGCAATCAGAATGAAGTTTTTGGATGCTTTATGTTTTTGGATGCTTTATTTTTTGACAACATTTTGAATGCACTTATTTTGAGAGCATATTTGTATTTATTGAAAACACTTGGAGGAAGGCATGTTGCCATATGCTCTTTCAATTGATGCTTTTGCTCATTTGCTCTAAATTACTTTTTATCCCAATAGTTTTGTCCATAGTACCTTCAATTCCTTATTATTATACTCAAGAGATATAATATTTAGAGGATATTAACATAATATTAAATATTTATTTATACTTTTACTAATAAAAATTACCAAACCGCATACTCCCCGCATACTCTCCTGCATACCGCATACTCTCTATTCAGTGACCCCTCCGACTGAATACCGCATACCGCCTTCCTGAACATTGATTGCCATAGTAATAATGTGGGGGGAATGGCAGCCCGTCCAGCGAGAATTTCTACCATGCCCAATCAACCAATTACAAACCCGGAGGAGGCACATTCGGAGGGAGCTAGTGTTGTCTTTGCACTTAGGTTCCAGATCAGAGGTGAAAATGCCCAAGGATAAGTTCATAACCACATCTCATTCCCATTTTGAGCAGACGAAATCTACTAAACATCAGCAAGAGGTAGGGTTACAAAAGTAGGTAGTCGGTACTCGATCGGATGGGTAACTTACTAAGGATTAATCAATAGCCGGATGATTAATCAGATGTAATCGAGCTTTAGTCTTTTTTATTTTTTTAATTATTTTATATATGTAAAAATCAATTTTATACATATATTATTATATATTTGCATAGATTTAGACATTTTCAATATTACAGTGCATTCATAATAACATAACAAGAATACTAAAACTAGCGAAGCCTTCTCCCACTATAAGTAGGGGTGGGCTACATGGATTCTTGCTCAAATCCATGTTGAAAGATTGGACTATTTTTTACGCTGGCTGTCGACTACCTAATGCAACCCACACAATGGTGGGATTTGAACCCTGATCATTTGGGTGGTGTGCCCAGTTGCACTACACCTATTAAAAAAATAACATTCACATAAATGAATAGCATAAATATACTAACCAATAGCAGCAATGAATGAATAGCATATCAAAATGAATGAGCCTAGTAAATGTTCATAGTAACCAATAGCATTAGCATTAACAACAATACAAAATCGAATACTATAAGCTATAGATATGTCTTGAATTCAAACCATCCATTTATGCTAAACCCTGTTGAAGAGCCATATTTTGAACCCTCCCCTTCGCTCACCTCCGTACCATTGATGAATCTCGTATTCATCATATTAAAATTCAATTTTTAATCCCCTTGCTAATTAATCCAATCAAAATCACCGACAATTCATTCATTTTACCTTGTACTATTTTGTATATAAACTACGTATAACTGTCTAATATTTTATCTATATTTATTGTAAATAATTACTTTATTTTTAATTCTCATTAAAAGTCCATAAAAATCAGGTTAATTGTCTATAATTTTCCTAACATTTAAAAGAACTAAAAAATACAAAAAATGCAAAGCTAAAAATCTGTGTTTTTATCCCCTTAAAAACGCTCCCAAAAATACACTTTTGTACAAACGACTTTTTTTGGCTTTTTGACCAACATGAAACTTGTAGATCTTGAGATGACTTTTTTCCTAATGTTGCCTCTAATTATTTCTTTTCTATTTTTCTTTGATTTTTGTATTTATTAAATTTTCTAGAGCTGCCATGCGGCCGCCCCCTATTGTGCCACCCGCCTCCTCTAAACATCCTTGGATCAACTCCATCTCCATCGTTGATCCCCACTCCATCCTCAGCCGTCTGATCGCCCTCTGGATGAGATCATAGCCGCACCTTCGCGTCCCACTCTCAACCATAGGATCTTCATTCTATCCTACGACCACCCTTGCTCCACATCATTCGCCCACCCCCGCCGTTGGATGAGATCCAAATTCCATCAGAACCGCCCACTCCTCTCCGCTCCCAGTCATCCAATCCGATCCAGATCAGTTCACTATTGCTCTCCTCTGCTCACATCTCAACCGATGAGCTCATTCCAATCCTACGGTCCACTTATCTCCACGTCAGCCCTCCCATAGTTACCGTTGGATGAGATCCCCAGATCTCATCCTGGCCGCCCACCACTGCCTTTAACCTCATCGTCGGATCAGATCCAACAATCTGATCTAAGATGTTCATCTGCGACTTCATCAAGACCGTTGGATCTCAAGATCCAACGACCCACAAATCATCTTCCACCTTTGTTACTTCCTCTGCCCAGACGTTACCCTTGTAGGTTACAGACCCCCTTCCTATTATGGAGCCCTCATCAGTCACTCCGTCGGTGTCATAACACCACCATCACGAAGCCCTCCTCTCCTACATCCTTGCCAACCCATCAATTGCCCCCAGCGTAACTTCACACCATCAAGACCCCCATTTCAAAACACCTCGCCACCACCATAACGGCCGCCACCTCCGCCTATAAAAATCCCTCCTCCGTCGCACTTCCAACCCAACCACCATCCACGCGAACTGTGGCCCAGCTTCCTCCGTCCTCCAGTGACAGCGGAGGGCGATGTAGAGGCAAAGATGACCCGGCTCTCATGTCAGATCCATGGCTCCTCCACCATGTAAGCTCCGCCGCCCCGGTGGTAGCTCAAGCTCCGTGCACGTCCGCGCAAGCCAGGCGATGACTCCCGAGCTCCAAGTGAGCTCGGCCCAGGCCGCCACCTCCGCCAAATTCCCCACAACTCCACGCACAACATGTCTCGGCTTAGCTAACGCTAGCAGGTGTCCCCATCTTCAATGGTCGGACCTTCACCGGAGCCTAGTTCGAGAACCTCTCCTTCGATGATTTATTATAGCCACAGCACTCCAGACCGTGTCGGCTGACCTCCGGTGAATGAGCCTCAACGACGACACCTCCGAACCAATCTTCTATCTTCAGTGTGAAAGAGGGAGCAAGGCAGAGCTTCACGTACTTCGCCGGAGCTCAGAAATCACTGCCCATCGCGCGACAGAGAAGGAGGACGACTAAGTACATATCCCATTCGATCGATTCGACCAGACGACCTTTGTGATGCCATGTGGCCAGCCCGAGCCTCCTGTCAAACCTCCAGGCTCGGGTCCACCGAACCTCGCGCCAAGCCACCAACAAACGCCATGTGGCCCGAGCCAGCTGCGCCTCCCGAGCCTAGTCCCCTCGCATGAATCGCACATGAGGGGCAGAGCAAATTTCGGAGAAGACCCAGGAAGTTTATGAATTTACATTTTGTTCTCCAGGCATATGCCTCACGTGCATGCATGGATAATTTACAAGTAGGACCTCGCAACTTATGGAAATTGCACACATGTCCCTATGCGCAGCCTTTCTAATCCTTTTTCCCGGGGATGCGGATGGAATGCTGTTGGGAATTCTGTCTGGGTGGGATAGTTTTCCTTGTCTGTGAGTGAGGCCCCGCCTACGAGCTAGGCACATAGTACACAGGTTCGACCAGGTCTTATAGTTCGACCCTAGCGTCGAGAGAGCGACATGAGTTGTGGGGAAAGCTAGGACAGTCAGATAGCGAAGAAGGCCCGTCATCAATTTGGCGCTTTTAGATACTAGTTGGAAGGAGCGACCGCAGCGGAGAGCGCTCCCGGATATTTCACACGCACGGGGCACGGACGGGAATGTAGGCATGACTCCGGCTCATCTCCCTCTAAACCGGGGCCCAGATTGGAAAATTTATAGAGAGACCCAACCGATTTTGTAAAATTGCAAATAGGTCCCTCCAGGGACCTATTTGTGACTATTTATCCTTTTATTTCTCATATTTTTATTACATTTATGCCTATGCATTTTCCCCTTCATATCTTGAGCATCATAGGTCCCAATTACATGATTTTAGTGTCATTTTGTTCCTTATTTCATCATCTATCTCATGGAATGGTTAATTTTCTCATCCGACACTAATTTAATTGTGGTGCATTTTTAATGATATACAATGTCCATTGCTCTATAAGGTTCATTGATAGTTGCTTGCTCTTAATTTTAACGCTCAATTTGACTAAGAAATGAAATCATAATATGATGCTCATGTATGTGATCTTTTTAGGGCATACTTGTATACTATCTTTTGCATATTTTCCCCGTGCATTCATCCATACATTATGTCTGTGCATGCATAATCTTATAGCTACATTGAAAAATCAATTAAAAATACATGCATCATATAATTGCATTGTTCTGCATTTTAGTGTGCACATCTACATGAACACCTGAAAATGAGGATTTATTCACACATAAATCTAATTGATCTAAATTCGATAAATGGATTAAAGAAGCTTGTGTCCCTGTGTTCGACCTTGGTAGACTTGTCAAGTTAAAATATTCCACAACATTCAAAGAGTGTTGTTTTTGCTGACCGAAATCTACCGCATGTAATACGATAACATGACTATATTAAAGAGACAGATTTCACGTTCATCAAATGGCACCGTTGCCGGAGACGCGGCTCGTCTTTATTTATTTGTCGAATTTTGATATATTTTTTGTGTTGAATATTTTCAAAATTTGTAGGTCATCTTTTCATGCACTATTTTTGCATAATTTCTGCTGATTAATTTCCTTGTTATTTCTCTAACATCTCTCTTTTATGGTAGGGCGCATGAAGATCGAGACGCTTAATCTCCATGGAGGCGTGGAGTTGGGAGCTTCCGATGAGAAGGCCGCAAAAGAATTAAGGACGAATTCTAGAAATTTTAGTCAGCTCTACATTTTCATGTTGTAAAAAATGTATCATGTGCATTTTTAGCGGTCCTCATTTGAGGGCTCGCGAGTGTACAAAAAAGAGAAAGAAAACTTAGGGGAAGTGTTCAGGGGGACCTGACTCATCATCCATCCCTCTCACCGTCTTCTTATACTTGGGTCATTTTTGACCTAAGTATAGGGGAACCCTCCACCTAAGTTCCACTATATGACCATATATTTAACCAAGCCATGGCTTCATATCACTCGTGCTATGAGGACATAGCAAAAGTATAGGGGGGTATACCGTATATTATTGTATACCTACTTTAGCCATAACTCGTATATTTTTTAACTTTTTGAAAAAACTTTTTCGACTTGATTTAAGTAAACCTGTGAATTGAGTTTTGTAAAAATTCCTGTAAAAATGTTTTCTTAAAATTGAGGGATTAACTGGTTGTAAATAAAACCTTTTTCTAAAACTTTATAAAAATACTGCATTTTTGTCTTTTCTCATTTTTTGTTATTTCTAAATATGATAAAAATCAAAATAAATTAGATAAAATATAAAACAAATATTTACAACTTAATCTATTTTTTATTTTTAAAAATCAAGAAAATATAAAGATAAAATAAATAAATAAATAAATAAATAGGACATATGTACAATATACAATGAGGGGCACAAAACCCAAGTTTCACATACGAATTCCAATTCTTTTGAATTTGGTCTTATTTTGAAGGTAATTGAACATGCATTAATTCAAAAGTAAGGTCCATAGGAGACTGTACAAGAGAGATATTCATGTTTTAAGACTCTTAGTCTCAAACTAACGTTAGGATTTTATTGATCAGTTTTACGAGTTAGTATTTTTTGATATTTTTATTTATTAGTGTTAGTAATATGTACATCATAGAATTGATTTTATTCAATTCCGAGTTAGTGAAAAATATAAAATAGGGGGAAGGTGAATATACGGGTAATATTTATAAGGGAAATTTGGCTTCTTATTTAATGCAAATATGCATGCTAAAATGCAGATATTTATCCTAAATGCATGAATGAGAATAATGCAAAATAAATGGAGAAATGCAGCTAACTACTCGAGAACACGGCTCTATTTTCAACTTTTAGAGTGACGAATTATATATTCATCACTACCCCACCGATTAGAATAGTCGGGCCAGCCGGACGGCTTTACAAAACTAGCTGTGAGCAAAGTCAGTCAGTTTATGGAGCAGCCACGTCAGGCACAAGCATGCAATTTCCAAGATCCTAAGGGGCCACAAGTCTTCATTGGGTGCAAGGTTACTCTTCAGCAAAAAGACATCCCTTGAGATTAACATGTGCATATGTTGATTATAAAAGATGCCCTAGACAGGAAGTCAACGTCTAGATTTGCAGTGTTCATAAGAAGCTTTCTAATCTCATGAAAAAGCAAGAAAGGAATTATAATCGACAGATCAAGTACTGAATATGAATACATATCTATAGCGCAAGGTAGCACTGGAGTGATGAGAGTTAGATCTACCCCAACTGACCTAGCCATTGATGCATCTCTTCCCATGCAACTATTGTGCGACAATTAGGTCGCATTGTTTATTGCCAACAATCCAACCGTCAACAAATGGATAAAATACATCAAGATGGATTTCCACTATACTAGAGACATTATACAAAAGATCTTCAAATGCACATCTCATGTCAGCTCAACGGAGCAAACTATAGACATATTTACTAAGGCTCAAGCCAGGGAACCATTCCAAAAGTGTTCTTCCAAACTGAGTATGATAGATATATATACTCCATCATAAAGGGGTAATATAGAAAATAGCATTTATATCATGTTATTTCCCTTTTATGTAATTTTCCCTTGGGTTATTTTCCTTCTAGGCTTTCTCCTCTATATAAATGCATCATATGACCTCAGAAAAAACAACTCATTCATTACTTTTCACAAGTATCAATATATATGCATGCTAAGATCTTACTCTAACATTATATCAATTCGGGTCAAACCTACATTAATAGATTTCTCACACTGATCTGATCAATCAATAGTCACCAATCAAACATTCCCTTAGATAAAATCAATCACATCTATTTGATAGTTACTCTCTCGAAGATGGGAGCAATGATTGAAACCAATGAGAAAAACTATCACCATTATATTTTAATTGACGATTATTTGATTAAGAATTTATTTAATATTAAATTACTATATTTAAATTCATTTTTCTTCAAAAAAATATTTTCAATTTATTTGATTTCTTACATATTGATGCGAGATTTGAGATGTTGAGTTGACTAAGAGAAAGCAAGAAAGGCCCAAGAATGTTTGGAGGGAGACTATCCGAAGGGATCTTAATTATTTGGATCTAAGTTCGGGATGACCCAAAATAGATTTGACCGGGGCAAAGAATCCATGTAGTTGAGCCTCAACCAACTTAATGTAGGAGGAGGTTTTGTTATTGTTGTTGTATGTTATTGATCGATCATCCCAATTTTCCCGATAGATCACTTTTGAATTTCAAGATAGGATAGAGAATCGCAAGCATCATTATCGTGGTCTTTGTTGTTGCAACATACATGCACATTCATGGGTGGTTTATCCTTTAATGTATAAAGTCTCTTAAGGGATTCACATGGTATATTGAGTGGAATACGTGATTTAAATTTCGTGCAAAACAAACAATGATAGAATGCCCATCTATAAGGGGTCAATTTCTGCAATTCTAATATCGTTAAATTTGATAATCTTGATGGATGTAATAGAAGTTTCGAATTAAGTTGAATTTGGAATGACACCAACGTGATATACGGTGCTCTAAATCCCCAAGATTTAATTTCAAAAAAAATGAAGAAATAACAAAAAAAAGCGTGGGTGCAGGGAATTGCCTATACCCCTGGACGTAGCCCCTCCTCCCCCACCCCTCTCCCCCAACCCCACCACAACACACAAATGCACACACATATATGGAGCGGCAATTCCTAATCTGCAAGAGTTTTTTCCCGCCTACCAAAAAATAATAGTCTTCACAAACAAAATCAGATTTCGAGAAATCAAGCTTGCCATTACGAGATGGTCTTGTGTTGTGTGAAATCTCCAAATTAAAAACAATAAGCGTAATTGCATGTTAGAGGCCGGTGGTACCTTTTCAGGATTCTTAAGCATGTAGGCTAAAGGACAATAAAAGCACAAGGCGTATAAAAGCTGGCAAATACAGGGATAAAGGAAAGAGTTTTTAATTAAAGAGAGAGATGATGCAGAGAAAAATCATCTGCATTTAACCATGTCAACATCTATGCACAATAGATTTTAGCAATAATAAATAAATCTCATATCTATACTCAAAAAGATTCTTTAAAATATATAACAGTCACTTTAGATTGGATGGATGCCTCCCGTAGGCCGGATTCTGCATCCGTGGACCACTGTGTTAGGAGAGACAAACTCCGTCCTCTAACCATTGTTTGGGACATTGGGCTGGATTGTAAAGGTGTCATGTCTAATCATGCTCGGATTTATGGTGAAAATACAATTGAATATGCTAGGGCTCTTTTTTAGTCTTGGTATATGTAGTTGTAAGGTGTACTTAACTAACTACTTTTACTACAATTTTGGGTGTACAACGATATAGGTACCTGCCGTTTTACCTCGGAGGAAAAACTTGAATGCACTAAGATGCACAAGAGATGCATTGTGTCGGTGTGTTATATGTGAGACATTCTCATGGAAAGAGTTATAAGAACTAAGCATGAGGTCATGTTTCTCAGCAAGAAAAAGAAAGAAACAAAAAAACAATAGTATCATAAACTATTGAGTTTTCATTTTGGTCGTTATCATCTTCAGTGTAATCATTCAAACAAGCATGATAGCAGAATCCATGCCTCCTCTCAGATTAAAAAAACTCAAGGCTAAATAATAGTTCATGCCCATTCTAATGCCGGTAGGGTCATTCCTCAATATAGCTCAAGATAAGCATATCCATGTTTAATGATTTCCTTGCAATACTTTGGTCTGTTCCAGCCTCCCCACAAGCCCCATTCTCCAAAATCAAAAACATCAAGCTGAAGTATTGAATGCACAAATACTCATCACCCTAAACATGTCTGTCACAGTTTATTTTTACCTGCACAAAACTAACTTCATCCATGAATTTTTTTACATGGATTGTTTTTTTGACCAAGGTCGCATACAACATTCAAGGACTAAAACGAATATCACATAATACCTCAGAAAATATTTTCCTGACATAGAATATGGTAATCATGCAAACAGATACACGTCGTCACCATTCCATGACCAATTTATTATATACATATTTGCAAATCCTGTCTATTCAGGGCTTGTGCCTATCAGCTCTGTCTGCTTGCTTTAAAGAGGAGTGAGGGTGAGTTCTTAGTTCTTTCCCTACACACTCTCAGCCTGTCTAAACAAACAAGGAAGTTTCCAAAGGTTGAAGTGCGGGCCAAATAATGAGCACCACATCCCAGCCCCAGAGATTATGGAAGAGATACGGTTAAGGTTAGATCGAAAGCTCTAGAAAAAAGCCCAACCATAAGTCTCAAGTGCATTACATAGTCCCTTTTACCATCTCATTCTTTTGTCAAGCGTTTGTGGTATATACTCATGAATGATCGAAATCCTGATTTTTCTGATATCGCTCGTGAAACCACGACCGATCTCTCGGAAATGGAAAAGAATAAGAAGGTTAAAGAACATCAACCCTTTTCCTATAGTTATAGTCGAATGAGTCTAATAACTAAAGAAGAGATTCGATATGGAGATGTTAGGTGTCACACTTTCGAGTAGTGAACAATATATTATGCCTTTTATACTTCTGGCAGTATTTGGTATGAATATAAATGCATGAGTACATTTTCCGTCGTATTCGAGCCACCCAATACATATATACGTACGTAAGTTTATCTACTGATATTTGTATAAGATCTCTATGTGTGTGTACCATGATCGTTTCTATAAATAAGGTAAGAATTCGACACCCCACCCACCCACTCCCATTGCTACATGGTTGACTGTTTTCATCGACTTTCGAAAGAGCGACAGCTCACCCTGGTAAAGCAGATAAATCTTACTATCTTTCAAACCAAAAATGTTGCATCTTTGTTGTAGGAAATGAAAAAGAGAACTAGTTTATTCCAGGGACCCCTAGGCTCTCTTATATAGAGGAAGCCTATGGGTAAATTACACAAGATGGAACAATAAAAATAAACATGACACATAAGTACATAAATACTAGAAATATCTCTACACTCCCCCTCAAGATGGGGCATAGATGTCAATCATGCTCAATTTGGAAGAACATTTCCGAAACGGCTCTCTGAGCAACGGCTTAGTAAAAATATCTACAGTCTGTTCTCCTGAACTAACATGGGAAGTAGAAATCAACCCCTTCTGAATCATATCCCTGGTATAGTGGCAGCCTACCTCAATATGCTTCGTCCTTTCATGAAATGCATGATTATTAGCAATAAATAATGTTGCTTGATTGTCACATTGTAACTGCATGGGTAATGGTACATCTATATGCAGATCTGATAATACGGCTCGAACCCACATCATCTCCGTGTTTGCATGTGCCATGGCTCTGTACTCAGATTCAACATTAGCTCTAGCCACCTGATGCAATTCTTTCCAAATTGATATGGCAACCCGAACTGAAGAAAAGGCTGATTTGGGATTTTTTAAAAAATTGGGGATTTCCATCCTTAATTAGTTATTTTAATTAGTTTGTTTATTTAAATAAAAGAGATCGTGTGTGATCTCGATATTAATTAGATAGCTTTAAATTTGAATTTCGAATTTTGAATTAGAGTCAAATTAGGATAATGTAGATTTGAATCTCGATTCAAATCAATTAAGATCGAGTCAGAGTTTATTTTCGATTCACTTTCTATTTTTGTAATTCCACCTCTACTATATAAAGAGGTTGGTAGTCTATTGTAAGGGAAAGTTCAGATTAAATGAAAAATTGAGTTTATCTCATTATCTCTCTCGCTCTCATTCAATCTCTCAACGCGAACCCCGCATTTCATCTCCAAACCCCCGCGTAACCGACGTGTGTTCTCCCTCTTCTTACCCTCTCCATATTTCTTCCACCAAACTTACTTATTCCGTTATTGGATTTTTTTCCGATTGCATCATTTGGTATCAGAGCATGGAAACTGAATCGTTCTCACGATTCGACGATCTTGTTGCATATTGGCGTTTGAAATTCGAGTTAAGTTGCCTATCTCATGGTTCGCATTCACATGCGCGTCAACAAAAGTTCAAGCATCGCCTCCTATCAAGCCTCAAAGCCCAAGCATGCTTGGACACGCAAATCGATGAAGATTCGCATGTCGACAACCGAAATCAGAACGATGTACCTGCAGTTCAAATCGATTTCAGCCAAGAAAATAAAGGTATTTTCAGTCCTAATAAAGATTTGATTGATACAATCGTTGTACAAGACAAGGATGACATAGGACCAATATTTGATGAAGATCCCAGGGAAGAAAAACTGGAATTCATCGATCTGTCCGGGGAAGAAATTGCTGTCCAGGAATCAAAAAATGAAAAAAAATGGAGATTTTGGGCCCATATTCGATGAATATCCTGAAGAACCCGAAATTCTGGATTTATTCTCATCTGAATGTGTTGTCCAAGAGGTCGTATCACTGCTTCCATCACCTATCAAGGAAACCATAACCGCCCCATCTCCTCAACCCCAAGGACACATATAATGTATCCACGACTCTAGGTGGAGAACCTCCAACCGCTGTTATGCACCCTTCACGATCGCCAACGAGAAACGCCCTCATCACATCCGCCGAATGCACAACTCACGTGGCTACCGCAGTCGCTATCGCACGCGTCGTCCTCTACTCCAGTTGCAGTCATCCCGCCGCCAACACCTCTGCCATCCAAGGAGCAACTACCATGGAGGCCACAACTCGCGCACGGCCTGCGCACCACCAATGCGTCGCCTTCGTCGCCTGTGGTGTTGTCGCTGCTCGATCTCGAGCTACAACGACCGTCGCGCACACGTCAGGCACGGTCACCACTGCGCGCGCGAGATGGGGCCATCGAACCTCCTTCCTCGTCGCCAGTCGAAACCTCCCTACTTGTTGCGTCACCGCCACTACCCGCACTTCAGGAAGCATCGCCGCCTAATGCTTCGGGTGAGAGGAACCCTAACGCGGGATCCCTCCTCGATCGGAAGCCTTAAAAGAAAGGATGAGATAATTTGGAGGAATTACAAGCAGGCCCCTCCTCACTATGGTCTTTATATAAAAGGCCAATGGGAGGAAAAGATATGTTATTGGTACATTTTAAGTGAAGGGGTAGAACAATTGCAGCCATATCCCTCAGTGGAAAGAAACTACAAGCGTAACATGGAAAAGGATCAAAATTTGGGTTATCTACTCAACCAATTCAAATGAAATTCTCCACCGACGGAACAAAGATCAAGCAATTCGTCAGGGGACGAATTTTTCAAGCGGAGGAGAATTGATGCAATTATTTCCAAATTGATATGGCAACCCGAATAGAAGAAAAGGTTGATTTGGGATTTTTTTAAAATTTGGGGATTTCCATCCTTAATTAGTTATTTTAATTAGTTTGTTTATTTAAATAAAAGAGATCGTGTGTGATCTCGATATTAATTAGACAGCTCTAAATTTGAATTTCGAATTTTGAATTAGAGTTAAATTAGGATAATGTAGAATTGAATCTCGATTCAAATCAATTAAGATCGAGTCAGAGTTTATTTTCGATTCACTTTCTATTTTTGTAATTCCACCTCTACTATATAAAGAGGTTGGTAGTCTATTGTAAGGGAAAGTTCAGATTAAATGAAAAATTGAGTTTATCTCATTATATCTCTCGCTCTCATTCTATCTCTCTCAACGCGAACTCCGCATTTCATCTCCAAAACCCCGCGTAACCGACGTGTGTTCTCCCTCTTCTTACCCTCTCCATATTTCTTCCACCAAACTTACTTATTCCGTTATTGGATTTTTTTTCCGATTGCATCATTTTAATGCAGCACAAAATTAATATATAGGGCTTGATAATTTTATCCATTAATTTTATTCACGTTTTGAGTCGTTGCACTTTTTATTTAAATAAAGAGATCGTGTGTGATCTCGAAATTAGTCAGTTAATTTTAAATTTGAATCTCGAATTTTGAATTAGAGTCAAATTAGGATAATGTAGATTTGAATCTCGATTCAAATCAATTAAGATCAAGATTTTATTTTCGATTCACTTTCTATTTTGTAATTCCACCTCTAGTATATAAAGAGGTTGGTAATATATTGTAAGGGAGAAGTTCAGAATATATTGAAATTTTAGTTTACCTCATTATCTCTCTTTGTCTCTCTATTTCTCTCTCTCTCTCTCTCTCTCAACGTGATCTACATGATTCCTTTCCAAAATCCCACGTAGCCGATGTGTTTTCTCCCTCTTCATCCCCTCTCTAAATTTCTTCTACCAAAATTATAATTTTCGACCGTTGCAAATTTCCCAACTGCATCACCACCACTGTCTGTTTCTTGCTCTTCCAAGAAACTAAAGAACTGTCAACAAATACTGCAAACCCTGAAGTAGATTTCCGATCTCTAGGACATCCTGCATAGTCCGCATCAGCACATGCAGAGACAGAAAGATTTGTTTCTTTCCTGAACAACAATCCTGCACCCGGCGATGACTTTAGATATGTCAGTATCATATATACAACATCCATGTGTATCTGTCTGGGTTGCTACATGAATTGACTCACAAGACTAACTGCAAAAGCAATGTCAGGTCTGGTGATAGTAATATAGAGAAGTTTTTCCACAATTTCTCTATATCTTCTTTTATCAACTTCCTATGTGTCATCTCCATATAGCTTCATACTAGGATCCATGGGAGTAGTGGAGGGTCGACACCCGATCATACATGTCTCAACAAGATATCTGTAATATATTTCCTTTCGATCATCACAAGACCCTACGTGTTCCTCGCAAACTCCAATCCCAGAAAGTACCGTAGAGTACCAAAATCCTTAGTCACAAACTGATGGCCTAAAAATACTTTTGCCATCTTTATCCTCTGCATGTCATCTCCCGTAACAAGTATATCATCAACATATACCATAATAACAATAATACCTCTGGGAGTCTTCTGGATAAACAAAGAGTGGTCAACATTTGATCTCATGAACCCTTGCTTATGGATGAGATCTGAAAGCTTCTGAAACCATGTCCGCGGACTTTGTTTAAGACCATATATGGCCTTGTGAAGTCTACACACCATATGACACTCCCCCTCAGCAGTAAACCCCGGAGGCTGCTGCATGTAGACCTCTTCCCGCAGATCTCCATATAAAAAGGCATTTTTAACATCAAGTTGGAACAAGGGCCAATCACATACCACTGCGACTGAAAGAAGAATATGTAGAGTTGAATGATGCGCCACCGGGGAAAAAGTGTTCATATAATCCACGTCATAGGTCTGAGTGAATCCACGAGCCACTAGTCCTGCTTTGTAGCGATCGAGGTTGCCATCCGCATTATATTTGACAGTAAATACCCATTTACAACTGACCACAAAAGCTCATGGGGGAGCGACAACTAAGCTCCATGTGCCACGAGATCGCAAGGCAGCCATTTCCTCTTCCATGGCTAACCGCCAGCTGTTGTCTTTCAAATCATCCTGATAGTTCCGTGGTATCTCCACGGTAGATAGGGCAATAACAAATCTCTGAAAATCACCAGTGAAGCGATGAAAGGAGACATGTGAAGCAAGTGGATAAGACGCACACGTCCGCTTGGACTTCCTCAAGGAAATAGGGACATCCAAATCATCAGCAGTGTCTACTTGTACATCATTATCCTGTACTTGTGCATTGTCAGTCCCATCAGTTTTCATATCACCTGGACATACCTGGGGCGTCGTAGATGAATGACGGCCTCCATGAACAGGATTCAGACGACGAGTATAGAATTTCGGTAAAGGTGGGACAGGTGGTTTTGGAGGTGGTGGTGGTGATGGTGGTGACGGTGGTGACACAACAGTAGGTATATGATCAGTCTGACGTACAGGAGGAGGTGGCACATAAATGTTATCATCAATAGTGGAAGGAGTCATCCTATCACCTGTAGGAGAGAAATACATGACATTCTCAAAGAAGGTGACATCAGCACTGACATAATATCTGTTATTCACAGGATCATAGCACCGGTAACCCATTTGAGTACGAGAGTACCCCAGAAAGACAAACCTGACAGCTCTAGGTGAGAGCTTGTCAATCTCTGGAGTAAGTTGATGGACAAAAGAAACTGATCCAAAAACACGAGGAGTTAGTGAGAACAATTCCCTCTCAGGAAAGACAACAGAAAGAGGAACTTTCTCCCCCAACACAGAAGATGGCATACGATTGATCTGATAACCTGCCATAAGCACAACATCACCCCAAAAAAGATAGAGGAGCACAACTATGAATGAGTAAAGTCCGAGCCAAATCAAGAAGATGACGATGTTTTCTCTCTGCAACACCGTTATGTTTAGATGTGTAAGCACACGTTGTTTGATGAATAATGCCACGAGACAAGAAGAAATGGGAAAGAGCACGATAGCAAAACTCCAATGCATTATCTGTGCGCACAATCTTCACATTAGAAGAAAAAAATTCCGAACTTCATTGATAAGATTTTTTATTACATCCCCCGCTTCAGATTTATTTTTCAATAAAAAGACCCAAGACAATAGAGAAATCATCGACGACCACTAGGTAAAATCCGTGTCCCTGGTGATCAGGTACACGACTCGGACCCCAAATGCCAACATGCAATAACTCAAAAGGGGAGTGACAGCTCCTGAACTCACGATTAGGGAAAGTAGACCTGTGACGCTTTCTCAACTGACATGCTTCACACTGAAAAGAAGACTTTGGTGAAATCTGGGGCAAGATATAACGCAGCTTCTGAAGAGGAAGATGACCAAAACGCATATGCTACGTAAAGGGAGAAGCAGATCCACTTGACTGAGAGGAGACAACAGCATAGAAGGTGCGAACCAACCGATAAAGGCCATCCCGCTCACATAGGGGTTGGGCAACTTTGAGGGGGTGGGCGGCGGATACGAGAGGAATGCTGGGTGGGGGTGGACGGCGGTGAGGAGCTGCAGGGAAGAGGGGTAGGCGGCAGGGATGAGAGGGCGGCCAGGATGAGTGGGCGGCGGGGAAGAGGGCTAGGGTTTAGGGTGGCTCTGATACCATGTTGTAGGAAATGAAAGAGAGAACTTGTTTATTCCAAGGAACCCTAGGCTCTCTTATATAGAGAAAGCCTATGGGTAAATTACACAAGATGGAATAATGAAAATAAACATGACACATAAGTACATAAATACCAGAAATATCTCTATAATCCTCAATCAGATTGATCTTTGTATATCGATTATATATACAAACTCATTGGCAAGAACCTAAACTCCCAGTACTCTCGTTTCTATCAATCTTGTTCAATTCATCCTTATATGTACCCTGATTTTAAAGTAGATAAAGATATGACATTATATAGAGAGTATATGTGTGTTTGAGAGCTATCTCCTAATCATTTGCAATCAGTAGGTGCTCCTCTCTATACGCCAACTAACCTGCATTTATTTCGTGTCTGACTTCCGGATTCCCTCATCTTGTTGAAGATAAAACCCTTTGCATTTAAGAATATCTGTCAAAAATGAACCTACTTTACACTTCTGTTTTGGTGTTTTCTCACATTGAACATTCAGACAGTACACTTGATATTCATGGTGCTGTAAGTTTGAGCAAGTTATTGGAAGTGGCAACTCAAATTTGAGTTGGTATAGACTACATTCGGCTTAGATCTCTTTGATCGAGATAGTCCTAGGAAAAAATAGATTTTCACCTGGAGAGGGAGAAAATCATGTCAAGTATACAGAAGAACCAAAAGCATGGTACTTTCAACTGCATGGGCAATGCAAAACTTTTCATTGGAAGGTAAAATAAAGAATACCAGACGCTCATGATGGAGAGTGAAGGAAAGAAGCCTAAATTATTCTCAAACCATGTCCAGAAACAAATACCTGTCCAGCAGCTGCCAACGGTCACCAATTTTAGTATCGACGTCATCAATTTCTTTTTCAAGCTTTTGAAGCATAGCATCAACCTGACACGCAAATTCTAGATATTATTAATAAAATATTCTGGAAAATTGCAAATGAATATTGCACAAGATAGTGTTGTCATATTGACCCAATAATATTGTGACTTGTACCTATGGACTAATATGGCTTGCTCCTGATATGAACAAGGAATCAAAACTATGAAATTCATCAAAATTATTGCATTTTCGGTGCATGATCCTTCAAAACTTTACAAAGACAATTTGATACAAGCACCCAAAAGTAGCTCCAAAATAATGGAAGAACTTCAATGTTTCTCACCACTGGTTGATTATCGAGCTAGGTTGTAAACTTGCTGTTACTACATTATGAATACACGCATCTTATTTGTTTTATGTAGATCCCAGGATATATTGTCTAGCAACTGATTTAAACGTTATTGATCAAGGGCCCTTAATAAAGAAACATAATTCATGGTCACCAATACAAATATCAGGAATTTCTTCTCAAATACCACAAAAGCATTACTTGCTTTCAATTTCTATAGTACAGTTAGAATGGCATCGGCAGTTTAAAATATCCACACTAATCCTCTCAGCAATTCATTGAGCACTTGTTTTAGTAAGCATGTAATCTAAAGAATATAAAACCTTCCATCCTCGTACATGTCTGAGAAAGTCATAGAGAAGTACTAATTTTAGAATGAGCTGATACAATGTGGTGAATGCAGAAAAAAAATATTTACAATTCTAAAAAGAGAAATAAATAGCATCTGCTGGAAGTTTTACATCTATATGTTAATATGCAGTCTTCGGGAAGTAGATCTAAGTAATGTTTTATTAAAAAAAACTACGAGATAACTAACTACAATGGGACTCATATTCCTGAGCATTAGACAATTCATTAGAGGCCATACAAAGGAGTCGACAGATAGGGTCTTACCCGATCTATAAGTGCTGTAGAAACCTTGTCCTGAGCAGCAGCTTCAAGAGCATGATCACTCTCCTCTCTAGCAGCTCTGTAAGCCTCTTTAGCAGCAGCTTCACCATCAGTGCCTTCTTTTTCCAGCATACTATTGTAGAGTTGTATCTGAGAACAGCAAAAATATAATAGATAGTATCTTCAGCTGCGTTTAAGGACAAATAATGTTGATAATATTAAGTTATTAACCAACATGCACAGATCAGTAATTCCCTACCTCCCTGTTAACCAGGCTAAGAAATTCTTCACGCTCCCTGCTGACAGACTGCAAAATGATGGTAACAGTTAAGTTTTTTGAACAAATCAAGGAAAAAGAGATGGAAGGCAGACAATCAGCAGGGGCCCATACAGATGCAGAAGCAAGAACAGCCAGGGCACGGCTGATTCGACAAAGTTCGTCATGATCCTCCAAAGCTTTGGCCCGTTTAATATCTTGAGAATCTTTGTCAGTTGGCTCGGTCATCTCCTTCAAAGCAACATCCTCCTCGCTGACCGCAGGTTCCTTTATTTTAGCTTTCTCCTCTTTTTCTTTCGATTTTTCTTCCTCCTATAATATATGGAAAAATACCAGCAGACATAAGTGCAATCTATATTACAAGCATCGCGTATATATAGGAAAAAATGGGATGTCCCCGCCTTATTTTCCAGTGATTTGTTTTATTTTTCAAAAATAAAGGCATGTATTTTCATCAGTATATCCCTTTAATATGTCATTCCAATTTTAATGATCTTAGAATTGTAGTAATCAACATGTTCTAGATGAAGGGCATAGGAGTCTCTATTTCTGACGAAATTGGAATGACATATTAGAGGGATATAGTAATGAACATACAAGGCTTTATTTTTGAAAAAAATAGCCAGAAAATGGGGCAGGAGCAGCCCCATTGAACCCATACACACACATATATGGAGAAGATAACAGAGTTAACCATTGGGTAAACTGGAAGTTTCATAAATTGTGGGATCAGTTTAATCAGAGGCGAAATTCTGAAGAACATTATAGGGCTTAATTTCCCTCAGAAATGATGATGAAAAGTATTAAAACTTCAACATTTGTATGATATCCCAGAATTTTAAATTTACTTGTAATTAAACTTAAAATACGTTACAATCTAAAAACTGAAAATACATCACAAGTCCCCACTGGAAGAAGTATTTCTTCCTACTCAACTATATGAGTTTTTTTAATATTTGGAAAGCTGATGTATTGTGGCATGAGCTGAGCAAGGATTAGCACTCATACTGAGATATACAGCCAGAACACTGTCTTTTTCTTATAATTTTATCAAGAAAAAGGGCATATAAGTAATATAAGTGATGTATCACGTTGGTTTCAAAGCATAGATAAAACCCCGCATTGGTAGGAGAAAAATGAGAGCCTTATTGAGCCTATCAAACCCAAGCCTTGCAGCGGCCAAACTCCAGCAAGACCTCCATCACCTCGGCCCCCACAAAGTCCACGAAGTCCCTGTAGAACGAGGCAGGGAACCCGTCCGGCCCCGGAGCCCCGCCGCAGTTCAGACTCCAAACCGCGGACTTCACCTCTGTCATGGAGAACTCCTGGATCAAGCTGGCCATGTGAGCGGCGGAAAGCTGTGCGGCGCCCAGACCCATCCACCTCCAGCGACTGCGCGGGCCACTCGCGGAGAAGTCGCGAAAATGGTCAGCAATCGCCCTACCCATCTCTCTGTCGTATAGGGATTATCGTACAAATAGGAAAGGTTGAAGGAGTTTGTGTGTATAATATTCCCTTTAATGGAAAAAATGTGTCTCCTTTGACAGCCACTAGTGCATGAAGGGCTATACATTGTCTAAGCTTCGGGAGAAGTCCAAACTTAAGTCTGGCGTTGGGGTTCAACAAGTGTGGAGACTTGAAAGATAGATGGGTGATGAAGGAAAAAAGATCAGAAAATTTTGCTGTGGACATGAAACAACTGAATATATCCTCGCAGCAATCAACTGGTGACATCTTTAGAGACATAGCTTGCTGCAACATCTTCAAAGAATGAAATGGAAAATTAATTCACAGAAACCCAATCATATTGAGGGTTCCGTGGAAGACTTACTTGAGGAGAAACAAATAATTTGAAAGAGTTGGAACAGTTAATCAATGAAGCCAATAAGAAGGATGCCAGCAGCAGTCAACAGATGAGGTTGGCCGCTTTCTATTGTATCAGGCTAGCAGCAACCTCCAACAATCTTCAGTCTCTAATTAAGATGGCCATAAAGCATGGCAAACCAAAGCAGCTACAAAAACTTGCTACTCCTGAATGCCGGGTAGAAGTGGCTCCCATGCAAAAGCAATTAAACGAGAAAAGCATCAGATATTGGGAGGGCACTCCATTGTACAACAGTCAATTGAGGCCGGTTCTAGTGGCCATGTTTACCAGAACAAGAAGCAGGTTGCTACTGCATTTAGTCCAAAATTGCAGCAACGGGTGGTTGCCTTAAATGATAAACAACCCAAAGCTGTCAATAGAAGACTAAACAGCAAGGGTACTTCATAGAAGGTATCATCGTGTAGTAGGTTTTTGTTGCATCTTGTACTGTGCAGCAGAAACAGATGACGTGTTAGTACTCTACAGAAGCAGGAGCACAAGAAGTTGCTCACATCCACTTGTCAAAGTGTCAAGGGAGAAGCCTCGTGGGTCACGTGGGTTGTAATCTTCTCCCACAAAAATTTAATAGAGCCGACTAAATAATGGTCGATAGAGACATGGACCCACACGGTTGGAGCCAAAGCTTCTTGGGACAACAAGAGCCGTTTGGAGATTGCCTTGCTTGGGAGTAGCAATGGCTCACTGTCAGCAATTGCGGTGAGGAAATTAGGATATTAAATGTGTGAAAAGATTGAGGTTGGAAAAATTGAAGGGAGCAAGGATTATATTGGAAAGATTCCATTGATGATGACAGAATAAGAGATGGATGAATTTGAATGTCATCAAGACAATTTATGTTTTCTCTGATATATAGGTGTCTCATGTGAAAAAAGAAGCCGCCTGGAAGGGCTACATCAAAGGCAGCCTTTTCCACTAGGGAGATCGATGAGAAATAATCAATGGAGGAGGAACAGAAATTTGATGACGGTGTTATGTGATGGAGTTCAAATGATGGCCTGAATTGGATCATGCATGCGTCTTAGTTCAAACGCACTCTTGAGCCTTACTGAATTGGATCATGCATGGACGAGGAAAAGAGACTGCAGAATTCCGAAGGTGGTTGAGGAATCGTGATAGGACTAACCAAGGATGGCCATATCGATGTCGGTATCGATATCGACACCATGTCGATATGATATATCGTCGACATATCAACGATATATTGATGCCATATCGCCGATATCAAGTCGAGATTGTGAATAAAATCACCTTGGAAGGCCAAATATCGACCATATCGGCAATATATCGGTGACCTGTCGATACCGATATATCGCCGATATATCGCGATATGGCCTTCCATGGGACTAGCGCACTCTCGATAACAAATGAGTTTTACTGGAAGTAAAAATTGGAGAGAGCGCTACAAACTGAGAACGGAAGGCGTCGACATAGGGGAAGTGTATTTCTGTAGAGTCTAGACATAGTGTCCTCAGACTGATTAATCTTGTGTTTCGATATTTGTCTGTTTTTATACTTTTACTTGCTTCAAGGTCATGATGGCCATACTTTTGCGTTCTTTAAGACCTCTTAGGACATAGCTTAGTTTTTAACTTGTCATGTTGTAAAGCAATATGCCTCACAACTTCATGTCCACACCCTCCAACAACTATTGCTGACAAGTTAGGACCGGACCACCTCCTACGACAAGGATCATCAACCATAATACCTTCCCCACCCTTCTAGCAACGCCCACCTACAACCTACCTCCGCAGCTATCAATGTTGTCTTCAACAACCGCTAACATCACCCCCACCTTTCCTTTGTTCCATCTCACCTCGCTCAAGTGACCCCATGTCCTCATCATCATCGCTTCCCTCGCATCCCCATCACCCCATGAGTCCATGACCTCCCTCTTTCATCACCTAACCATCATAGCACCACCTTCCCTAACATCGATCCCCAACCACTCTCGTCATCCTCCCATCCCCCACGTTAACCGATGTCCCTCTCCCTCCTATGCCCATCATTGTCATTGACTTTTCCCTTCACCCATGTGTGTTCCATGAGAGCATTGGTGATACCTCACATCCTCCCGTCATTGAGAACCATGGCAGCTTGATTCTCAAGAGTTGTCATCAATGCCACAAGTATATTTTTCATGCTAGTGCTCGAATAGGGCTGAAGGTTTGTAGTTAAGCAGGAAATATATCTTACTATTTTGGACATATGATTTAAGCAATTATCAATAATACCACTCCTTAAAACCTTTTTTTATGAAAACATTGTATTTGGGTGGACTTCAAAAAGAATTACAATACGGAATTGAGGTAGAAATATTGCAGTTACACCCACCCAACACAAAAAATACAAAAGACGGTTAAATAGGGAAAAACATAGGAATGCTCCAAACAACACAACCAATTCATTTGCAAAGCCTGACGACCAGATATATCATCAGAGATAATTATTTCAAAAGCCGAGAAAGAATTGATGCAACCGTCATTTGAATATTTTCTCCAATTAGGGATTACATGTAGCTAAGATCGAGGATAAGATGCGAGAAAATCGCTTAAGATGGTTTGGACATTTGCAAAGAAGATCAGCTGATGCACTAGTTAGGAGATGTGAGTGTTGGGATGTTGAGCCGGCTAAGAGAGGACGAGGGCGGCCCAAGAAGTGTTGGAAAGAGGCAATACGAAGGGATCTTAGTTTTCTGGATATAAGCCCGAGATTGGTCCAAGATAGATCTGAATGGAGGCGAAGAATCCATGTAGCCGACCCTACTTAATTGTGGGAAAAGGCTTTGTTGTTGTTGTTGTATGGATTACATGGTTTTCGTCGTTATATTGTGTCTACCATATTTGTATATTTGCATTAAAACTGAGATCAATTATCGATATCTAACTTTGCTTCTATATCTAGTTAGTTCATTAAATCAGGGATCAATTTGGATCCAATCAAGTAGATTTGATTGGGATTTGAGTTTTAATTTGTTACTTCCTTTTGTAGGTCCCACCCAACCAGCTACTATGTAAAAAAGGGGCTAGTTAATAATTTAAGTTATAAGTTGCATGGAATGAAAGTTGGAGTTTGAATCCTATATCTCCCTCTTTTACTTTGTTGTGGAACCCAACCTCTCATCCTTATTCATTTGCGAGGCTAATCGCATACATTCCACCTTTTATCCCATCTCCAAATTCCTGACAAGGCCTCCAACCATCTATTTAGAAAATAAGTTAGAATAAATAATACCAATCAACTTATGTAACCACCTTGTAACTTCTGGTTAGCATGTTTTGAAGTTTGTACAATATAGTTCCTTGTATGGCTGGATCAAAACATGCTTAAAATATTGATTTCCTGGACTCAGTCATATTCATTATCATTCATTGCAATCCAAATAGAAAAGCGTAGATCAAAACCACTTTTTGGTAGAAAGTCCACAACATAACGACCCAAAAATCATCTTAGTAACTTTTTTCAGGAACCATATAGCTAACACATAGCTAGAGCTCTAAATATATGATATGTTTTAACAACTGTTTAGCCAACTTCTTATTTACTACTCCAACTAACAATATGATTCTTTCACTACTATTATTCTTATTATTATTTTGAAATGCAAAAAGGTGATGCACCGAGAAGAACCCCCCTCAAAAAAACTTTGTATTCACAAGTTAACGCATAGTAATTACCAAGGCAATGAATCATGCATGATCCTGCAATATTGTATAACATTTTCTACATAAAATATCCACATACATTAGAATGGTGAAATTCAAAATGGATTTGATAGCCATACAGGAAGATAAAGTGTCATCTAAAAACTAAAAGAACAGAGATTTGAAAATGAATAATTGGCGAAGACTTCTCCCACTATAAATATGGTTGGCTACATGGATTCTTGCTCAAATCCATGTTGAAAGATTCGACTATTTTTACGTAGGTTGTCGATTACCTAACGCAATCCCCACAAGGGGACATTTGAATCATGGCCTTTTGGATGGTAAGCGCACTGCACTGCCACCAGACCATTTAAGTGGGTGCTTGGTTCAATTATATGATAATGAAACGATTCTCGCTCAAAGAAATCTGGGTACTTGGTTCAATTACATGACAGTTTCTTTCTTAAAAGTCAGAGAAGTACTAGACAGATATTACTAACCTTAATTAGTTCTTCCTGCATTTCAAGGAACTCCAACTTTCTTCTCCTGTCTGAAACAGAATCTTCAGAAGGCAAACCAGTTCCAACAGTATCTACAACCTCGTCAGGTAGTGATGATAATGTTGCTACAACAGCTTCTTCAGGCTTTATCTTTCCAGATAAGGTGAATGCTCTAAGAAACAATATCAAATTAGTAAAAGTGGGAATTGATCTGTCAAAGTCATATAAATAGATTAGGATTCAGTTACCGGGAAAGAATTAAAAGAGAAGATGGCAATGCGTGATTAAGAGATAGGTCCAACCAATCTCTAAGCTGCAAGAAAAAAATAAAAGGATTTAAAATTCTCTCTTTGGCATTTGGATAGCAACTGTAAATATATTTACTTGACTCTAGAAAAACTGCAAGCTGGCAGCCTTTGGTTCTTTAAAAAAAGATGTATCTAAATCGCAAATTACAAAGAAGCAAAATCCATTACAAAATGATAATTTGGCATGAGATAGGTGCTATTATATAAATAAAGAAGCACGTAAGAGAAATTGATAAGGACAGCTCCTTTCCGTCATATGTTTAGTGCGCTTAAATTTTGATTGTCATTCTTACTGAAGAATGAAGATATAGTATCCATGTTGGTTCAGTAGCAAGGGTGAAAGTTGCTATTTCATTAGTGAATCATTTTACTTTAGGTATCAAATGACGAACATTCTATGGGGAAGGGAATGAAGAAAAATAATGTGAAGTTTTTGATGGGAGATCCTCCATGCCACTTTCTAGTTTCTTCTTCTTTTTCCTACCACTTTCTTGTGTGCCCAAATAGCACAAGCGCAAGTTTCCTCCGGCTACTTTCCAGAACTCCAATACTTTGCCATGCACCCCCTTTTTCCTTGCAATTCGAGGATGTTCTACATCTCTTTTTTTGCAAACCAAGACAGTGGTATTATTCGGCCCTTAAGAATACTTAAGCAAATAGATAACACCAACTCACCAGACGCCATGGAAGTGTTGGTCGATCACCCACCTTTTCCAATTTGTACGAGGATTTTCTTTATTTGAGGCCAGCAATTCAACCATTACTGAACCAAGCACTCTCCAATATTATGAGAAACAAGCACAAGATCAGTTAACAGAGGTCGGGCATGAGTGAGACTACCACAACAGACCCTCAATTTTCCCTTTTTTAAGCCAAAAAATGACCCTCAGGGGTCGCTATTCTTCAATATTTATTTAAAGATCTAAACAAAGAGACAAAATACACATCATGCACTCCTAGCTACCACCTAGGCACCTCGGAACTTAAATATGAAAATAAAACAATATCCAAATAAGCATTCAGAACCTTGAAGATTGCACTAGCCCATTGCATGCACAATGTCCTGATCAGATAAAAAGATACGCCATCTCCGCCTCTCATTAGTAGAAGGCAATCCCTCCACTTTGCTAGCACACCATAAGCATCCCGAAACATTCATACATGGGGTATTAGCCAAGAAATATGTGAACATCCTGTTCAAAGTCATTGAAAGGATATATCAATTCCATCCGCATAACCCATCTCAACAACCAATAGAGAATCCCAACCTAGGGGGAGCAACTACAGTATAGGGTAGGACCATGTGGTTTTCACATCAGTAATAGCATATTGTAAAACGAGTAGGATCATGTGGTTCTCACATCAGTAATAGCATATTGTAAAACGAGCCATCAAAAAGTATTGTACTATCTCAAGCGATCTATGCCAACCGCAGCAGGTCTGTAACCCTTAATAAGAGCCGTTAAGGTTAAACCGTTGAATTGCCTTCAAAATGCTGATATAAAACCTTAAGAAGAGCTGTTAGGTTTAATTTGGAAGGCAAATGTACCTTTAAGCGCGAAGGTCTTCTTGTGATTGCTAAGAGTCTGAGAGTCATTGGATAATAAAGATTAGGATTTTGCATGGAATTGTTATGTCGTGTCCAAGATGTCCGGACACCCCGAGTATGTGGAGCACCTCTTCTTTGGCTGGAATCAGTCTCGAGAAAGTTTGGCTTGGGGCTGTGATTGAATGGGTGGATTACACACGAGCTGCGGGTTCTTGGACATCACTTGTGGATGCATGTTTCAGGTTGTGTGGTGCTCAGCTAAGGTCATTTGTGCTTATCTAAGCCCTGTGGCTGGCCCGTAATAGCATTTTTTTGCCAGTAATAGTATGGATTTCCGTCAAGAGAGGTTTTGTGTGTAAACTGCATTGGAGCATTCTAAGGCTCTTTTTAGTATTGGGCATTGTAATTGGTTGTGTAAATATTAATAGATTTGAAAAAAAGGAGTGCACTACCTTTATGGGTAGCCACTCATTAATAACTCCATTTATATATGCACAAGTATTTACAAGAGCGTGTCATCCAGGAGCCATAAGGATATAATGCGTGCATTATAATATTCTCCAGAGCGATTTAATCCTTGAATATTAGAGCATTCTTAGCTAACCGAATTGACCAACAAAAGGCTGTCATTTTGGTCCGCTCTGCTCTAGGGTGATAGTTGACTAAAATTCCAGAACTGTGCATGGCCTGAAGTGTTCAACCACATCAACCCGGCATTCTTTCAAATCGAAACATCCGGAACGCCGCTAAATATATAAAAACATGCGGGCGCTATCTTATGATCTGTCTCGCAAACCGAGCAAATTTTTGATGCATTTGGAACAAAACGTGCTCTAAATGCCTTTTGTCACGAGCCTCTCTATCTTGAGCAGCTGTAAGAAGATCTTCACTTTTTTCGGAAAAGGGTGATCACCATATAAGTGAGCGCCAAAAAAGTTCATTAATTCACAAGGTCACAAGTACAAGGCTATTAGAGTCAAAATTAATTACATGACTTGTCAGCTAGATCCTTAGCACGGGCAATTATCTTTTCACCAGTCTCTATCCTGATGGAAGACCGTCCCATATCCCGCAAATCACAGGGCCCATACAACCGCAACAATCCTGGTTTAGTCCCCGTCCAAATCCCACCAACCATACCCAAAAGACTCCCTGCTCCCAAAAGCTTGCCACCCAGTCTGTCTTGATCAATTTGTTACCAAAGATAACCCAGACATCTGCAGAGTCCTCACAGATGAAGAAGAGGTGATCCACATCTTCAATGAAATTCAAACAACGTGCATAAGTAGAGCTCGCACCTTAGAAGAGGCATGAAAGCCTATCTCTCGTTATCAACCAGACACGTCTTAGAAGCCAGAGAAATGCCCTAACTCTTACAAGCGCCTTCCACTGCCAAAATCTCCTACAATCAGCAATGCGAAAACATGGATCAAAAGGCATTGGTCCCATCGAAGACTTTCAAGCTCTTCGGACAATAAATCTTCCATCAGACCAACTCTCGCAGTCACACTCCCACGCAAAGGCCCCTCTTCATCCTCTAAGATCTCCATCATGCCCATAGGATATCCCAAACATTGATCCCAAATCTCAGATCGAAAAGAAGGGAAAACGATGTACCATCTCAAGTATCCATCCACGAACAATCTGAGTCACTTGTCAGCGCCAATAAAAAAGGGAATCTCACCCCAAGTGTACCATCCTACAGCACCAACAAATCCCTCTCAAAAAATGAGACAACGTGGTACCAAGCTCCCTAGGGCCCAACAAAGAAGAGGATGTCCCTTAATTTTCTCAATCAAGGAGCACACCGTAGTGTCACAATCACCCCAAATGTGGGCGATCAACTTACATAACAAAGCCTTAGTCATCTCCATCAAGCTACAAACACCAATGCCCCCATTCGCCTTAGACATCACAAAACATCCTCCAATTAACCAAGTCTAAGCCTGTGGAATCACCACTTGAAGGTCAAAAGAAACGTCTAATGCTGGTTTTAAACCTCTTTTAAACTCCCATAAGGAGAATCTTAGAAGAGTGAGAAAATAAGAATAGCCGAAAGGATCGGTTCACCACTCGATTGCCTCTAGATAACCATGTGGATCCGGAAAGGGAAATATGCTTTTCCATTCTTTTCTTTTTTTTTTGAGAAACAATGGGATGGGCCACCTTTAGAGGACCATCCAAAATATATATTAATAATAAATTAAAGATTTACACCCACCAGGATTTCCAGGAGGGCTACGGCATACCCAAGTATATTTTCAGAATAGAATCTCGACACCTCAAAATCACACTATTTCTGCCAACCAGATGCACCAGATTGTCGCACAAATCCTTAATCTCTCGTTCTCTGAGCTTGCCCACCTCCTGCAAGAGTCTCAGAAGTTATCCATGTTACTCCAATCAAGGCATGTGATTGCCGCTCTTTGCCATACTTCAACCGAACTAGGGCATTCAAAAACATAAGTGATTCACATCCTCCTGTGATTCGCCACATCTACTGCACACCTCCACAGGTCCAAGGAAGAGCCTTATTCTTCTAGTTGTCATCAACACCCGCTCCCTCCTCAGAAGCCAGAAAAAAAACTTTTAGCCTACAAGGAATCCGCCAAGACCAGATCATACCGCAGTCCCTCGAGATCATGGATTCCACATAGGAATGATGGACAACCAAAGATTCGTAGGCCTTCCTCACCGATGCTTTTTCCATTCAAAAATATACTTATTTGTTTAAAGAGATTCATAAATCTATTTACCGTAAGACTTGACTTTTACCATAACCTTTTTTGACATATTGGCAACTAGGTATAATATGGGCAACCAAATGGGTGCTTACTAATCGGAAGGCATGGTAGGAAATATCACGATATAACAGCAATATATCGTCGATATATCGGTATCGGTGGGACGGGAATATCAATATCAGCATTACAATTGTTTTCTGGGATACCGGCGATACGAGGCCGATATATCGTCGATATATCGCATGTCGGCGATATATCGTCGAGACAGGGAATCGTCTAAGTCATATTTCAACCAAAATAGACACCATTTCGCCCAATGTCACCTCATTTCGCACGTAGCATGTTGGAAACTCTTCTCCAAAGCTCTTGCCTTCCTTCTTTGAGGTAAGATTTAGATCTACTCCAAGTTTTATGTTGAAAGAGTGAAATTTATTAAGGATTTTGTTCATATTTGTTAGGTTGTGCATATTCTTGATTTTTTGTAAGATTTGAAGTACTTAGTGAGGATTGGGGGAACTAATTTGAGATTTTTGAAATATGTTGTGAAATTAAGTTAAGTTATGAAAGAATAAACTCGGATCTCACGTTCTAGACATAGAAAACAAGACGTTATGGTGTTTTATGTTAAGTAAAAATTAGTAATAAATTAATTCCTTGAATTTAACATTAGATCTATAGTTTATTTTCATGTTTTGTGTCCTATATGTGTGGTTTGTCATGAAATTGATCATTTCCAGTCTAGATTTAGGATTTTTTTTCTTAGAAATCGAACATCTAAATATGGATAGTATGTTAAACATTAAATATTTAAGACTTTACGCATATCAAGCATGTTATAAATAATAAATATAATAAATCCGAAAATTAAAACTAAAAATATTTAGCAAATAATTGATTGTTCTCATATGTCTCACGAATGTTTGTTGTGTAATTTCTTTTCAGATTTCAGGATTCAGTAATCAACATCAAGGGTTCACACTCTGTTTTGGGATCTGATGGTTCTGATGATCAGTTGGACAGTTGAAAGATTGGTTGGAGGGATGCCATCACTTCAAATGGTAAAAAATTGAAACCACAGTGCAACTTCTGTGGGAAGAAGTTGGAAGGGGGATTACGAGACTGAAGCACCATCTTGTTGGCAACAACAAGAATGTTGCCAGATGCACGTGTTGTCCCAAAGATGTGAGGGACTTGGTGAAGGCTAACTTGGAGGGGAAGAAGGACAAAGATGTGAAGAGGTCCAGAAGAGATGAGCAATTCAAAGAATTCATATTCCAGAAAAAGTTCAATATCATTCTCGATTCAAATGATGACGACTCTGGCTACACTGATGATATTCAGACCGTAGCGGAGTAGAGGACATACAGGAGGAGAACAAAAGAATCTATGAGGAGCGAGTTCGAGAAGAGAGAACTCGACGGTGCACGTGGCGGTTTCTATGGTGCTGCTGGCAGTGGAAGTGATTCTAGAGGTGCACAGGTACCACCACCCACCAAAAAACACAAGGTGAAGGGACTAAAACCCTTCTTGATGAGGAGTGGGTCCATTGAGTGCATGTCAAGCAAGGAACTAAGGCAGAAGACGATGAAGGGGATGTTCACCAATACACGGGAAAGAGTGGGCATGGCGATCAACAAGCTCTTCTTTGGGGAGAGCATTCTGATCAACGTTGCTAGCAGGCAATTTTTTGATTGCAGCACGTCATTGATGAGATCACCACAATGGGAAGAGGAGTGAAGGCTCCCACATCCAAGGATAAAATGAACAAATATCTCGAGATGCAAAAAGAGAAGATGAATGAGTACATCGCCAAGCTAAGGAGGAGATGGCCATAGTATGGGGTGACATAAATGTGCGATGGATAGATGAGCTACACGAGGAAGCATATCAACTTCAACGTTTACTGCGATGGAAAGATCCTTTTTTTTGAACTTTATTCATGCATCTGAACATATGAAGGATTATAAGCACATGTCAAGTTTGAAAAAAACGACCGACTAGGCTGACTAGACAGGTTGATTATGAGACTCGATGCCCTGACCGACTCGACGAAGGATAATCGACCCTTAGTTAAGTAGAGCGACTAATCGGCCCGATTAGTCGGTATAGTCAGCCGACTAATCGGGCGACTTTTTGCAGTTGGATATGGATACCCGATTCGAGTTAGGGATTTACGTTACAGTTTGGCTCTTCAACTCCTCACGCAACTCTTCAAAAAACCGATACCCAGCTCCTTGAACCCTCTTCAAGCGATTGCATTAACGCTTCTCCTCCGATCGTCACCTCCTTCAGTTGTCGCACCTCCGATCTCCACCTCCTCCGATCGTTGAACCTCTTCTGGTCGCTCGACGCTCCTCTCCTCCCACTCCGGTCAGCGAGAGGATAGTGCTTGGTAAGATTTTCCAACATTTGCACCTCCTCGGATCCATTTTCCATTTTTTTAGTCACCCATTTTTCATTTTTATTAACGTTATCATGACCTACTTAAATGGTCCGGTAGTAGTGTAGTGTGCCTACCACCCAAACGACCGTGGTTCAAATCCCCCCTTGAGGGGTTGCGTAAGGTAGTCGATAACAAGTAAAAAAAATAATCTAATCTTTCAACATATATTTGTGCAAGAATGCATGTAGGTTCCCCTACTTATAGTGGGAGAACGCTTCTCCTGTCATTGTTATCATGTCAAGTTTATATGATAGGTGTGGATTTGATTTTTTTTATTTATATGGTATAATGCTTTGTAAAAATTTCCTGCTATCATGCCAGATTTTCATGCTATCATGTCATTTTTATTGTCATTGTTGTTATGATGTCACTGTTATCTCATGATATAATCCCAGATGTTTTCTCTAAAATGATAGCTGAAAATTGGTGAAAAAAAGAAGTTGGATTTTCAGGCTATAATTGTTATCATGCAAAATTTTCATGGTATGATTGATTTTGTTTTGAGATTTTGTATATGTTTGTGAACATTTCCTAATGTTATGTACCAACAATTGGTTCTTATCTTGCTCAATTTTTCCTTCTTTTCCTTCAACTACTTCTTCTTTTAACTCCTATAAAATTGAAAATTTTTAAATTTATGCAAATTTATGATTAAGTATATGTGTAATAAATAATTTACATATTTAAAATAATAAAAATCCAAAATCGACTAATACCCGACTAAATCCCATTAGTCGTCCGACTACCGATTAATCCGTAGTCAGTGACTCGTCTGACCGAGTACCGATTGCCAACTTCTGCAACTTTGGTACCTGCTAAAGTTGATGAAGGACGTCATCAAGGATGTTGGAAAAGTGAACATTGTCCAGATTGTCACGAATAATGGCAGCAACTTTAAGAAAATGTGTGAAAAAATAATGAAGTCTAGCGGCTACGGTATTTTTTGAACACAATGAATTGCACATTATAATGATTTAATTCTAAAGAACTTCAGCAAGATGAGCCTCGTCTCAAAGGTAATGGAGCAAGCATGGACGATCACCACATTCATTTACAACCTTTCCAAAGTGCTGGCTTTTATGAGGCGAACGCGCAATCGTGAGTCGGTGAAGCATGGCATTACACGCTTTGCAACTAATTTTATAGCGTTGCAAATCCTTGAACAACACAAGACAGGGTTGAAGACCGTGTGTTGCCAAGATGAATGGTTCGAGACACCTGAAGCTCGGATTAAAGGAGGACGGAAAGTGGAGACATTGATCAACGATCTCCACTTTTGGTGTGACGTGACTCAGGTCACGAAGATAATGGATCTGGTCGTTTCTACATTGCGGATCGAAGACAACGACAAGAAACCCGCCATGGGAATGATCTACTAGGCAATGCACCGCATGAGAGAGAAGATCAAAGAAGCAATTGAGAAAAAATTCAAAGCATGGTTGGATATCATTGATGAGCGTTGGTCTAAGATGCTCCCACATCCTCTTCACAGAGTGTATGTATTATGTAATAAATCGATTTTTTCCGTTTTTGATAGGATTTTAGACGGATTAAAATCTGAGGATTGTCCATATGGGTGCCTCGCTTATTACTTCAATCTCAAGTATCGATACAAGAACAGTCTTGGTACAAATGTTGACCTTCTAGCAGTTGTACAAATTGTTGTGGAGAAGTTCGTCAAAGACGACAAGACATGGACCCTGTACAAGAATGAGGTAATTGTGATTATGTAATCTAGAGTGGGAGTAACAAAATATTCATTAAGAGTATTATGTAAAATTTATTACTTCAAATAATGTGCGGGTCAAGTACTTCAGAGTTGTCTTGGCTTCCTTCGGCAAAATTACTGTGGTTAATGGATGGAGCATTACTCTTCCTAGTACGGACGAAGACGAATAAGTCCACTGATTGTGTTGTGATGCATTAGTATTAGGATTTATCTCCTTTTAGATTTTATGTAGCTGAATGGTGGTAAACGAGTCAGACTCATAGTGGGGACATGAGGAAAGATTATCTATTTCGACAGGTCGGAGCATCGAGGTTCGAAAGTTATTGTACGGGATGTAAGCTCCCAACCTACGGAAAGTGGCAGTGAAAGTATTATCTCAAATTGCATCTGTTGGTGGTTGTGAGAGGACTGGAGCACATTCAGCATGATCCATTCGAAGAGACGAAAAGTTGGGAGAACGGAAGCTACATAATCTTGTCTTTGTGCACTACAACTGGAGGCTTAAGATGAAAGATGCAAGTTGGGGCAGGACAAAAAGGACTACACAAACCTCATTGATCTTGCATACATTTTCAAAATGCACGATGACGATGCAGATGAAGATATTCTCCAAAGGTGGGTTGATTCCAATGGTGCTCCAGTGCATGATCAACCGGGAGGCAGACTGAATCCGAATATAAGCCAGCAAATGGGAGCAGATATTGGTGATCACATGGCCAAATCCGGACGAATCATGAACCCTCTTGGAGGGTTGGATCTAGATGTAATTGTTGATGACATTCTCTCCACTGGTTCGCAATCCAAATCAAAGGATGACAATGAAAGTGATGATAATGATGATGTTGACAGTGGTAGTGGATCTAATGATAGGGAAACATATTCAGGGGAGTTAGTGTCAGCAGGCGGTGGTCGTACACATGATACAAGATTCGAAGAAGGGCTCCACGGAAGGCGTGAATATATGGAGCGACATAAAAACGCACATGGACAGTTTGTCCCAAGTATGAGTCCAAGACCTATGGATTACGAAGCATATAGACGTGACTATCATCCTACAGACAGCTACACGGATGATTTGATATCATCTGTAGGTTCCTTGAGTTGCATGGACATTAACATCCCATATCATGGAGGAACACCAAGTCCCCTGAGAATCTGAGAAGATATGAATCATCACACGATGGCATATCATTTGGCGTCTTCCCAGAATTCTTTCTTGCTCCTCCTCCTGGACCATCTCCTCCTCAGACATATACACCTCCATCATATGGGTACAATGGGTATGGAGGATATAGCAGCTAAAACAAAGAGAACTACCAAGGAAGCCAACCTGAGCAGAGCCAGGACAGCTATTTTGGTGGTAACAGTTATGGTTTCTTCCCCGAGTACGCGCATGTGCCTCCTCCACCTCCTCCACAGAGATCTTCTCCTACTCTGTCATCATCCCGAGGATCTCAAGCCAGTACTTCGCAGCCTCATCGTGTCCCTCGTGATACCGGATCCAGTGTTGATTATCCTCGTATCAAGACACTCACAGGCATCGATTACGATCAAGACATGCAGTATGTGATGGATTACAAGGCCACGTACTCGTACATGACATGGAAAACTATTGTGAGTTCATTTAGTCCGCGACGCACTAAGAAAGACAACAGGGCAAGGGAGATTCAAATCCACCACAGAACTTTTGGTTCTAAACCCCTCGTGATTAGGTAATCTATTTTAGAATATTGCACTAATTTACATTTTTTCCATTTATTTTTGTGAATAGATAAATATTTGTACCAAAGAAGAAATGTCACATTAATAATTATGTACATTTTTTGAATCAAATGACTTATCTCAATGCCATTCATTGCCTTTCATGAACAAAACATGTGTTCTAAGTATGGTTAAATTAGCTACTTTGATTCCAAATTTCTAATTTCAATGTTTAATAATCACCACCAATCAACATTAACAACGATGTGTTCGACATGACTGATACGTACAATATAAGGGTCATACATGATTGACATGTGTGATCTAAGTGCATATTTGTAAGTTATTTAATGTTAGAAGAACTTGTATTAACTCCATTTCCAATACTATTGTTGAGAGCAGTGTTGTAAAAGTCAGCGGACTAGGACGATTAGTCGGGCCGACTAGTTGAGTTGGTGGGATAGCCGACTCGAGTAGGCCTAGTCGACCATTAGTCGTTCAATCCGACTAATCGGGCTGACTACAAAGTCGACTTTTACAAAGAGATTTTTTAATTTTTTAGTTTTTCGATTTTTTTTAAAACAAACTTATTCTAATATGCTTAATGTTATTAGTACAGACAATTACTTCTTTTATTTCATTATGATAGTATAGGAAATGCATAAATCAATGTAAATATATAAGAATATGTGTATAAAAATTGATTTATATATTTAAAATAATTAAAAAATTCAAAACTGATTAATGGCTGACTAAATCCGATTAGTCGTCCGACTACCGATTAATCCTTAGTCAGTGACCCCGCCAACCGAGTACCGACTACCGCTTTCTGCAATCTTGGTTGAGAGTTTTAAGCTCGTGTACTTATTTAACACTCCTTATTTTATTTGTCCTCTTTATGTAATTCTCCCAAGGCTTCTCAAATCTATAGAGAGAGCCATAGGACACCATAGAATAATAAGTTCTTCTTTTCTCCCAACATGGTAATAGAGCGACGGTCCTAGATCGGAGCACTGAAACCCTAACCCTACACCAATCGTCACCCCCTTCTCCCTCTCTCCTCTATCTCGTTGTCTATGCCGCCCCTCTCTCTACCATCTCAGGGACGTTGCCCCTCCCCTCTCCCTTCAACATGCCAATGAACAACAAAAGGGGGGGTTGTTGCTTGAGGCGCCTAAGGGCCTCGAGGTGATCTGATTCATCGATTTGTGTGGGGTTTTGACACCCTACACAGTCTGATTTTGCTCTGAAACTGTAAAATCAGACTACTACAATCACCTCTTGTGCCTGCGTAGAAAGAAAATAACAAGGGAATGGTGTGGATTGACTCCACCCATAACCATCTTCCTAATGTATGTGTAGACATTTTTATCATTTGTCTACGATCTCGGCATGTCCTCATCAAGCATTAAGATAGAAAATCGCAACGATGTTACCTCCACAAGTGCTTTCAAAGATCACACGCCCAATGTCAAGATGGGTGGCATGAATTACGAGTTGTGGGGAATACAATTCATGAGTTTGATGCAGAGTCATGGAAAGAAACACATCCTTACACATGATGAACCAGAGAACAAGACGGGAATCTATACCTCATTGGAGGTGGATGATACTTATGCTCGAGTATGGCTATCTGGAACCGTGTTTGTAAAGACATCCGATGACATACTGAGCCAGCCTACAGCGAAGGTAATGTGGGGAATCCTCGCTACTACGTATTCTCAAGTAAGGAAGGTGTCAAAGATTTTGCAGTTTCAAAATGGCATCTTCGCGACCACACAGAATGGACGACCTCTACACACGGTGTATACCTCTCTCGGGTATATGTTTGATAGGTTACATGGCTACATACCATTGACAGCCACGCCTGAGTAGTTGAAGGCGTACCGTGAGCATGGTTCGAAAAAACTAGCCTCGAGGCGGTCGAG
The DNA here is from genome assembly GCA_037367405.1 of Ottelia alismoides. Taxonomy (NCBI): domain Eukaryota; kingdom Viridiplantae; phylum Streptophyta; class Magnoliopsida; order Alismatales; family Hydrocharitaceae; genus Ottelia; species Ottelia alismoides. Next base: position 1,000,642 of record JAZKJV010000482.1, read on the forward strand.
GCGTACGCCTCGAGGCGAGGCGGTCCCATTTAGCCTCGAGGCGTGCGCCTCGGTCCAGCCCAGTGAGGCGTGCGCCTCAGGTGGTCGAGGCGATCGAGGCATTTTCCGAGGCGTTTTCACTTTTTGAAGCATTTTTTATGAATTTGATGGTTTACTTGGTAGTTTAAGAAGCTTATAAATATATGTTTGTTTAGGATAATGATTATACAAAATAAATGCCTAAATTTGATGATTCTTTCATGTCTATAACATCATATTTTCTATTAATTATGTCCAAATATTTCGGCAAACCCTTATTATTTCACTCTTAATGAATGAATTCATAAATATCAAATCCAACAATACTCGTAAAATTAACGAGCTTTGCAATATATCAAGTACAATGAAATGGATAAGTTTCACGATTTCTCACACTGCCATACTAACATAAATTTCTTGATTATATTTAATCGTACTTTAAATTAGAACAATATTTATATGATTTGCTTGAAATAAATAGGATTCATGGGTTCTCATGCGGCTATATATTATATGGTACGCACATAACATAAATTTCTTCAACATATATTAAATCGTGCTTTTAATTACAACAATATTTCAAAGATAGATATGTATTGTTTAATTCTTCCACAACATTCATTGACATTGAATTCCTTTTTGATTGGATGAAAATGTGTAGAAAGGGATATGATATTGTTATATATTCTATATGGTTCTTCTCTATATTATTTCATCATATCTTTTAGTGTTACGTATTATATGTTGTGCAGATGACATATATTACATTTACATATATAATTATAGTTTTATACATATTTTAACTATAAACTGAGGCTTACGCCTCGAGGCTACACCTCGCCTCGATTCCGAAGAAAACGCCTCGTTCCGCCTTTCGTTTTTTCAAACCTTGACCGTGAGTCATTGATGACTGCGATGTTTCAGGCATCCCTTGACCCAAAATATGATGCAACTCGTTCTCATATACTTACAGATTCTATTATACCTCCCATGAAGGAGGCATACCGAAGGCTGAGTCGACTCAGGATCTCCTCAACCCATGTTGTTGCTCAGACTTCATCTGATATGCTTGCTTCCCGTGGGTGATGTGGTTCTTATCCATTAAGACTGAGAGGTGGCTCCCATAGCCATGGATCTCAACGGTCACACCAGCCCTGCACTTACTATCATCGGTCAGGCCATTCTGAGGATACGTGATATTCCAAGCATGGGTTTCCATCATCAGCACGAGGCACTACTGATTAGCATTTTGATGAGTTTGTTACATGCCTTCAAGAGATTATGACATATGTAAATGCTTCCGTGAGCTCCTCTTCTGGTCCATCTATAGACACTTATGCATATACTAGTCAATTCAGGCCAGATATTTCATAATAGATAATGGATTCAGGTGCCTCCATCTATGTGGAGATCGCTCACAGCTTAGTAGATACAGACCTGTTCAGAATGGTAGGTCTGTGGTGATTGTTGATGGGACGCATTCCCCCATCACATGTCAAAGGGAGGTTCATTTGGCTCTGTCATTGCGATTACAGAATGTTTTTCATGTACCAGATTTCTCAATGAATTTATTATTTGTAAGTTAAAATACAAAATACATATGTTGTCAAGTCATATTTGACCACATATCTCTTGTTTTTCAGAATATACTCACGAGCAGGGAGATTGGATGTGGTCGTGAGTAGGGAGGCCTTTACCGACAGATCTAAACTCCATATGCTTGTACTAGTTCACTTTCTGGGGTTCACAATCACCATACACCCGACATCTGCGATTTGGTCACCTTCCGTCGTCAAAGATATGTCGTCTCATTCTAAGGGTTTCTGTCAAGTCTGAGCTTCTTTGTGAGGCATGTCAACTTGGAAAACATCATTGGTCCAGTTTTTCAAGACGCATTAATCGTAGTAGTCAGAGTCTATTTGAACTTGTTCATTTTGACACTTGGGGTCCTGCTCATGTCCCTCATCAGGTACACAGGTACTATCTTTTGGTTGATGATTTCTCCAAGTTGTCGTGGGTCTTTTTACTTGAGAATAAATCCGATGCTAGCACTATGATTCAAAACTTGGTTCATGAAATATCCAACATTTTCTCAGCTTCAACAAAATATGTTCGATCAGATAATGCTTTGGAACTTTGTACAATTGTTTAAGCTCAATTTTTCAATTCACGTGGGACTGTGCATCAGATTTCATGCCCTTATACATCACAGCAGAATGATACTGCTGAACGTAGGCATCGTCATATGTTAGATATCACTATGACTTCTTATACAAAGTCGAACTCCTCACTCTTTTTGGAGAGATGTTGTCATGACGATATGCCATATGGTCAATCACATGTCTTCTACTATTCTAGGCGAGAAGGCTTTTTTCTCTCTTGCATTTCCTGAGAAAGAACTACTTTCTCTTACCTCAAGAGTTTTTGGGTGTGTTGCTTTTGTGCATCCTCTGTCCCCTGATCGTGACAAGCGTGTGAAGAAAGTCATGAAATGAAAAGTTGTATTCATCATAGCCCTAGAGCTCTCTTATATAAGAGAAAAGCTCTAAGGGGAAATTACATAAAACAGACTAAAGAAAAAGAAAATATAAAAATAAAGACAAACATATAAATATATCAACACTCCCCCTCGAGCTGGAGCATATATGTCGATCACGCTTAGCTTAAAACAACAACGGTGAAAAGGACCCCTCGCAAGAGCTTTGGTAAACATGTCTGCAATCTGATCGCCTGATGCAACATGAGAAGTGAGAATAAGCCCCTTCTGGATCAAATCACAGGTGTAATGGTAGTCTACTTCAATGTGCTTCATTCTCTCATTGAAGGCTGGACTACTGGCTATGAATAGAGCGACTTGATTATCACAATTAAGGTGCATAGGCAGAGGCATCTCAATAGTTATGTTAGTTAGGACGGATTTGACTCACAATCATTTCCGTGCTTGGTGTGTCTTACTCTTGCCTTTGTGCATCCTACTCTTCCATGAAACTAGCGAGCTACCAACAAAAATAGTGAAGCCTAAAGTAGACTTCTTGTCCTTGAGGCACCCTGCGTAATCCGTATATGCACATCCAATAATTGTGAGAGACGTATCTCTTCTGAATAAAAGGCATGCACCTAGAGAAGACTTCATATGCCTCAAGATCATGCTAATTACATCCATGTGAGCTTGCCTAGGTTGTTCCATAAACTGGTTGACTCTGCTTACAACAATTGATATATCGGGTCTGGTAATAGTGACATATAACAGCTTCCCTACTAGTTCTTTGTATCGTCTATTATCCTCCTCAGAGTCATCATCATAGAGCCTGGCAGTAGAATCCATTGGAGTAGTAGCAGGTCGCATCATGTCTCAGATAGAAGATTAGTGACATATTTCCTTTGTGTCAAAATCATACCATGCTGATTTCTAGCAAACTCTAGGCCAAGAAAGTAACACAGCTTGCCAAGGTCCTTGGTCACAAACTGTTGTCCAAGGAAATCCTTAGTTGCCTAAATGACATGTTCATCGTTGCTAGTAACAATAATATCAACAACGGAAATCATAATAGCAACGGTACCTCTCTGGATTCTCCAAACAAAAAGAGAATGATTTGTAGTAGATATGACAAGCCCCTTCCATTCAATCAACTCAGAAAGCTTCTGGAACCAAGCCCTCGGACTCTGCTTAAGGCCATATATGGCCTTGTGAAGACGGCACACCATACTGGACTCCCCCTCAGCAGTAAACCCTGGTGGCTACTGCAAGTAAGCTTCCTCCTGGAGGTCTCCAAACAAGAATGCATTCTAGGCATCTAACTAGAAAGCAGCCAGTCACGTACCACGGCAACAGCAATAAGAATCCGCAATGTAGAATAACGAGCTACTGGAGAAAAAAGTATCCTAGTAATTCACCCCATAGGGTTGGGTGAACCCAAAGCAACCAATCTTGCTTTATATTTGTCTACAATACCATCCGCTCGGCGTTTCATGGTAAACACACATTTGTTGCCAACAACAGATGCACATGGAGGAGCATGTACAACACTCAACGTACCACGAGACTGTAGGGCTACCATCTCCTCCTCCATCGCCAAACGCCATTGACTACTCTGTAATGCCTCTTGATAGGACTTTGGTATCTCCATGGCCGACAATCCCACAACAAACCTCTAAAAATACTCGAAGAGTCGTGCCAAAGAAACAAGGGAAGCAAGAGGATGCATAGTGCATGCACGCCTTTGCTTCTGAAGAGCAATAAGAACATCTAGATCGATAGCATCCATAGAAGGTATATAATCCAAAACATCCTGCACCTCAAGCTGCACATTCAATTACAATGTCATTAGAAGAACTCAAATTCTCAGAAAATACCTTGGGTGTGATGGATGTTACAAGAGGTACATGAGCACGAGTTCAGCGCTGGTAAACCACGAGTTCAGCGTTGGTAAACCTGCGGAAAGAAAGGAGGTGTGGCATGTGGTGAAGGACGTGGTGGAGGTGACAATAGATGAGAGGGTGGTGATGGTAGAAGTGGCGTTGGAGGAGGTGGAGGAGGTGTAGTGTAGCTTGGAGTAGACGAGATCGGAGGTAGAGGCATATAGACCACCTCTCCATTCTTTGAAAAAATGAGCTAATCAATCACATGTAGGAGAGAAATACATAATGAACTCAAAAAAGATGAGATCTGCACTGACATAATACCTTCGTCGAACAGGATTAAAGCAGCAATATCCCTTGTGGGTCTTCGAATACCCAACAAACACACAATTGACAGCTCTAGGAGAGAGCTTGTCAAGACTTGAGACATTTAAAGAACAAAAGCAATAGAACTGAAAACATGAGGTGTAAACGAGAAAAGATCCGTCTAGGGAAACACGATCGATAACGGGATCTTTTACCCTAGAGCCGAAGAGGGCATACGATTCACCATGTAACAAGCAGTTAGAACCGTGTCCCTCAGTATGAATGAGGAACACGGTTGTGGATCAAAAGAGTCCTGGTAACATTCAAAAGACGACGGTATTTTCGTTCAGCCACCACATCCGGTTGAGAAGTATACGCACAAGATGTCTGATGCACAATACTGTAGGCTCTAAGAAATTGGGAAAGTTAAGTATTACAAAATTCTAAAGCATTATCTGAACGTATAAACTTGACATCCGATGAAAAGGCATTCCTTATTTCATTAATAAATGACTAAATAACAAGACCAACATCATAATTGTTTTTAAGAAGAAAGAACCAAGACAATCTCGAAAACTCATCAACTGCAACAAGATAGAACATATGTCCCTGATGATCTGGGACACGACTAGAACCCCAAATATCAAAGTGAATCAACTCAAACAGACTATAATACTTTGACCCTGGCGACTCTAGAATGTGAACCGATGATGCTTCCCAAGCTGGCATGCCTCGCACTAAGAGATAAATCAAGGAGAAATCTGAGGAAGAACGTGACACACCTTTTGCAGAGGAATATGACCAAATCGAAATGCCAAATATAGGGAGAAACAGATCCAGTGCGATGAGAAGAAGCACCAGCATACGAAGATTGTACTAGTTTGTAGAGACCCCCTTGCTCACGACCAGATCCAATCACCCTACCAAACCAAAGATGCCACATATAGGGAGAAACATATCTAGGGCGAAGAGATCCCCTTGCTCACGGCCTGGATATGCCTCTTCCATTGGAGGTATGGCAGCATCAGTAAGAATCCGGGCTCGAGCAGCATCATACTCAGAATCAAGGGTCGCTAGAAGACCCCAGTCATCACAGAGTCTCAGTATGCCTTGAGTTGCTCAAGCGTAGCAGTCTAAGGAATGTAACCATAGAGCTTCTCAAACATACCCCTTAATGAGGTATAAAGGGAACAGAGGGGGTGACCATTCTGCTTTGATGTGAAGATATCGTGCAGAAGTTGCAATATCTTCGGTTTATTTTTCGTCGGAGAGTGTCCGGCGATGAGAATGTCGAACACAGTCTTTGCAGTAGGCTGACTCAGTATATCATTAGCTATCTCTGTCGACACAGTCCCAGATAGCCACGCATGTGCATATGCATCGTCTGCCTTCAATGAGGCGTTTACCCCAGTCTTGTCACTTGGCTCCTCTGCCATGAGGATATGCTTCTTGCCATTGCATTGCATCATGGCCTAGAACTTCAGCAAAATTCGGTCGAATTTTTGTCGAATATCAATATCCGGTCGAAATCGAAATTCGTCCGAAATGACCGAAATATGGGGGTCCTATTACAAAAAAATGATCGAAATGACCGAAATTCTGGTCGAAATTCCACCGAAATTCTATTTTGGTCAATACCGAAATGGTTACTGAAACCGACATTTAGGGCCTTGCATTGCATTAAACTCGTGAATTGCATGGCCTGCAGTTCGTAGTTTGTTCCATCCATCTTGATGATCGGCGCTGGACCTTTGAAGGCACTCAGGGATGAAACATCAGCTTTGTTGTCAGACATGATGACAATTATCTCCAATACTGGGTCTGCAACAAGACATGTGTCTACATTGACATATGGGAAGATAGTTATGTATGCAAACTCATACCACAACCGCTTCCAATCTTTGAAGGCTCCTTTGAGTAGCTAGGGTGTTTCAGTTGATCATGTCACACTCTAGACATCCAAGAACGGGTCTAACTAGAGACGGTTATGCCAGCGACGGACAAAATATGGCCGATGGCAGACAGGGCCGGCAGCGGGGAGGCCGACGGACTCGAGCAGCTAGTAGGTTGTGAGCAAGCCGGCAAGCTGGAGTGGCTGCGACAGGCAGGAGCGCCGACGATGTCCTGCTACAGGGTTGCGACATGCAATCCTCGAGAAATGGGCGGCAGTGAAGCTCAGGATATGGGCGACGACGGCAGTGTGGGCGCAAGTGCGCACTAGGGTTTTGGTGGGGCGAGACTCTAGGGTACATTCTTCGATCTAGGACCGTCGCTCTGATACCATGTAGTCGTGAAATGAAAAGTTGTATTCATCGTAGCCCTAGAGCTCTCGTATATAGGAGAAAAGCTCGAAAGAAAAAATACATAAAGGAGACTGAAGAAAAAGATAATAAAAATATACAGACAAAAGGATATAGGTATCTCAACAATTTGAACCTCGGGTTGTCAAATGTATGTTTGTGGGTTATTCTCGCACTCAAAAGGGCTACAAAAGTCTTGACCCCCTCCAATGAAAGTATTACATTAGTGTTTGAGTTACCTTTTTTGAGCCCATAATGTATTACACTCCTGAAGGGGAAAGGTTAAGTCTGTCTATGCTTGGGTTGTCAAATGTACGTTTGTGGGTTATTCTCGTACTCAAAAGGGCTACAAACGCCTTGACCCCCTCGAATGAAAGTATTACATTAGTGTTTGAGTTACCTTTTTTGAGCCCATAATGTATTACACTCCTACAGGGGAAAGGTTAAGTCTGTCTATGCTTAGGGAGGCCCTACTTCCACTACCTCCCACTACCTCCATGCTCGATGTTCATCGGCATTTCCCAACGTCCAACACGCCCCAGGTAAATTCTGAGAACTTGGATTCTATTGATGGCATTATTAGGTTGAATGATGAATAGGATATGCCACAGGATGACAGCGGACAGGAGGATGATATGAGACGACCAATTGCACTACGAAAAGGGAAACAAGCGTGTACAAAGTACCTGTCAGAAGAACCTGTGTCTATGAATAAACTATCCATGACTTACCGAAAATTTGTATTGGGACTATCTGCTGTTAAGATCCCCACGAACATACCAAGATGCACTTAAAGAAAGTCAGAGGAGGATAGCGATGGAGGAAGAGATGGATGCTCTTAAATCACGTAAGACATAGACACTTGTTACAACTCCGAAAGGAGCTTTTGTTGTCAGTTGCAAATGGGTCTTCATTGTGAAGCATAGGGCAGATGCTTCAGTTGATAGATATAAAGCCAGGCTTGTTGCCAAAGGTTTTACACAGACCTATGGTTTGGGTTATAGCGACACCTTCTCCCCTGTCGCACGACATTCTACCCTACAAATCATGCTCTAGGTAGTTCTGATGTGTGATTGAGTTTTTTTCTCGCTAGATGTCAGAATGTGTTCTTATATGGTGATATTCAGGAAGAAGTTTATATGCAACAGCCACCTGGATTTGCTGTGGAGGGGGAGTATGTATGAAGGTTACAAAAGGCCATTGTGGACTTAAGAAAAGTCCTAGGGCCTGATTTCAAAAGCTCTCAGATCTAATAGAACATAAAGGATTTAGACGATCTACTTCACATCATCCTTTATTTGTACAGAAGACACGACAAGATACGACGGTTATCCTCGCGTATGTTGATGACATTATTGTCATATGTGACGATATTCAAGAGGTATTTGAGGCCAAGAAATTCCTAGGTCAATAATTTGTCACCAAGGACCTAGGAGAGTTGAGGTACTTTCTAGGCCTAGAATTTGCCAGAAATAAGCAAAGCTTAGTAATGACACAAAGAAAATATGTGATGGACCTACTTTCAGCAGCTAGAATGACAGGATGTGAAAGGAGAGATGAAGGCGTTTCACTTGAGAGGGCGCCCTTTAGGCGACTCTACAGTTAGCTTCAAGACGACGCGAGTTTATCCAAGAGCGAGCTTTGGGGTGGCGCCTGGCGATTCTAGGGCGATCCTCGAGGTGACGCATGGGGTTTCTTAGTCAGGTTTCATGGCAATCCTCGGAAGAGATGCTGGAGGGTTCCGAAGGCTAAGGCTGGGGCATTTCAGTGAGAAGGAGCTACTGCGGGAGTTGGAGTGATACCAAGCGTTCGCTCGGGGTTCCACTCGCAGAGTCTAGGGAAGAGCCGGCCTGAATGTGGGGCATGTGTGTGACGTGACATCTTGGTCGAGTCTCGAGAGAAGCTACGATGCGGGGGAGCTTGGGTGGTACCAGGTGCTACTCTCGAGGACCTGCTCGTGGAGGTTGACGGAAGGGTTGGGCCGAGCTTCAGACTTGTATGCGGAGTGGAGGCTAGGGCGAGGGTTGTGGCGCCGCTTGGGAACTGGGCTGATGTGGAGGACGAGACTGCGCTCGAGGCAGTTCTTGGGATTCTGATCGTGATGGCAAGGGAGGATCTGCTTACAGATGAAGTGGTGATACGAGCTGCAAGAGCGAAAGGCCGGTAGGTGGTCTCGTCAAAGAGGAGGGTGGTGAGGCCCTCGTGGCAAGTTAAGGCGGCTCCGGTTCAGTTGCAACAGAGGATCCCTTCGCAGTCGCGTCGCGAGATCCTATCTCTCCCATGGGTGAACTCCAGGCGGGGCTTCAAGTACAGGGCTCAGGGGCACCTGGTGGCAATTTGTAGGGACACGGTGGCGTGATTCTCCTGTGGGGGAGTGGGCCATCATAGGAGGAGTTGTCCTATGTTGATTCATCCTTCAATGGCTCGATAGCGGGAGGCAGTGGCGTTACAGGGGAGTTGGTCGTGGAGAGGCGGCGGCGTCGCTCCGTCCACGCATGGTGAATACGTTGGAGGGCATCCTGGTGGGGGAGTGTCTATCTCCAGCAGATTGTTTGCAGATGGCCATGGCAGATAACGGTCAGTGAATGGTCCATGTTTTTTTTGGAGAGGGAGAGGGGACGTGCTCCTCTAGGAGGCCATTGTCTATGCTCGAGGGCTTTCTGTCGGAGAGGTGGATGCCTTGTTGCGGGGACCGTGAAAGCAAACAGTGGTGTGGAGGTGCCCATCTTTCCGAAATGGCACCTGTGAAGGGCATGCCTCTCTGTGCGCGGGATGTTCGGTCGGCGGGAGGCACTGCTTTGAGGGTTCAAGAAGGTGGTGTCCATCTTAGGTATGGGGCTCTCCAAGGGGAGGATGTGCATGTGAGGTTGGAGTTCGTTGTGAAGAGTGTCTTCCTGCCATTGGAGATGACGTTGAAGCATAGTCGTTCGTCCTTTCGGGTGGAGTTGGAGGAGTTTGTGCCCGGTCGGGTTGACGGGCCTAAGGCTAGGGCTGGGGAGCTGAGAAGCCTACGGTGGCTGGTGGGCCTCCTTCGACCTGGGTGAACCTGTTGGGAGCCACGTTGTGAACCCCTTTTCTCGAATCTCCTGCTCGGGTTCTGCGTGTGGTGGAACCCCTCTCTTTGAGGATGGGTGGAGGTTCTCAGCATGTACCTCGAGACGCGAACCTGGCGACCCATTCTGGCCTTGGTGTCTCTTTTGCCCCAGAGCAATTGCTACACCAAGGTTTTGGCCATTTTGTGTTCCTAGCTGTTGTTGGTGGGCACTCCGATCATGCTTTTTCGGCTCGGGTGGTCGAGGGTGGAGCTCCTTCTGGGAAGTCAACGGTTGGTGGTTTACTGGTGGAGGCAGCTCTTGACGCCTCAATTGTGCCTTACGACTCGAGGGAGGTGGAGTCCTTGCTGGACTTCAGCGAGGAGCTTCCCGGAGGTCCAGAGGAAACCTTTCCCTGCACCTATCGTTGCCATGGCAGTTTGGGGAAGAGGTACTTGCGGTTCTCCCCCAAGGAAGGCAGGAGAAGGTGGAGATTGGCAATGTGCGAGGCATTGGCTCGGGCAGATTGCTCTCGCAAGTCAAGCACGTTAGCGGAAGAGAACTCCCTTGGGATCTCGGGCGGATTGGTGAGGGAGGCAGCATGTACATCAGGCGTGGAACCTTCGGACGGTATTAGCAGAGGGCGGTTGGGCTTGGAGGTGGACCAAGCCCTGTTGAGCTGCCTGAGTGTGGTGACGCCATCGAGAACTACCCCGCTGGTTTATGAAGATCCTCTCATAGAATGTCAAGGGTGCGGGTAGAGCGGAGAAAAGATTAGTGATCTGGGACTTGTATGCGGAGGCGTTAGCAGAGGTGATGCTCTTGGAGGAAACAAAGATTTCCCAAGGTTTAGGCGATTTATGGGGTTCAATTGGTGACTCTCGGCTGAGCGATAGCAGGGCCCTGGACGCTTCAGGGGCCTCTAACGACATGGTGGTGGGGTGAAATGGGGACAAACTCGATCTTCTGGGAGAGGCGAGCAAGGGGACAGCATAGACCGGACGGGGTCAGCCTGGTGGTGACCAATGTTCATGGGCCACAGAATGATCGGGGCATGTCTGAGTTGAATGATGACTTGAGGCTACTTTGGGAAAGATACCCAAACGTGGCTTGGATTATCGTGGGAGACTTCAACAAGGTGTTGCACCTGAAGGGCAGGCCCCAAATGCACAGAGGTGCGGATACGTGCTCAAAGGAGTTGATGTGTTTCATCATTGGTGTGGGCTTGCAGATTTTTAATGTTAGTGGTTGTCGCTACACATAGAGAAACTCCAGGTCGAGGTCGTGCATTGATTGTTTCTTGGTCTCCCAGGAGGCAACTAGGCTCCTCCCTCTGGCAGACATGTGGGCTCTGTGCCGGGCTCACTTTGGTCGCACCCCAATTCTTTGGTCTTCCAGTAAGGACGTGAGACCGAGGTCCTTCAGATTAGAACAGTCATAGTTGCTGGAGGAGGAGTTCCGCAAGATGCGTCAGGGTTGCCCTCTTGCACCCATTCTTTTTGCGATTGTGGCATATGTGTTGGTTGTGGTGATGAGATTGGTCATGACTAACAGTTTTTGTGTCGAGTACATGATAAACAAAGCCTCCTTCCCCATTCTGCAATAAGCTGATGATATTGTCTTGTTCATTTATGGGGATCCGGAGAATGTGAGACGTGTTTCAAGTATTATGGTAACTTAGGTGATGTCTCAGGGCTCAGATTAAACAGAAACAAGTCTGAAATTATTCCTTTTGGTTTGAAGCAGGTGGAGGCTCAAGAGCTCTGTCGTATTATCTGTTGCCTGGGGGGCTCCCTTCCAACCACCTATTTGGGGCTATCTTTGGTTGTTGGGCGATTGTGCAGGCGAATTGGAAGATGGCACTTAAAAGATGAGAGAGCAAGATGGCGGGCTGGAAGATGAGAATGCTTTCCAAGGGGGAAAAGCTGGTACTCCTCAAGCATGCTTTATCCGCCATTCTGGTGTTCTTTTGTTCCACGAGATTGATGCATGTGGGGGTGCAGTGAATGCTGGAGGGAATGATGAAGTGCTTTTTCTGATCGAACGCACGATACGAGGGTGGGGATATGCACCTAGTGGGTTAGGACACAGTTACGAGGGCAAAGAAATAGGGTGGTCTTGGTGTCTGCAGTTTAGAGCACATAAACAAGGCGCTACTGGCTAAGTGGGCCCTCAGGCTTTGGGGGGGGGGGGGGGGGGGGGGGGTCGATGACAAGATTTACAGGGCGTTGCGCAGCATCTATGGGGTTCGGACTTCGTTGAGAGTGGAGGCGATCCTCCTATCGTCTCTTTGGAGGGGAATTTCCAGTATTATGTTTGAACTGGGCGCTTTTGTGAGGCCAGTGGTGGGTGACAACCATGGTTTTAGTTTCTGGGAAAATGACTAGACGGGATTGGGTACACTCAGTGAGAGATACTCGTGCCTCTTCGCTCTCGCAGATGATAGTAATGCTCCGGTGCACTACGACTAGTTCGAAGGGCTCTCGGAGCTCGACTTCTACAACTGCTTCGTCGGATCAGAGGTGCAATGAGGTTGTGGCGCTCTTGGGGGAGCTGGCGGATATTGGCAATCTCAGTGATGGCAGAGATCACTTTGTTTGGAAGGAAGGGAAATTCTCAGTGAGGAAGGCGAATTGATCCTTCGTCAGGGCGCATGAGGAGGTTCAGAAGGACTTCTCCTGGAACTACATAATTACGTGGATTATGGTTTTCTTGTGGTTGGCGAGACGCAGGCGGTTACCCTCTAAGGTACGCAGGGCCAGATTGCTGCATACCGAGGAGGCTATATGCGATAGATGCAAGCTTGATCAGGAGGATATTAACCACCATTTTTCAGTGGATCGACATCGACTGCGATATGGGAGGGACGGATGTTCCCTAGCTTTGATTCATGAACGCCACGACGCATAGGAGTTCAATTAAAGCGGCTTGTGGTATTTCTCAAGAGGATGCAGCTGGACCTTTCGCTCTACTTTGGGCTATTTGATGTGCTAGAAATGAGAGAATCTTTTGAGGATGCCCCTTTCATTGTGAGAGTGTTCTGGGATGCTTACAAAGCACTCGTTTCTATGTGGTCTAATGTGTAACCTGTAAAATGTTGTACTTTTTCTCTTGAAATAGTTCAATAAAACGTGTGTGTTCCAATCTTAGCATTGCACCCTCTTTCTCCTCAAAAAAACAACAAGGTGGAAACCAGCATACACACCTATGGATCCAAGTATGAAGCTACATGAAGACATCACTAAGGAAGTGGGCAAGCGAAGATACAGAGAACTTGTAGGGAAACTATTTTATGTCAGCATTACCAGACCTGATATTTCTTTTGCATTTAGAAAAGTTAGTCAGTTCATGGAACAACTACGACAGGTGTGCATAGATGCAGTCTACACGATCCTCAGATAATTTGAAGTCATCACCAGCAAAGGTCTAGTTATTCAGCAGGACTACCTCGTTATCTATTTATGTCTATGCAAACACAGATTATGTTGGGAGCCCTAAAGCTAAGAAATCTACCTCAGCTTTCTGCCTTTTGTTGAAAATTCACTCATGTCATGGCAAAGCAAGAAGCAAACGGTTGTGGCGAGATCCAATCTAAAATCTGAATATAGAGCCATGGCTCAGAGCAGTGCTGAAATGGTGTGGATAAAGTCTGTTCTTTCTGACATCCACATTAGTGTGACTCTCCTATGCGGCTAAAGAGCGACAATCGGGAAACCTTGTTCATTGCCAATAATCCAACATTTCATGACAAAACAAAGCACGCTGAAGTAGATTGTCATTTTACTCGTGATATGATTCAGAAGGGACAGATTACCACCACTCATTCAGTTCAGATGACCAGACAGATGATATCTTCACCAAGGCCCTCACTCACAGACCTTTTGAGAAATGCAGTTCCAAGCTAAGCATGATAGATATCTATGCTCCAGCTTGAGGGGAAGTGTTAAAAGTTTATGCTCATGTATTTATTTATTGCTCCTTATTTTGTTTGTCCTTTTTATGTACTTTTCTCATGACCTCTCAACTTTATATAAGAGAGCCATAGGAAACCATGGAATAATAAGTTCTTTTCTCCCAGCATCTACAAGTCATCAATCAACATTAATAATGATATGTTCCATATAACCGATGTGTGCAATATATGGGGTATAAATGACCGATATGTGTGATATAAGTATATATTTGTAGGTTATTTGTTGTTTTAATATCTTAGATAATCTTAATTTCTGAGAAAAGAGCAAAAAAAATTTGTGTCATTTCCGACATTTCCACCTATGTCGATGATATATCCCTATATATCCCCAATATGATATCGATATTTCCTACCTTGTTGGAAGGTAGAACAAGTAAATGAATAATCTCGATTACGTACTATAGATATCCCATGTAAAGGAGGCTTTATTTGCCACTGGCACTTGCTCATGTGCCTTCACTACTATGGTTCTCCAAATCATGACCACTGAAATGTTTATTGTTCAGATATTCCAGGTTGACATTTTTTAAAGGTGTTCAGGTTAACAAATTGTGCGGCAATTCAGTTGACGCTTTTTGTTATCTTGCTCATATTGGCTGATTGGCATTGGTATCTTTTGGTTTCTGTAAGTTGGTGGCTTGCTTGATACGATGTTGTATGTAACTTGGAATAAAATTTGTGGCCTTCTCTATTATTGGGTGACCCAACAACAAATTATAAAATTGATTATTTGGCTTGCATCAGGAAGAGAAAGTCTCAACACACTATACCTGCTGGCGCATTTCTTCACTGGAAAGCAAACCGAGATACCCACGTTCCCTGCACGCTTGCCGAAGTTCATACTCTGAAAGTGACTCCACACCCTCAGCTTGTATGAGTTTGTCATCCTCTTTTATCCTGGTCACATCAGATAAAATGTAACCTCCTGAGAAAAAAATCTAGCAATATTCACTATGTCAATTCCCAAAATTTTACAAGAGCAAGCGATCATTTAAGGTATCTCGTAGGAGATCATTCACTAAAAACTTTTAAAAAAAAGAAACTAGCCATTAATGAGAGTGAAACGGCTATGGATACCGGATTTTTTCATCCTTTTTCAGGGGAGGCTATTGAAAATATCATCAATTCAGAAAACAACTGCAATTTACATGTTGGGAGTAATTATGTCTTCAATTTTATCTAGAGAGATATACAAGGCTTTCAACCATATAGAAAAAACAAAAGATGCAGGTACAGACAAAAACCTATATGCTTGATAGTTTCCCCACGTAACCAGTGCTCAGATGCGCTCTGGCTAATGGTCAGCCCATTCACCATTAAGGTTGGCATGTAGGTTGCTCGTGTTAATTCTAGAAGTTGATGCTGCATTTACCCAGGATTGCTTGAACAATGGGGAGCATCATGACATTTAAGAAGGCAAATATTCTTTTGTGATTACTACGAAGAGTAAGCAGAAGCTTAAATCTATAAAGAACGGCCCGTGCGGTGACAAGCAAATAAAAACATTGATAGATAATTCTTCCAATGTGTTTTCTCAGAAAAAGTCTGGAGCGAGATGCATGATGCCCGTTGATCATTTTCAATAATGGTGATAAAAAGAAAAGGAGTTGTGGGTTTTTTGGAAATGTGAATGCCGAATATGTTGTCATCGGAAGTACCTCTTCAACTTCTTTCTGGAAAAGTCGGACTTTTATGAGCATTGATAACTATTAACCTCTCGTACTCGTCCTCTAATCATGGTCTTAAGTTTCAATGAAATTCCACTGAATTTCTCCAAAATTTCCATTTCTCTAGGTCACCGAAATCGAAACGCTGCCTTATTTCTTTTTCCATGATTTCAATGAAATATCAGCGAAAGGTAAAGGAAATTTCATCGACAATGAGTGTTTGGGTGAAACAACAAAAATAAAGGAAATTACCCTTCGTTTTCATCGAAATTCATATATTAATGAATTTTCACTTATCTATCCACCGATGTGTTGACTTGTCTGAGTAACAATTTGTTTGAAGAAGTTTTTTTATTAGTTTCTAAATTTTAAATTTAAATACAAATCAAATCAGTTAGACACAATGCTTAAGAGTTAAATTCAAGTCTCAACTGAAAAGCTTTATATTTTTTAATTGTTTTCTTTTTTTGATATATATGTTTTGATTATTAGTTATTATATTGGACCCCTGGGTCATATTTAAGATGTAATTATTATGGCTTTTGCTTCTAGTTTAGCATACAATTTTGATTCTAGACAATATGTTGTTCTACATAACATGTGTGATGATTATGATGATACTACTTCAAAACTTATATTTGCACTTCCATTTTACAAATAAGTGTGCATTTCTATTTTATTTAATGACTTAGAAATATTGAAAATCTTAGTTTTTGCAAAAAAAGTCAAGTTTATAGTCAAATCCAAGAATATTGACGATTTCAATGAAATTCCACCGAAATTCTTTGAAACTTCTCTTTCTGAACTTGCCGAAATGAAACCGGATCTGAAATGTAAGGCCTTGCTTCATATATGAAAAGAGTGTTTTTTGGCAAAATATAGTGAGTCATGTCCTAGAGAAATTATGGACCCAACGTATTTTATTACAAACATTAATTTTTCGAAAGGAGAAAGGGAGGAATCGCAAGCAAGGACCCACCACATTTTATATCGATGGAAAATAGATAGTATAATGCATTACATTACATGATTCCAAAAAAGTCACCAAGCCCTACATTACACTACATGATTCCAGGAACTACAGAATGCCCTACAATTCTCAAGAACATCCTCCGAGTAGAACACTTGCCTTCGAAAAAAGGCTTCACTCCTACCACATCAAATTGCCCATTAGATCGCAAAAGGAAGAGAGCTATCTTCATGTTTGTTCCCGCAAACCGATCTAGTGTGCCTCCAGAAGGTGGCGCCATCCTCCGTTGACAACTAGGGAATATTAGCCCTACTCCACACCTGCATCGAATGACGGAAGAAAAGAAAAGAAGACCCATGTCATCCACCTCAATCCCGCACCTATCATAGCTGCAATCATCAACTCGTAACAACGGGTTCCAGCGACTCTTGGTAAGAACCCTACCAAGTATGAACAACCATAAAAACTGACTCTATTCGGCACTTTGCTCCTCCAGATGAAGCATGCATTGAGCCGCACATATTTATGTTCCACCCACCATCATCGACGAAGAAGCGGTCGGCCTTCTTCACCGAGAATCTCCCATCCCCCCATACAAAGTGATCCTTGCATGTTGACAGACCCACAAGTTGTGCCAACTCGCTCTGGAAACTCAAAAGCTCCTTCAATCTCTTATCAAATATGGTTGAAGGGAGCATTACATGCCACAAACCGTGCTCGCACAAACAACGGATCAATCCTCCTTGCTACCGATCAACGAAAAGAGCTGGAGGAAGCGCACCCTCAGAGTTTCGTCTCCCGTCCATTCGTTGAGCCAGAATCTAAATATCTCCCCATCACCAAGCACAGGACGCAACTTCACAGCCATCTCCGAAAGAAGCCTGATGATAGCATGGCACGACGAGGATGAAGCATGCACCCGAATGGTCTCCAAGGACTCAGCAATCCATAAATCCTCATCATAAGATGACAAATAAGATCCTAACTCCTACGAACTCCCCTACAGCCGCACCATCCACTTCCCCATAAGTGCCTTATTCATTCCTTGTATATGCAGCACGCCTAACCCTCCTTTCCCCTTCGCACTCATAATCATACCCCGATCAACCGAGTGTATCCCCTTCCTTGCATGCCTCGCATCTGACCAGAAAAATCGTCTCATCAACGATTCCATCTTTGTGTGTACACCAGTGGGTAGTATTCTCGTGGAGCAGAAGAAGATCGAAATCGCAGAGAGCACATGCTTCAAGAGAATCAGCTTTCCCCCTTCAAAGAGCATAGTTGCCTTCCACCCCCACCAATCTTCCCTCCAATCGAGCAAAATTAGCCTCCACTCGCAAGCTCTCATGCGCCCAGCCGTCAACGGAAGCCCCAATATGTGATAAACACACTTCCAATTGGGCATCTCAAAATGGTCACTGCATTATGCGCCTCCACACTCCTGATCCGATAAGAACATCATAGTGCCATCAGCATATTGCAGCATTGGAATGGAGATGTCTTCATTCAAATTGCCTGAGCACCAATTTGCATCAGTCGCCAATCTCATCATCAACCCTAACACATCAGCCACAATGACAAACAAAATGGGTGCCAAAAGGCACCCCTGTCTGACCCCCTTTGAGGTTGGAAGAAACCCTAATGATCTTTCGTTGGTAAGCACCGCAAAGAGGTCTTCGTGACACATCTCTTGATCTAAAATTTCCTCAAGCTAGGGAAGCCCTTCTCCAAAGAGATCCAAAGAAAGTGCCACTCAATATAGTCATATGCCTTAGAGAAGTCAACTTTCCATAGCATACATTTAGTTTTGCTTCTTCTCCAGTCGAACACCATTTCTAAAGCCATCACAAGTCCATCAGCCATAAGCATCCCTAGAAGAAATGTCGTATGTTTGGGGGAGACAATGCCAGGTAGTACCCCTCGAAGTCGATTGGCGAGAATATTCACGATAATGAAATAGACTACATTGAAGAGCACAATCAGTCTAAAATCATCTACCCTAATTGGTGCCTCCTTCTTAGGCAACAGAAATATCAATGTCTTATTTAACCCCGCAAATCCCAGATTCCCGAAGTGAAACTCAAGCAGGACCTCCATCACATCCTTCTTAACCACATCCCCTGTAGAAGAGAACAGAAAACCCATCTAGACCGGGAGCCCCATCCGGATTGAGCTGGAACAAGGCCTTCTTGTCTCCGCCCCCATAAAGTCATGAGTCAACGCACCTGCCTGGAGGTCAAAGATCTGCAAAACACCTCTTCCTCGCCATCCCAACCAGCACAAGCGTGCCTCCTCCTAGTTTCCTGACAATGAGCACGAAACATCGACCCCGCAACATGGTCCCCCCGCACCACATTCCCACCAGTCACAATCGAATGAATGATATTTTTGCGTCTTCACCCATTAGCCATAGTGTGGAAAACCCACGTATTCGCATCCCCTTCATTTTACAAACATTAACGAGCTTTGGAGTTCACTGGGAACATCCGTAATTTGATCCCAATCATAACAAAACAATGATTCTCCTCAAAATAATGATACCGAAAGCGAATTTTCATACCATTAGAGATGAAATCTAGATGCCAAGAGTTAATACAACAGAAAAAAAATAGACCTTGTTTTGCTGACTCCCCTTTTTTCAATCACTACATTATTTGTACATAATTGAAAATAAATTGCAATTGAGAAAAT
Organism: Ottelia alismoides; assembly: GCA_037367405.1. Lineage (NCBI taxonomy): Eukaryota > Viridiplantae > Streptophyta > Magnoliopsida > Alismatales > Hydrocharitaceae > Ottelia > Ottelia alismoides. The sequence continues at coordinate 1,019,958 of JAZKJV010000482.1, forward strand.
ATAAATGAATGATTAATCGATCATTGTAACTTAGAGATAAGGTATGTTGTAAAACTAAGTAATCATATCTCGCATGAAATAATCGTATTGTTTGAGGAACTGAAAACAAAAAATGTATTTACTATTTCCAACATAATTTACGACAAAGATAATAGAAAAAAATCTAAAAATAAATACACTTTTTTCTAGAAACACAAATTAGTGAGGTGTTCGGATATGAAACTTTACACACACACCACCAAACTTGGGTGTATTGTTTGGGATTGTGTCCATACCTTACAAGCAACATATATATCTTGAAAACATGTATATAATAAACTAGACATGTGTTGTACGTTGTCAAGAAACATACACACATCCTCTAACCGGGCACGGACACACACAGAGAGATGTGTGCGTGTGTCTGAGTATGTAAGTTTGACAAACCATTAGGATGATGGCCTAATAAGGTCTATATATAAGTGAGTTGGTGTGCATATAAGGGCATATAAGATGTATGATCTCTCGAAGAAATCATACAAGATCACTGAATCGGAAAGCATGAGCTCACTCACGACATAAATGTACTAAGTCTTCTCCCACTATAAGCAGGGTCGGCTACATGGATAAATCAAATTCCATCGATGGTCATCGTGTTTTGGAAACAAGACAAGAATTCAAAAGTATGATGTATGCTTTTGGAGAGTACACCCAATGATCGAGTGAGAAACATACTGATAAATCGCGAAGAAAACAGTTAAATAAAGATTTGGACTTCATGTTTAATCATGGTCATTCAGTATGTAGGATGCACTAGATGCAATCTTAAAAGATTGTATACTATGACACTGTCATTCTGAGGGAATGATGAAACATGGATGGATTTTCTCTTAAACATCATGATATACAAATGTAGATGTCAATTCAATTTACAATTTCTAATTTCTAAGATCCTTAATTTAGATATATCTCTGTTAGGTTTATGTGTAATCGGTTAAAGTTAGGAAAGTTTTATATTTTTGATTAACTAACTAGTGTTACTAATTATTAATTTAGTAGATCTGAGTTTACTACTCATTTAAGATGTTAGTAGTAAATTAAACTATCTATAAAGTATCAATATGTCCAAATGGGTGTGTATGCTTCATAAATCATATGTGTGTCTGCATGTTTTGTTCAAGAATCAAGATCAATCATATGTGTGTCTGCATGTTTTGTTCAAGAATCAAGATCATGAGTTCGTACTCTGTTTCTAACTTTCTAACTCTAAGTTGTATGGTACTCAAAGAGAGCAGATAGGATGGAGGTATGGCAACGCACCAGATGGCAACATATCCAAGTCCAAACTCGACCTTTGAAAGAAGAAATTCGGGAGGAGAATTGCTAGATTGAAATATTATATTGTTTGCAACAACATGAATGTTATCAAGTACTCATGTTTGCAAGTACGAAGGACGTGATTTTAAGTCTATATATTTTATTTTACGAATTTCCCCATGTGCTTTCTGATATCTCAACAGGTTATTACTTATATGATAGTACAATACAATACATGTGATGCAATGTACAATTAATTTGTTAAATATCTCTTCTCACCAATGAATTTGCTTGTTACAACATAATTTTGAAGAGATCCAATAATCCATCTGAAATACATACTCTAGCAACCCCCGCTAGAAAAATTGCAGTTTGTTACAAAAGAACCAACACATCTTCAGAAGATGTATCTTCTGAAGAGATGAGAGGAGACTCACTCGAAGTGATCATCGTTGAGATAGCATGAGAAGATAGCATGATGAGTAGACTTGTGCTTGAACTTGAAGTGCATGCTCGGTGAATATAATCTGATGGAGGTAAATAGACTGAAGTGCTAATCTGCAAGCAATACGCTAAAGGGTGGCAAAAGCTTGAGAAGCTCAATCAGTAATAGTAGACATTCATCTTATTTGAAGACAAGCGTCAAAAGAGTAGTGGACATCTCCCATACAAAGATCTCGGGGGTGAATTCTCTCCCATATGGAAATCCGTAGAAAAGGCCTCCTGCCTATAAAAGCGTCACGAGTATGTTCCCCCGTGGGGAGACCTCAAAGAGTGAGTTTCTTTCATATAAGGACCTTGAGAAGGGTTCTCGAATAAGAACTTCCAAAGAGGACATCTCATTCTAGGGAACATGAGGTGATAAAGTCATTGTTGCAATATTCAGTCGAATGGATCGAATATTCAGCCGAATATTCTTATTCTGTGAGGTGACCTAAAAGAATATTGATATTCGGTCATTATACGATCCAACCCAAATATTCCCAAATATCTAGCCTAAATTTTCAAATATTCAACCAAATATTTGGTCAACTAGTGCAACAGATTGTTGATTTTGTTAAAGGTTCGCATTTATCATGGTATCACCACAAATGTTAAAGCTCCATAAATGTAGCTTGTTAATTGACACTTTTATCTTGAACTCCTATTGATTAATGACCATATATGTATAAAGTATGTAAGAATGTATATTAGATATAATTTTTATATTAAAAATAATTAAAAATGCAGAACCAAATAACTGCAAATCTTCTCCCGAATATCAAATATTCTTTATTCATTGACCTCTCCAACAGTATACTAAATATTGACTTCTGCAACATTGTATTAAGTAGAGGAAAAGTTGTGTACTACTCTCTCATTCCTCCTTTTCTTGCATAATTGTTGACGAACAAGATGGGAGATCATTTAGGGTGTTGGAGTATATGTGTCATATGTATAGGGGGTAAATGGACCTCTCCAAGATCCGTTTACCACATCCAATATTTAGTCTCATATCTACCAGTGGTAGACTTGGAGGGTCTATAGAGGCTATATAAGAAGCCCCGGACCCCTAATATCAGATCAGAAAAGTGAATGAACACATCAACTAATTGAGGCGTTCTCCCGTGGTTTCATACCACTCCTTAGAGAGTAGGGTTCCACGTAAAATGCTGATCTTCTTTAATGTATTTATCCTTTACCTTTGAAATTAGCTTCTGCATTCAAATTTTCTAGCATGGTATCAAAGTGGGTTCGATTCAAAACGATTTTAATTTCAATATTTGTTCGAGATTCAATTATCAAAGAGATTTGATTCTTGGTTGATTATTAAAGATTATTCATGTTCAAGATTTATTCAAGATTAGGTTCAAGGGTTTTTTAAACACTAATTCAAAGGCAGCAGCGCGTGCAGCAGCTTCATCTCCAGGACAAGAGAGGTCTCCTCTCTCTCTAGCGCGACCCAGAACCCTAGTGCAGGGTGATGTCCTATTCTCCTTCGGGCTTCAGGCAACAATCTGAAGTTTGATCAACAAGTTCGAAGAAAAGAATCTAAGGTTTCATACTGAAACCCTAAAATCCGTTCAGCTCCAGATCAGGTGCTCCACTTTCCAGGCCATGGCGGTTCGAGGACCATGCTCCTGTGTTCGAAGACCCTGCTCATGTGTTAGAAGAAAAAATGCAATAGGCACCCTATCCACATCTCATGGATTCATGGAGATATCCATCGGCTACAGCAACACCGTCGGTGCTCCAGCACTGTCGCCATCCCTCTGTCATCCAACCTCATGCTGGAGACGATGAGTTCCAAGCGATGAAGAGGTCACGCCCCCTCTCCAGAATCGCACCCAGGCGACAGGACCCTCCGATGTGGCGATGGTGCCCACCCAGAATCTCATGGCCTCAAATTTTCAGCGAAATTCTGTCGAATTTCTGTCAAATATCGATATCCAGTCGAAATCAAAATTCGACCGAAATGACCGAAATATGGGAATCCTAATACAAAAAATGATTGAAAAAACCGAAATTTCGGTCGAAATTCCACCGAAATTCTGTTTTGGTCGATACCGAAATGGTGACCGAAACCAACATTTAGGGCCTTGACCCAGATCTCGCAGGCGCATCTAGATCAACTTAGGTGCAGCACCCCACTCGTTGCCACCGCCAGCCCCGATTGCATTCTCCTGCGAGCGACGCCACCATCTACGTGAATCAACAAGGCAGCAACAATGAGACATCATTATCTCGCATCACGTGGCGACGGTAAACGTTTCAGGCTGCAAGCAGCGAGCCCCACACAAATGCGGCACCCTTCTCACTCTCCACTCGAAGAGCTCCCAGGCGAGAAGCCCCTCCTCAAGCGGTTGCACTAGCAAAGAAGCCCCATCAGGGGCTACAGTATTTGAGAAGGGTTCCCAGTGCGAAAACCTATCGTTCGTGGGCCAAAATTTGAAAAAAAAATGTGTTTGGATCCAAGTAGACAGTAAAAAAAGAAGGGGAGGCTAAGAGAGGGTAAAGGGCTATAAGGATAAAACGAGGGCTGAAAAAATGAGGAGTTTCGATAGAGGCCCAATTTCAAGCAACTGCAAAGAAAAAGAGGTCATGTATATTTTTGGGCCCAGAGTAGAGCCATGTATAAAAAAATAGAAGAGAGAGAGAGAGAGAGAAAGCCACGAACCCACTATTTGGGGAATATTTCAAAAAAAGGGGAGCATTTATTTTTACAAAAAGGCTACATACAAAAAAGGACGTACGTGAGGGAAAAAATGCAAAAAGAAAAGCCCAAGAAAAAATTACGAATGGCTTATTGTATTTAAAAAAAGATATAATGGCCATTAAAAAATGATGAAATAGCCGAGAGAAAAAAATGATTTGAGAAAAAAATTGATTGAGAAGAAAAGCCGAAATAAATGAGTGGATTATGTGATGGTTATTTTCTCCATTTTTCTTGTCTTCTCCCAACTTTGTCGATGCCATTGTTTTCCGACAAGTATAGGAAAAGGGGAGTATTATGTAGAGTTCTGCAGGCCAGATTGTCGATTCTCCATATTCCAGAATCAGATTTCAGATTCCAAACCAGATTTTCCATACTCTACATATGTTTAGAATTCAGAGTCAATGTTCAGATGTTTCTGAGTCTTCAATTTGATTCGTACATGTACATGTCTGCGATCATCAGCTCAGAGGTCCTCGTCTTTCTGCTTTTGTCAGCTCAGGGTTTTTATATGTTCCATAGGGACTCCAGAGTAGCGACCCCATTCCATGCGACATGTGAACTAGGGTTTTCATTTGGTATCACAGGGACTCCATAATAGAGATCACATTCTCTGAGCCAGTATGGGAGAGACCCAGTTCTCCAATGAGGAGACTTTTCAGACTCCATTCTCCAACGACCGTGGACTCTGACGAGGATATCTCCACGGCTTTTTCAGTTCAACTCTTTCAGAGAGATGAGCAGTTGTCCACATTATTATGGCGGACAGACCATTTTCAGTTGCAGTGACTTTGACAGGCGCAGTACATAGCACATGCTCTTCGACGAGAAAATTCGGTTTGACTCACACTCCAGCCCGTTTGTTTCCCCTCACCTGTATAGCATGAGAAGCAACATCCTCGACAGCAGCCAACAATTGTGTTTGCATTGAGTTGGCATTGTCTGTAGTGTCATCTAGCGTGATTTTGAGATTTCGTTCTGTTTGTCCAAGTTGAGCATTGCATGCTCCAGCTTGAGGGAGAGTGTTGGAGTATATGCGTCATATGTATAGGTGGGTAAATGGATCTCTCCATTTACCACATCCAATGTTTAGTCCTACATCTCCCAGTGGTGGGACTTGGAGGGTATGTGGAGGCTACATAAGAAGTCTCATACCCCATGTATCAGATGAGAAAAGCGAATGAACGCATCAACCCGTTGAGGCATTCTCCCATGGTTTCATCCCGCTTCTTAGGGAGTAGGGTTCCACGTAAAATCATGGTCTTCTTTAATATTTTTAGCCTTTATCTCTGATATTAGCTTCCGCGTTCGCATTTTCTAACATAGGGTAAACAAAATCTATTCTTATGTGTTTATGTTGTCGTCCCTTTTTTGTCTCTTCATTTTGGAACACTCCTTTCCTCTTTCATTTTTTTGGATTGATTGTTCTTCTCAATATAGCACATTCATTCCTTTTTTGTTCTTTTTAAAAAAAGCAACAACATATCATATTTGGTTTACAAAGAATTTAAAACATGATAAAAAATTAACTATGTCAAGACCTATTAAAGCAGCTAAAATATAAATAAATAAAGGGCTAAAAGCACGTTCATGGGTCATCTCTTCCCACATCTTCATCATCCACATTAACGTTCCCACAACAAAACCCATACTTGTTGCCCTCTAATTCTTCAAAGGAGGCATTGGCAGCATCCTTATTGCAAATCACGATGAGGATTCTTCTAGCGATGAGTTGTAAAATGGCAAAGGTGGAGAGCATTGGAAAGTTGAAGATCAGTGATGAAAATGGGGATGGAGGTGTTAATGCAATGAAGGAAAAATGGTTGTGATGACTTGAAGCAAAGTAGTGACATAAGACTACGAAGAGAGATAATGGATCCTCTAGAGACCCACGTTGGAGAAAACCAAAAAGTCCAGCAGTAAAGTGATATGAATTTAGAGAGAACTTCCTTTGAAGCCTAACGAAATCTCAGGAGATGAAGCTTGGAACGATTTTGAAAAGTGATTGCGATGTTGCTTCTTCTCGTAGATAGAGATGCATATCATAAAATGAAAGAGAATTCAGATCACTTGTCAAGCAATCATACCATGGTTGCATGACATTGTTGCTTCGTTGCTAAGATTTTCCGACTTGTAGTTGCCTTCCATGGAACAAAGACATAAACATCGATTAACTTGAATAGCCTCAAGATGTTGACATCTACGATGAACTTGGTCTGATACCATGTTCCAGTATAAAAGATATGTAGTGCAAAAAAAGAAACAAAAATGATTTAAATGGAAATGAAAATCATGTTGATCACTCTAATAAATCGAGAAGAACCCTTATAGAGGCTTAATCTTCATATTAAGTTTCTCAAGAAATATAGGAGGTGTGAGATTTCTTGTATAGCTCCACAAGCACACTTACTCAAGTACTACCGTTAAATAGCATGGGAATAACCGGTGGATATTGGAGAGATCCAAATACACGTCTAAATACATACTCTCTTACTTCTGTATAAGAAAGTCGATCAAGGTGCGACGTAGAGGGTGGGAAAAGGCTCAAGAGATGGAACTCAAGGGATGGAAGTCAAAGTTATTCTCTATATGCGATCGCTTAATCTCATCTACCATATTACACAACACGTATATTTTTAGGACTTTGGTAAAGGTTGAGAAGTGCTTTGATGGGATTAGAACGACATTCAATAGATGGGAACCCTAAACGAGGGTTAGGTAAAGTGGGTCGAAGTTTCCCTACCAAGGGAGTTTGGTGGCATGGGTCTTCGGAGGTTGAGGAAATTCACAAGGCTCTTATAGTTATAGCTACGTTGATTGTGAAAATCATTAAAGGGAATGAGAACTTGTGTGGTAGGATATTGGCGATGTATTTTTTGAAAATGCATGATGTCGATGAACAACTCTGAAACCCATGACATGATTCTGATTTTAGAAGCATTGCATAGTGTAACAACATTTATGCATCATATGTAGAGGGATGGTAAATATTTAACTTATGGCTCGATGATTGGTTAGGGAAGAGGATTCTCATGGAGGTTTTTCCACTTTCCATGCTACAGCCTCTCTTAGCATACTAAGAAGTGTCGATTTCCATCGATATGATGCAGCCACTTCCGGGGTAAACATGCAGAAGAGTTGACTACAATGATGATAATGCTAAAAAATGACACTGGCAATCAATTAGGAATCCTAGAAATGGAGAGATGACAAGTTTATGGACCAGGAGGCTTAAAGTCCATTGAGGTTTGAGGATGAATACTACTACCTCGAATCTAGATTTCTCTTTGGATTGTTGGTCTTTTCTAATATGACAATTCCATTACTGGTGCATGCCTAATGAGGAAGACGGTCATGAAAGTGTTCAGAAGGCCTTGGACGTGAATGGAGATGATGGAGTCGATCATCTATTTTTTAGCCAAAGCATGACGATTGGAGATTAATGGTCATCAACATATGTGGATCGTCTTTTCATCTCGTATTCAATGATTGGCCATGTGTGGAAAGCTATTGGGAAGATTGGGTCAGTGCAACCGGCTTCAATGTTTTACAAACATTGTTTGTTATGGGTTATTGTGTAGAACAAAGGAATTATAGTGCAATCAAAATGCAAGATAATATGTTGAGAATGAAGCCCATAATGCTTAGACTTTGTACACAAAGTAGATGTGTCCATGCTCTTAATGGGTGCAACGATGCATGCTTGTAATATTTTCTTGTTTTAAAGGAATTGTAGTTGGCTATCTACCTTAGTCATTTTTTGGCCTTTTTCAAAAAAATAAACATAAATCACCTCCCTTATTTCTATTTTTCTTTTGGCTTTCATTAATTTTGTCTTTGAGTTCCCCAGTGACTTGTCAAGGGAATTTCAGATGAAAGGTGCATCTCTTAGAATCACCTCTTTCTGCAGCTTTTACCAGTCATTTGTCACGGTTGCTCTCATAGATATTTACGATACCCAATATAACAAATATGTATCAAAACCAACACTGCTATAGTTTCCAGAACAGCAATGCAGGCAACGTGGTTTTAAATGCCAATATATTTTTGCCAAGTCAAAAAAAACATGTTGGGAGCATACTTCTGTCACATTGGAGATATCCAATATTATATGGAAACAGCACAAGCAGCTAATTTGTTGTTAACTTGAATCTTCCATTGTTGCAAGTTCCCGACATGTTGATGAAACTCCTGATGCTTTGGACATGACTAAACATGTATAAATGCTCCAGAGATCAACGATTCATAGTTTCTAAATGCATTGATAACTCAAATATATTATTCTCTTATGTTTAGGGTTGTAGAAAACTTTGCAATATAAAAATAACATATAAATCCAATTTAATTCAATTAAATGCTATTCTTGCTATTCTACTAACTTTATTATTTTTTGGAAAAAAGAGGGTGTGTCGAGAGGACTTCCACTCGTAAATTTCTATATATTTATATTTACATAAGAAAAAAATTACAACAACAAAACCTTTTCTCGCATTAAGTAGGGTCGGCTACATGGATTCTTTGCCTCCATTCAAATCTATCTTGGGTCATTCTCGGGCTTAGATCCAAAAACTAGGATCACTTCGTACAGTTCATTCCAACACTTTTTGCGCCTTCCTCACCCTCTCTTAACCGTCTCAACATCCCAAAACTCACATCTCCAAACCGGTTCATCAACTAACCTCCTTTGCAAAAGGCCAAACCACCTTAGGCGGTTTTCTCGCATCTTATCCTCGATCGGAGCTATACCAACTTTTATTATGATTGCATCATTCCGAATCTGATCTTTGTGTATGTGTGTGTGTCCACACATCCACCTTAGCTTTTTGCATGCCTTATCACATTTCCCATGTGCATTCTCTCATTCGAAATACGAATCCATTACGTGCAAGACATATGGCCCATAAAATTGTCATCATACAAACCTTGCTAGAATTACTCCTGCTTCCCAAAACATCAAGCAAATACCAGAAGGCACTCCAATCAGAACAAGACACTACCTCCACGTGTAAGGCCACCTACGTCTCCCTCACAATCGAGCACACAAAGAAAAGAAGGAATCCTCCCTACTAGCTCTCTCCACTCCCTCAATCAGTGGTGCCCCAAAAGTTCAAGTCTTCAAGATGTTTTAGCCAATCCCATACCAATGTTGGGTGATGGACAATCGTTTAGGTTTTGTATGGATGATAGGTCAAAGAGGAGGGCATTTTAGAATCTCTTTCATGACCCTTTGTTTTGACGTCTAATCAAGATCGGAGTGTGGTGGATGCATGGTTGAATGATGTTTGGGTACAAGGGTTCAGGTCTAGCTTCATTCAGTTGAGGGTGAAAGACTTATTGACGCTAACAAGGCTTCTTGGCACAATTAAGGGACCCTACAAGGGTTCGGATCATTGAACTTGGTCTTGGTTTAATGGTGATCAACGTTCGAAATCTCGATTTCAATTTCGTTTCGGTCACCTCCAATACCGAGATTTCATCGATATTTCGGGAAATTTCGACGATTTCGGTGGAAATTTCAGAAATAGCTCAAAAAGTGATTTTTCGACCATCTTTCAAGTTATTTACAACAATAAATAGCTCACATATACACAATTTTATCATACATATTGCTCATATATGCCCCTTATATCGCACATATCGGTCATATCGAACATTTCGCTGTTAAGGCTGATTATTGATGGATACATATTGGAAATGGATTCATTAAATCCAAGTTCTTAAAACAACAATAGCTAACAAATGTGTACTTATATCACACATATCTCTCATCCATATGCCTTATATCGCACATATTGGTCATATCAGTCATTTCGTTGTTAATGCTGATTATTGATTGATACGTATTGGAAATGGATATAATTAAATTCAAGTTCTTAAAACAATAATAGCTAACAAATGCAAACTTATATCACGCATATCTCTCATCCATATGCATTATATCGCACATATCGGTCATATCGGTCATTTCGTTGTTAAGGCTGATTATTGATTGATATAAATTGGAAATGGATATAATTAAATCCAAGTTCTTAAAACAATAATAGCTAACAAATGCACACTTATATCACACATATCTCTCATCCATATGCCATATATCGCACATATCGGTCATATCGGTCATTTCGTTGTTAAGGTTGATTATTGATTGATACATATTGGAAATGGATATCATTAAATCTAAGTTTTTAAAACAATAGTAGCTAACAAAACAATAATAATTCCTAAAACAATTACAGGCTTACAGCAAAGATGATATTTTTTTACAAGGATAAATGACAAAAGATATGAAGCAAAGAAGCTATAGCAGATCTCTAGAATCTATAGAGTTGTTTCATCTCTGTTGCAAAGGGACGTGAAGCTCCCTACGTTGAAGAAACATTGTATGCATCCCCCTTGTTGCACCATACCCTACCAGAACAGGGGTCTCGCTTGCGGGGGCAGCGCCCTCGACCCGAAACAAAATATATAAATCATGATGTATTTTGATATAGAGAATTGGTAAATACTAAATAGTTAGTAAAATGATTAAAATTAAGATCACGTGATTAATATCGTTGATTTACATAGGTATCGGCGAAATTTCGCCCATATCGGTCGAAATCCGAGAAATTTTGAACTGAAAACATGAATTTCGACCGATATGGGTCGAAATGTCGAAATATCACCGATATTTCGACCCATTTCGGTCGAAATCTGGGAAATCGATATATATAGGTGTTTCGAAAGACCCACCCTGTCGAAACCGAAATTTCAGCGAAATTTCGCCGAAATTTCACGAAATTTAAATCCCTGATGGTGACTTCTCGATCGGGAAAGCTTATACATGGCATTAGGCTATTAGCCCACCCCCCTTGTTTTTGACCGAGGGAACTTGCAAGGGATTGCATGTTGATATAGGAATTCAAGGTGCCACTAAGGGTGAAGGTTTTCTTGTGATTTCTAAGAAGGATGAGAACAATGACTAAGGTTCACAAAGCAAAGATTCTAGCTAGACCTAATGTGGTTTCTCCTTTGTATTCCAAAGCCCTTGATATTGACCATTTCACTTGTTTTTCCCATGTTTCATGGCTAGAGAGGTTTAGGCCAGTGTGGCAACTGGCTAGGTAGACTCTGCCGATGTGATAGGTATTTTTCGCATATGTTGGTGTTGCTTGTTTCAGATCACATTTTAACTAGGCACGACATTTGGCTTTTACATGCTCTTTAATTGGCGAGAAATATCGTGGTGTTTAGCCCACAAAGATTCTATATGGGAAATATAATCGAGCATGTGAACGTCGTGTTTCAATCATGGTCTACGTAAATTGTAACTCGTGCTTTTAATATATAATGTGGTATTCACCTATTTGAGTTTCCAATTATTTTCTCATTAAAATTGCAGAAACAGTGACCAACACATAATTAGAACTACTGAACCTTGATGACTAGGTAACAGCATGGAGTCTAATAACATTTCATGTGTGTAAGTTTAGAACCCTTTTTGCTTTATCCAGAGAAAGAGTCGCGTGTTAATCATTATTTCATCAAAGTTGAGCTTTGTTTAAAGATGGTGTTTGTATAGTTTCATTATTTTCTATTAAAAGATAATGGACTTGGGTCGTAAAGCTTAAAGACCGCGTTAAAACACTACCCGAGGACATTTTCATAAATTGTAGTATGTTCCCCTCTATTCCATATGTCCATTTGTTTCAAAAAAATGTTATTTACATAAACATTTTTGAAATATCTCAACATGATCCTTGATATGGTCAGTGATGAGGGGTGGTAATCCCAAGTCATGAGCAGCCTGCAAACATGCTGGAAATTGAAGAGTCAAGCATCCAAACAAGGGTCAATTGAGATCTGAGCATCCAGGCTCGATTACCGAGCACCCAAACCTAGTTACAGAGCAAGAGTCGAGTATGTGGACCCAAGTTTGAGAACCAAGCATCTGAACCTTGTTATCAAGCACGAGCTCCAGACCCAAGTTTGAACAAGATATGAAGATCCATCATCAAGGCCACATCATTGAGCAACAATCAGACCTACATGGCACCAAATCCTACAGAATGTGAGAAGTCAACCCCAATCAAGATGCATAAATTGCCATAACAGTGATCATTGCCATCATCTCCACCAACTTAAAGAACCCATGATCAAGATCGTTCATCTAATGAGACAATTCAGAGCCCTTTATATTGTAATCATCTCCTCCCCCATCCCCCATAAGAGGGACGAGAGCAAATCCTAAGGGGTTCATTATGTTCCCCCTCAACTACAAACCCTCTCCACATATGAGAAAAGGCTACTTCTTCATCTCCACATACTACAGTGGTGGAAAGCACGTATCAATCACAACAGTGTCGTAATGGATTAAAGGAGTCGGACCTCTGACCAGTCGGAGACTAGCCCCATAGATCAAGGGGAAACCTTATAAAAATCATGTTCTTCATGATTTTGTCTATTCTCAATGATGAATCGCCACATACGCATGCGTCGACATGCTTGGTCTCATCAATGGGTACGAGGGTTTTTTTCCGTGACATGTCCAATAGTTCCAGTAATTTCTTTTGGAATTAAATTAAATAGGTGGTTTCAGCTTTGAACCATAACTCAAATCCATTAAGAATGGGAAAACACTTACTCATATGACTTCACACAATAAAATCCGATTGGTTAGTATTAAAATTAACTCTTTCAAACGGAGATAAATAACTTCAGATTGGCCCTAAAAAATAACTTGGCATTGTTAATCAAAAATTGCCCATAATCTAGTTCAAGTGCCAGTTTGTCTTGCATAACATTGTGAATTGCTACAAATATAAATACAACATGATAAGTTTCAATCCCCTCAAAAAAACATGATAAGTTCGAGAAAGGCAAGAGGCTAGGTGGATGAGTAGAGATATAAGAACTATTTAATCATGCAGCATGCATGTTTTGATGGTAACAAATTTGTGCATTTACCTAGTAGCTAGGTCAAAACAAAGTTACACGAGGGCCGAGAAGATGCTTTATCAAAAGAAGGTCAAGATAAGAAGATGAAGCAAAGTGATGGATACAAGGCTAAGGAACTCAAGCTATAGCTCAATCTCGAAGGAACTCAAGCTCAAGACATGTCGAGGACTTTTTTTATTGAGTCATGTACTTGTGATTTTATTTATAATATTCTAAAGAACCTTAAAATGGTGTGTGTATTTGGTTGAAGACAAGTCAAAGACTCTAGCTCAATCACGAAGGAATCCACTTAAATGGTTTGGTGGTTGTGTAGTGTCCCTACCACTAAAAAGATCATGGTTCAAATCCCCCTTGTTGGGGTTGTGTCAAGTAGTCAACAACCAGCATAAAAGATAGTCGAATCTTTCAACATGGGAAAGCGAGAATCCATGTAACTGACTCTACTTATAGTGGGAGAAGGTTTTGCCATTTTTTTATTGTAAATAACCTCAAGCAAGCATTGCATCATGCATAACTCTTAAAAATAGGCAACCATGTGGGTCAACTAATTTCCACACTAGTCGATTAATATATCATTACGGTCGACAAAACCCACTTTCTAGTAACATGGCTCCAGGCTCTGTAGTCGACTAATGTTTTTAATCAATCAACTAATTATGATCAACAACGATAAAAAAATCAGAACATTAGACCTTACTTTCAGTCTATTAGCTTTTTTTCAGTGAACTAATTTATTTTTTATTCAACTATTCCAGTTGACTAATTTGGATTGTATTACACTATTACATTCTATCTGTTGTTGGAACTCTTAATCTAACTCACATAAATCACTTATAATGATACTTAGCCTTTGTTAGCACTAAAATATGACCATAAACTATCTCAACATATACACCAAGGTTCAAGAATACATAGTCATATTCTTCATCTAAAACATTTATGAAGTGATCCAGTACTTTCAAGATCTCTTGAAGATCAACATCAAGTGTATAGTTAGTCATGCTCTTCATCTAAAACATTTATGAAGTGATCCAGTACTTTCAAGATCTCTTGAAGATCAACATCAAGTGTATAGTTACGCATGTATAACTTGCAATATGGTTGGGTTGACCACATACGCAATCTACTTTAGTGAAAGACCGAGGATCGGTTAGATTGAACGATCGAGACGAGAAGAGTGTGATTGTGGTTTTCACTCAAGATGGTTTCCATGTTAAATACTTGTACCACTTGTGGTTTGTTTGATCATTCATTTTATCTTGTAATTGAAAACTGGTATATAATGATTCTTGTTTTGTTTGAGATTATTGTATTTGTAGCGATCCAAAAGAGAGTCACGACTCACACCAAACTCGCAACTTTTAGATAAGCATAATCAACCAACAATACTAAGCTATATCTTTGGGTGGAATTGACCATTTTAAGAAATAATGTAACACCCAATTATAAAGAGTATCGTGTTCAATTTTGTGATATGGAATTAACATAGTCAAGAAGTTATAAAAAGGAGTTTTACATTGAAATAACTATAATCGATGTCAATGAGGGGATAAATTGCTAATATAGGTAGATGAGGAAAGAGCTTGACATGTGCAATAAAAAATGGTGAAGCCTTCTCCCACTTTAAGTAGGGTTGGCTACACGGATTCTTGCTCAAATCCATGTTGAAAGATCCAACTATGTTTACGATGGTTGTCGACTACCTAATGCAACCCCACAAGGAGGAATTTGAACCCTAGTCTTTTGGGCGGTAGGCAAACCGCACTACAATCAGACAATTGGAGTGGGCATTGACATGTGCAATAATGTTATAAATTTCAACATTTAGAAAGAAAAATATTTTATATTTTTGGAATAATTACCAGAGTCAAATTAATAAATCTTTGTGCTTGGTAATTTTTATGAAAGTTGAATGTTACATGCATAAAGAGCATGTGGAAAAGAAAAAATAGAATTATATATTCAACAAAGCCTAAGAACTCTCTTATAAAGGAGAAAAGCTCTATGAGAAATTACATAAAGAAGACAAGATAAATAAAAATATAAATAAACCCCAGAGAGATACAAATATCTCAACACTCCCCCTCAAGTTGAAGCATATATGTCTATCATGCTTAGCTTGGAAAAGCAGTGATGATAAGGACCTCTGGCAGGGGCTTTGGTGAACATATGTGCAATCTGGTCACCTAACGCAACATGAGACGTGGAAACGAGTCCCTTCTGAATTAGATCTCGAGTGTATTGACAATCTACCTTGTGCTTGGTTCTTTCATGGAATGTTGGATATTGGCTATAAATAGAGCAACTTGGTTATTGCATTGGAGGTGTATGCGAAGAGACACCTCAATAGTTAGGTCAGTTAGAACGGATCTGACCCACATCATCACCGTACACCTTGTGCCATAGCTCTATATTCTGATTCAGCACTAAATCTAGCCACCACTGTATGTTTCTTACTCTTCCATGAAACCAATGAGCTCCCTACAAACACAGTGAAAGCTGATGTGGACATCCTGTCCTTAGGACACCCTGCATAGTCTGCATTAGCACACCTTGTCACTGTAAGAGATGTATCTCTTCTAAACAAGTGTTCTACACCTGGAGAGGACTTCAGATATCTCAGTATCATATTTACTGCATCCATATGGACCTGTCTAAGTTGCTCCATAAAGTGGCTACTCTACTAACTGCAAATGATATATCATAACTAGTGATTGTGACATATAACAGCTTCCATACTAGCTCTATATATCTTATCATGTCAACTTATATAGAATCATCATCATAGAGCTTAGTATTAGAATCAATAGGAGTGGTAGCAGGCCTATATCATGCCATGCGTGTCTCAGTAAGGAGATCAATAACATACTTCCTTTACGTCATTAGCATGCCCCGTTGATTCCTTGCAAATCCAAGACCAAGAAAATAACGAAGATTGCCAAGGTCCTTGGTCATAAATTGTTATCCAAGGAAATCCTTAGCCACCCGAATCCCTTGTTCATCATCACTTGTAATGACGATGGCATCCACATAGACCAATATAGCAACAGTACCTCTCTGAGATCTCTTTACAAAAAAAGAGTGATATGCAGTAGATCTAATAAACCCTTGTTGTTCAATCAACTCTGAGAGCTTTTGAAACCAAGCCCTCGGACTATGTTTAAGACCATAAATCGTCTTGTAAAGTCTACATATCATATGTGACTCCCCCTCATCAGCAAACCATGGTGGTTGTTGCATGTAGACTTCCTCCTGCAAGTTACTATACAAGAAGGCATTTTTGACATCGAACTGAAATAGAGGCCAGTCATGTACCACGGCAACAGAAATCAGAGTTCGCATAGTAGAGTGGCGGGCAACAAGGGAAAATGTATCTTGGTAATCCACTCCATATGTCTAGGTAAATCCACGAGCAACCAGTTTGGTCTTGTATATGTCCATTGTAACATCAGCACAGTGCTTCACTGTAAACACCCACTTTCTCCCCACAACAGATGCACCAAGGGGAGTATCAACAACACTCCATGTGCATCGAGATTGCAACGTTGTCATCTCTTCCTCTATAGCAAGATGCCACTGACTAACCTGCAATGCTTCCTGTTATGACCTCGATGTCTCCACAGCAAACAGACCCACAACAAACTGTTGAAACTCCTCTTAAAGGAGTGTAAGAGAGATGAGAAGCAAGGGTACACATAGTGCATGTACGCCTCTGTTTTAGTAGTGCAATGGGCAAATCAAAGTCCTCAACCTCTTCAGTGACAGGAACATCTATAGCCCCATACTCATCCACCTGTAAATGCAAATTACCAGACTACCAATGCCATCAATAGAAACCAAGTGTTCATAATATACCTGGGGCGCGCTGGATGTTGGAGGAGGCACATGAGCACGAGGTCAGCGCTGATAAATCTGTGGAGAGTATGGGGGTGCAGTAGATGAAGTTGGTGGAAGCGGTGGAGGTAGAGGCGGAGATGGTGATGAAGATGGTGAGGAATAGAGTTCGGTGTAGACACATTTGGAGGTAAAGGCATGTAAACCTCTTCTCTAGAGAAGAGAAGAACATAATGGACTCAAAGAAGATGACATCAGCACTAACATAATACTTCCTACGAACAGGGTCAAAATAACAATATCCCTTTTGAGTCTTGGAACACCCCACAAAGACACACTTGACAGCTCTAGGAGAGAGCTTGTCATGACCAGGAGACGTATGATGTACGAAAGCAACCGACCTAAAAACATGAGTAAGGAAGAAAATATCTTTCTCGGGAAACGCAATCAAGAACGGGATCTTCTCACTTAGCACTGACGAGGGCATATGATTCACCATATAGCAAGCGGTTAGAACTGCATCTCCCCAATATGAATGAGGAGCATGGCTCTGGATCAAAGAAGTCCTGATAACATCCAAAAGATGACGTGTTTGTGGTTAGCCATCCCATTCTGTTGGGAAGTATAAGCACACAGAGTTTGATGAACAATACCAAAGGTTCTGAAAAATTGCGAGAGTTGGCGGTTACAAAAAAAGCCTTATAAGAACGGATATACTTGACATTCACAAAAAAGACATTTTTTATTTCATTAATAAATGATTGAATAACATGACCATCATCAGACTTGTTTTTAAGCAGAAAGACCCAAGATAACCTGGAAAAATCATCTACGGCAACAAGATAAAATATATCCCTGATGGTCTGGGACACGACTCGGATCCCAAATGTCAAAATGGATCGACTTAAAAATATTGTTGCTACTACGACCCTTAAGACTCTGGAAATTACATTAGTGATGCTTCCCAAGCTGACATGCCTCGCACTGAAAGGTGGCACAAGAGGAGATCAGAGGAAGAACGTGATACAGCTTTTACAGAGAAAGATGACCAAATCGGAGATGCCACACATACAGACAGACCGATCCATTTTATAGAGATGAAGTACTAGCATATGGAAATTGGACCAGTCTATACAATCCTCCTTGGTCATGGCCAGATCCAATCATCCTGCCTGCAAGAATGTCTTGAAACACAAGGGATGAAGGATCAAATATGACAGGATAATGTAAATCTTCGGTGATTTGACTAATAGATAATAAATTCAAAGAAAAATCAAGAGCATGGAGGACATTTTGTAGACGCATCCCTAAAGTTAATTGCACCTCCCCCTGAACAGTAATAAGAGAGTGTGTTTTATCTGCAATGACAACCGATCTACGTAGACGAGTCGACCTATATGTACTAAACGGGCATCCATCACCGCAAAGATGGTGTGAAGCTCATGAATCCCTGATCCATTCGAATAAGTATGTCCTGTAACAACTAGAAAGAGCATATGTTGTACTTGATTTAGATGCAGATGTTGGGGTGGCTACCTCTGAGGATTCCAAAGGAGCACTGGACGGACTAGATGCAAGCATGATCTCTCTCAGACGGTCTACAAGATCATCGAATCTCTTATCAGAAACATGAGAAATACTAACATGCCCAATCTACTCCCCAACACGCGCTGAAGAAGGAAAGCCGTGCTTAAAATAGCATGCATCCTCAGAGTGTCCAAACATGTTGTAGTAAGTGCACGGCTAATGGGGTCGGACAGAGTAGAGCTTCCTCTACCACGAGAAGCAACCATAACAGAGGAAGTATGATGTTGCTGAGTAACACCGCTAGAAGAAATAGAAAGCTTGCTCAATCTACGATATGTCGCCTTCATCGATAGTATGGTGGCATCTGTAAGGATCTGCATTCGAGCAAAGTCATACTCAGGATCAAGAGCTGCTAGAAAAACTCCATTCATCATGGAATTCCTGTACGCCTCGAGTTGTTCAGGCGTAGCAATCAAGGGGATGAAACCATGAAGATTCTCAAACATACCCCTTAGAGAAGTGTAAAGGGTATGTAGAGGACATCCATTCTGCTTCGAAGTGAAGATATCATGATGGAGTTGCAATATCTTCGATTCATTTTTGTCGGGGAAAATGTGGTAGCGAGAATGTCCCACATAGCCTTTGCAGTAGGCTGACTCAGAATATTATTGACTATCTCTATTGACATGGTCTCAAATAGCCATACGCGCACAAACACATCATCTGCCTCCCATGAGGCATTAACCCCAGTCTTGTCGCTAGGTTCATCCTGTGTGAGGATGTACTTCTTGTCGTTACATGACATTAGGCTCATAAACTACATGGCACAAAGATCATAATTTGTCCCATCCATCTTGACAATGGGTGCCGGATATTTAAAGGCACTCGGGGATGAGACCCTGGCTTTGGAATCAACTCTGTTGTATGACAAGATGATAAAAATGACAAAGACGGGGGTTGTAGCAAGATTAACTGTGTCTACACAATCACATACGAAGACGGATGTGGGTGTAGACTCATACCACAACCTCTTTCATCAGTTTGAGGTCTCTCTAGGTAACTAGTATGATTTTAGATGGCTAAATCAACCCTGGAAACCCAAGGATCAGACCTCAAGCAGTCGAACAGGGACCCCTAGGATGAAGATGGAGTCCGTAAAATGAAGGGCATGGTTAGTTGGCAGTCCTAGGCCACCGTACCAGGGGTCGGCGGTGGCAGCCTTGGTTACTGTTGTTCGGCGACGTCGACGTCGGTTACTATTGTTGCGCGAGACGTGACGGTGGTGGTGGCGATCGGCGATGCCCTCTTTCCTCTTGGCAGCACTCACATTAGGGTTTTTTGTGGGAAGGGATATCTAGGGCACAGGCTCCTACCTAGGACCGTCGCTTTGATACCATGTGGAAACGAAAATTTAGTATTGTATATTCAACAAAACACTAGAGCTCTATTATATAGGAGAAAAGTCTATGAGAAAATTACATAAAAAAGATAAGATAAATAAAAAATAAAATAAACCTTAAAGAGATACAAATATCTCAACAGAATCATTTAAGGCAGCATTTAAAAAGATGGAATAATGACATTGACGGCAGAGCAAAATGTCAACACTTACTCTCGCAGTTTCCTTCTAAGCATGTAGCGCAAATAGTTATCCGTTCCATATGGGTTGATTCCCATGTATTTGCACATATTAATCAACCGGGGCCTGCATGCAAGTGGTTCATAAAGAAAGATCTAAAAAGGTGTTGATAGTTAATTCCCGAAAACAGGTGTAAATTAGCACAACCATTAGAAAGAAAACAGCCAGAGAAAATTGAGATATAGAGTAAGCAAACCTGCTAATATTGTCTAGTGTCAACTCATCATTGAACAATTTCGCGAAGCCAAGAATTTCTTCATTGGAGACAGCGGCACCAGTTCTGACCTATTCAAATAGCATATTTCAGTTTAAAATCCTAATTAGGAAAGGCAACGGAGCTAATTTGCCCGTGGAGAGATTATTTTCATTGATGAGGATTAACCACTGTAAGTTGTCGATCGAAATGAGGATTAAAAAGAAAATACGTGAAGTGATGTAAAAAAGGGATCGACCACTCTGTATGGAAATAAAAAAATCAAAATATGGTTGCAGCTCATATACGTAAGGTGGAGGATAGCATTCAAGTTGTTTGCAATGTCCATCAACTCCATCAACAAGACAATGATATTCCTCATATCAAGGGGGCTGATCTAGCAATCAAACTAACTCTGAATTCTGAAGCAACACAATGTGATGCTCTTGTAATATATCCCTGTTTCCGATATCAATGAAAGGAAACACGGCATGAGCCGGTACTCACCTTGTTCAGAAATTCATCAAGGTCCTCCGCAGTCTGTTTTATTTCCCCACTACGGGATATCTGAACCTCCTTAGCCATTTCTTGTGCAGTGTCTTGTAAAAACTTTGCATACTCCATTCTTGCATTTAGACGCCTTTTAAGAGCTTCCTGCACATTGAAACCGTTGTAATAACTAAGCAAAAGACTAGAAAATTGATAAATCTTAAATGATCATATTTTGGATATTGCTTACAATAAACTAAAGAAACGATGTGTACGTACTTTACCATACTCCAAATTCAACAATTTCAATAAATTCTCTACAACAGCTCGTCTGGGTCTTTATGAATTGTAGACAACAAAAAAATTATAGCTATGTCTCAACTTAGAGATAATTAAGCAAAAATAACTTCGTAATTTAATGTTAATAAGATGTTGATACTCATGGGAAGGAATACACCAGAGGCAACCATTTGAGAGTGATTTTCGAATTTTAAGATTAGGTTCAACTACCACGACATATGTGGAAAAAGGATGGGATATGCTTATACAGAAGAGGAAATATTGACGTTGATTGACTACTTAGGATTTTAATTTTGGTGTTTGAAGGGAAGCAAAAAAACAGCCACATACTCTACTCTCGTTTCGTCCCTCTCCCCAGCATGCACATACATGCAAATTGACGAGCAAACCTAGGTTAACGAATAAAATATAATCAGTGCCCTCTCATTCCTCTCCTGCCCTTTTTCTATTCAATGTTCAACAAGAAACGGGTTGCGCGTCATTCTTAGTTTTTTTATAACTACAAGCTAGTTAGGCGCTCTCAAAAAAAGCATAGCTATGCAGAAAAATTATTTGCAATTTCATAAAGAAAAATTAAATTAGGTTCAAAATAGCATATGTTATGAAAGTCTGAGACAAATAGATGTTTAGATCGAAAGCAAAATAATGCATTGTTTTGTCAACTTTTTACATCATATCGTGTCTACATGTGATGGTAAATTTGACTCGAGAACAGATGTAGTAACCATCCTACAAATGCCAAATCAAAATGAGGCCCTGCTTAAAGTTCTTTAAAATACAACATTTTAAAGGGGTGGTGAAAATGACCAGCATTTTAAAAAGGAAGACAAAAATGATCCTGTCGAAGATTTTACAATTTTCAATGCCTACATGACGGGAAAAAAACTGAACTTAGGTTTCTTCCAACCTTTCAGTTAGCATCCTGAGGAAAAAGTATAATCTAGTTGATAACATTCATTGCAAACTTAGAGCACTAAAAGAGGACGACACCGCAAGGCACCTCAAACTCCAGTCGGTCACAAGTAACACAAGAAATACTTCTAATCAATTTGAAAACCAAGCATTTCTAGCACCATGTGAAGGTTACCCTGGTTTGTTGAAAGGGTAAATTACCAAATAAAGAAAGTTACTTTACACAATACCTGCTCCTTCATCTTGTCCTGGAACGTGGAGGGCAGCATGTTCGGGAACAACTTCAAGAACACCGGCAATAGGAACTCCATGAAGGGCACGATGATGAACACTGCAAATGGGACCAGGCGGAAGATATCCGCAGTGGTCCGAGTCAACTGCTGCCTCTCCCTCCTCGAGAGGCTCTTCCCCTGCGCCAGCTTCAGCATCAACCGCGATGATATCCTCGTATCCGCCCACAGCAACTTGAAACCCAGCCAGTAGTGCTGCAGCGTTGACACGAACTCCTCCTTCCAATGCTTCAGCTTCTTCGCCCAATCCTCCCTGCATTAAAAAACGTCATTCCGCCGTCGGTATCAACTAAGGCATTACATCAGACACCTCGTGTGCGTGAAATTCCGGACCTGCTCATCGCAGCAACCGCACGCAGAGCGGGTCCGATCCCCAACAACATCGCCCAGAGCCTCTGGACGATCGTCCTCGTCTCCTTCTGCGACTCCATCTGCTGCTTGGCCTTCGCCTTAAGCTTCGCGGTGGTAAGGCCCTCTACGGCCTGATCGCACTCCTCTGGCGACGCCTCCTTCGCCTTCTTCGGGCTCTGCTCCTCCTCCACCTTCTCTGCCGCAGTGGACGTAAATTTCTGGAGAAGGAGGCGGTGCTGGTGCAGCCATCGAATACCCAGGGGGGCAATCGCCTGCACGGATCGCCCCAACGGCCGGTCGATAGGGCGGATGTAGCCGAGAAACCCTAGGGAAGGTCCGTTGTCGCGGCCGGATGAGACGGGGGAGGGGCGAGGGAGAGGGGAGGAGGAGAGGAAACGGAGAAGGGAGGAGAGATGGAGGGACGGCCTCCGCCGTCGCGCGATCGCCGCGGACGCCATGGGTTGGAGCTGCTGCGGCTCAGGCTCTCATGGACGGGCGAGATGGGAGGGAGTGCCAGTGTGTAGGTGTGTGCGTGTGTGTGAGCGCGGAGCGCGAGCAGAGAGGAGGTGCGTTACTCTATGGTTAGGATGGAAGTGGGATCTTACGTCGAACGGACGGCTCCCGCCATGGGAGGGATGGTGGAGGTGGTGGGAAAGTGTAGTCTTGGCGAAGAAGGGTGCGGTTATTCGGGTCTGCTTTTTTAATTGGCCCGGTATGGATGGACTTTCGGGTAGGCATTCGGGTTGGCAAGAGGCTGCTTACGATACGGGCCCTGGCCAGAATCCGAGTATATATGGGAAAATCTCTTCAAAGTACTTTTTAACATCCATACATTCCATTCTATCCATCACTAGTATATTAATCAGAAAGTCTTCCATCGAAAAAAATTTCAAAAATTATTATTAGCGTATTTATAATTAATTAAATAAAAATATTTTTACCCGGCAGACCTTATAAACTTTTTAAATTACCTCTACAACCTTTTGCATAACATAATTGCATCATCGACCTTGTAAATTACCCCAAAAATCCTCACGAGCTTCAAACAGATTAACTGCAGGGTTTATGAGGTAAGATTTGACAAGTTTACGGGGTCGAGAGGGGAAATTATGTTGTTTCAAAGATCGTGGAGGTAATTGGCAAAGTTTATAGGGTCTATCGGGTAAAAATCCTTTAAATAAACATCAAATTTGAATATTTGAAAAATAGTTATTAATCGACACCTCATGTGTCGATTTGAGAAGTAAAGCCAAATCGACAACTCAAGTGTCGATTAGTTTGTGCTGTGCCACTGGACTGGACGTATTTGTGATGTAGGAAGTATGTCTCCCTTTCGGAACATTTATATTTATATATATTTTTTCCTTGTTGTCTAAATCACCCAACATGCCAAACATTCCTTTTGTTTCTCTGAATGAGGGTTATGAATGCAAATGACCGAAGAGGGTGCAAGTCCAAATTGCTAGGGATGACAATTTGGGCTTACACCCTCTTCCGTCATTTGCATTTATAACCCTCTTTCGGAGAAACAAAAGAAGTGTTGGGTGATTTTCTTCTCCATCAATTTGAGGAAGCAACATGTGGGATATGAACGTAAATGACTCATAAGGGTTCGAGTCTAAATCGGTACCTCATGTGTCGATTCGGACATGCACCCTTTTGGGTCATTTACGCTTCTACCCCTCCTTTGGAGAAAGAAAATGAATGTTGGAGGCTTTGAACTTACTATTCTTCTCCACTAGTTTGAGTAAACAAAGGGGGGGTATGTACATAGATAATCCAAAAGGATAAAAGTCCAAATCGGTATCTAAGTTACTGACCTGATGCTCGTCTCCTGATTTGGACATGACTCCCCGAATCGACATCTCAGGTGCCGACTGATAATTATTTTTTGAAATACTCAAATTTGATGTTTGTTTAATTAGTTACGAATATTTTAATAATTATTTTTAAAAAAATCCTTCCACCGACCCTACATTAATATTTGACATGAAGATTCTACTTTTACCATGTCTGTCAGCCATCGTCATTCCATACAAAAAAACAATAATTTTGCCCTCTACCATTTTAATTAATGGTTGTTATGCCTCTAAGACCAGCTCTCCCCAACGTCCACTCGACACCCGCTGCCCCTCTACTCTTTCCTTCACATAAATGTCATTGTAGATCCACATGGTTAAAGAACGAATCTAAAATATTAAGAGTAATTATGTGTTTATGAAAAGATGGGTAATGCATCATCAAGAAAAAATTGTAGATCATAAATGTCATTGTAGATCCATGATCTAAAATTTTTTTTCTGAATGATGCATTGCCCATCTTTTCATAAAATACCATTACTCTTAATATTTTAGATTCGTTCTTTAATCACGTGGATTGATCTCCCACAATATAAATTATATTTTGAATGTCTATTAAACTGAAAATATAAAATAATTCTTAATATTTTAGATTTATTTTTTAAATATTGTAGATCGTTTTCTCATAATATAAATTATATTTGTTTTGAATGTCAATTAAACTCATAATATAAAAAAATCTTAATATTTACCACGTTATTCAAAATAAATATAGTTTATATTGTGAGAAATCAATCCACAATATTAATACATAAATTTTAATATTACAAATTATTTCAATTCACAATATTATAATAATATAGTTATTATAATGCATCATGTTGGGTTATTTCTTCTTATCTCACATGTTTCTTACTCAAATTGGTGGAAAAAAAATCACCCAAGATGATTGTTTCTCCAAAGGAGGGCATGCATGCAAATGGCCCGAAAGGGAGAAAATGGGTTTCTCCAAATTGCCCGAAAGGGAGAAAACCCATGGAGAAACAAGCATTTTGGGTGATTTGGATGGTAATAGAAATAGGGAGGATATGAATGTAAATTATTTGAATGGGAGAAACCCAAACCCGCACTTGAGGTGCTGATTTGGAATTCACTTGAGGTGCTGATTTGGAATTGACTTCCCAAATCGGCACCTCAAGTAAGGTGCCGATTGGTGACTATTCAAAGTTGACGCTTATTTAATTAATTATGATTATTTTAGTAATTATTAAAAAAAATCCCCTCACCACAAAACCATATTTATCTTCTAGAAAAAAGTTGGCATTCATCGTCTAAGATAGGAACCCTAGCAAATAAATACATGAGCATCGTAGAGAGTACCATATAAGGTTAGAGAACCTAATAAGAGACTACTCTGAGACATCCCTCCTACCTAATAAACCAATTATTGAAGCGCCGACAAGTTTTATTATCTATATTTTTAGATATTTGTTTGCACCGTTCTTTCCATATAAGTCATAAGATTGAAACCAAATTAGCTTTGACTATCCAAAAATATGGATCATTGGCATACTCTTCATCAATTTCTATCAAAGAATGATGAATTTGTCCGGTGTGCGGCAAAGCCAATAGTTAAATATGTGGATAGTGGGCGGAAATTGTAAAATGACATATTCCCAAGATTGAGGGGTATTTTTGCAAAGAATATACACATGTTTGTAGGGTAGAGTATCGGGCCGGGCGGGCTGGGCTAGGCATCGGTTCGAACTCGAGTCTGTTTATTTTTTCGGGTTTCGGGTTGGGCCACGACTTGAAAAAATTTGGATGGATCAGTCAGTACACAAACTCGGCCCGAAGTTAAACGGGTCGGGCCGAGCCAGTAACTTTTTTTCCCTTTAAAAAATTGTATTTTTTTAAAAAATATTTAATTCAACGGGTGATATGGAAATACCTTTTTAAAAATCTTTTTATTTTAAAAAAAGTTGTAATAAAAATAAAAATTTTGACATCCCTATGACATTTTGATTAAAAAAACTTTAAAATATTTATTTTTTCGCTTCAAAAACTTTGATTTTTTCATATACATGTTATTTTTTTTCAAAACTTTTAAATATTGATGTATGGTAGTATCGTTGGAGAGCGATAGGGTTTGAGGTGGATTGGGCTGGGGTGGGCTATGAGGGTTAGGGTTACAGTAATATATTATATATATTATATAGGTTTGGACCGGGTTTCAGGTCGGGTTTTTGGGCTGAGCTTCAGGTCGGGCTCTACTCAGCCCGAACCCACCCCGTTTCAGTTATACAGCTAATGAAAGCAAACCTAAACCTTAAAGTCCAATCTATAACATAGATGCACAGTGAACCCAATGAGTGATTTGGTGGTAATGCAATGTGCTTACACTTTAACAGATCCGGGTTCGAATCTCAAGAAAAATGCTTGGAACCCTGAAAATTACTGGGCCTACAATTAAAAAATCATAGACACACAGCTCCAACATCGAGCACATGATTGCAGGTAAAATCCAAAATCCAAAATCCAAAACAATGGACTGTTTATTTGATTGTTCCATAATCGGACTAGAATCGTTGAACACATCCTATTCAAAAATAGTAAAATCCAACGATGGCCCATCCACTGTATAGATCCAGCTATTCAGTCAAGCGAACACAGTCATCAACCTTAATTACTGTTTCATATATTTATTTTCTCCAAATCCAGGAGACCGATAAACTTACCAGGGAAACTTGTGCATGGGATTTCATTTCATATAAATTTGCCACCAAAATATCACACATGACTTTCATGATAAAATGGACGGTCGATCATGGATTTAGATTTTTTTAAATCTACCCGGCAAATTCGGATTTCTTTCCCTGCAAGTCCGAGGAAGAGAAGAAAATTCCATTATATACGCAGAAGCAACCGAGACCTGATACCACTCCGATCACAAGAGGATCAGTGAGATGATCCAATCTCAACAGAACCATTGTAGATAAGCTCCTCGATCATCTCCTCGATGCACTCATCATCCATGCGTCCGGCTTCCCCTTCATTTGTCTTTGCCGCCACCCTCCGGGTGGAGTTGGCGCAACACCTCTCCAGCTTCAACAAGAGGCTGGGGGAGAGCGCACTCGGGGCAGCCAACGGGACATCACGATCGAAGGGGAAGTTGGTTCTCGCCCTTGAACCACAGATAAGACGCGACGCCTCATCGTAGGCGTGCGTGGCGTCTTCGGCCGTATTGAACGTACCCAGCCACACCCTGGTCTTCCTGCAATACAATTTGATATTTAAAATTAAATTACGATTAACCATAGAAAGATCTTGTATTTGATGATGGGGGAGGGGGGGATAGTACAGAATGGGGTGTCTGATTTCAGAAACCCAAGAGCCCCATTGTCTCTGCCTGACTCCCTTGTATTTCTGGGCCCTTTGCATTACGTGTCTCGCGGGGTTATCGCTATTTCTATCTCAGCTGGAGAGTTGGGATGCTGGGGGAAACTGGATAGCAGGATGGGCTCGTTTTTGTAGATGGGCATTGGGTGTGAAATGGCAGGAACACCCCTTGTGCTGTTCAAACATTATTGGGATACGTCTGTCCCTGTGAGATCTCGCCACGTCCCCACCACTATTGGAGAAGCTGCTGGATAGAAAAACTGGGATAAGGAAGAGGAGCCTGATGCTCATGGAGCCAGAAGGCTTTTGTCTGGGGATTCACGTACTTACTCAGGAATCCATAATTGGTTCCCGGGATAGTTTTGATCAACGATGGTCATATCGATATAGGTATCATGTTGATACGATATATCGTCGATATATTGATGATATATCACCGATATCGAACCGAAATTGTGTAGAAAATGACATTGGAAGGCTAAATATCGACTATATCGACGATATATCAGTGACATGTCGATATCGATATATTGTCGATATATCGCAATACAACCTTCCGTGTTTGACCTATCATAGTAGCAACCAATAGACACACGATGGGTGTATATCAGGTTGACAAGTCGAGTTAGTCTCGACAGCAAACTTGACTCGATAATCAAACTCAAACTCGATAAGCTTTCGATTGACTCGAACCAGTTGATTAAGAGTTAGCTCACGAAGCCTCTTAAGGAATATTTTGTAAGCCGTTGGGTCCCAGTGTTTCATCTTCATGAATAACGAACCAAGTTGAACTTTAGGAGTCTTAATATTAGGTAAAAATATTTGATTTTTTTAATGTATATATAGGTGAACTCATCCCTTACTGATCTTGTCGCCATTCTTTTGATCTTATATCATCCAATCTTATACTCCTTATAATCAAAATACTTCTTACTTTTGATACCATGACAATATAGTTAGATACAATGCATTCCGTGCCAAAATTTTATGTCATTACAATAAAATAGATCTATAGATGACGCCTATCAAGGTCCACCGCTATATCAACCGTTGTTAAATATATATCAATGATATTTATAGCAAAATTATTATTTTTTATAATAGACGAATATCATATTCGTTATTATGTTATTAGTGATGGTTCATATAAAAACATTTATTTGTTGTTATATTTCAAAATGTTAATTTTAACAAATCGTCATTAGATTTTGAACAAAAAAATTAGCAATGATCTGTGAAAAATCATGAAAAATAGTAACGAATAAGTGTTGGTATGTGCAATGCCGCTAATAATACATACATACACCGGATATGACATTAGTTGCTAATTTCAAGTATAAAGAGAGCGAATAATATTGTCTTACAAACACAAATATATATAACAACCGACGATATAGCGATGGATTTTAAAAAATTATCTCTATAGACAAATTGTGTTGTAGTGTATCAAGTAAATTCATATTGTAACCATTTTGATATTATTCTAACAAATACACCATTGTGATTTAAATAGCTTGAGGACTTATGCAATGAACATTTAATTTCTTTGAAATAAAGTGCTGCTAGTTTAATCTTGATTTCAAATTTAGTCATAAAATCAAACATATGTTGGGCTCGATGAAGGTGCTGAAATATAGCTTGTACATGATTGATCGTTGTATCTACCAATAGTTGCAAGATGAAATTTTAAGATAATCTACCAATAGTTGCAAGATGAACTTTTAAGATCCATATGAAAAATATCATGGAGGATTATTTATCCAATCCATATATTTTAAGATGAATATGATTAGCATCTGAATCGTAGATTTTTAAATATAAGAAAAATCATTGAAACCCGATGATAAATCAAGTTAACACCCTAAACTTTTGAGGAGGGACGACGAGAAATCATGGAGAGGTGCTTGGGTTTGGCGGGTTCAGAAGATGACAATGGGCAATGTGCACAAGCCATCCGAAGAGCAGAGCGGATCCGCTGTTACAACAGCACCTGTTTTAATGCATTTGATGAGTATCGGGATACACACCAACCAAACCCGGCCCTTTCTTAGGGCCTGTTTGGTTGCAGGGTTGGGCAGGGTTGATCCAACCCTGGTTACTATTCACAAGGGTACTTCCTCCTCACAGATTACTATTCACCCAACCCAACCCTGTCCAACCCTGCAACCAAACAGGTCGTCTGATGCTCATCGAGCAGCCCCCTGCGTTAGCAGAGGATCCCCTCCCTCCAAAGAAAGGACGTCGTTGGTGTCAGGAATGAAGGAAAATGGTGGAGGCGATGTCGACAGTGCCATAGCAATAACAGAAATGGGAGGAACTGAGGAGCAATCCCGCACGAATAGAGGAAGGAGAAGTCAGAGTGATTTTGTCATGTCTTGTAGGAGTGTTTCAGAATGTGTCAGCACATACCCTCATCGATAGGAGCTAAATAATGATGGACGAATATGGCCTGCGTGCAGTGTAAATTCTTTATGAAAAAATTAATGAGTAAATCGAGTTATCAAGTCATGTTAGCGAGCTGAACACCAACGAATTCGAATTCGACTCAATAAAGATAATGGGTCCATTGTCCAACTCAAACTCAATAGCTTTTCGAATTCGATTCACACGTTCTTATTGAGCAAAGTCCAAATCGAATTCATCGAGCCTGGGCATTCCCGAGACTCCTAATTACATGTAATATGGCCGTCTTCTTCCATTCCTATTCCACTTAGACCATGAAGAACATCAAACACGTAGATAGTTGTTGGGATCAACAAACCACAAGCATAACACCTATCAAACAAGAAACCGAAACACCCCCAATCGTACAACACAATGATATATGATGGTTCAGCAATGTGCCTACTTGCACTGTTTTTGTTGCACATTGACACAAGTATACACAGAGATAGGTCGTTCCACTTTGTTATTTATATGACGATGACACTGTATACACCATTGAGGGTGGTAGCACGGATCCTCTGCAGTACTGCAGACGTTGGCTGTAAAGGTAGGGTGCGGCGTGAATCGTTCGATCAAGATTGAGCGGTTCACACGGTAAAAGCTGAAAAAAACTCTGATTTTGTATGAACTGCTCGATCGTGGTCGAACAGTTCACACCACACCCTATTTTACAGCCGGCTCTGCATTACTGCAGAGGAACCAGTCCGAAGGTGGACGGCAGCGCGCTTTGAATCAAACCCCACTTTGGAGATCCTGTCCCCATCCTTCATAACTATAATAATTTTAACATTATGGTAAGTGGGTCCTTAAGTACTATTAGGGGTACATTCTGCACACAGAAGAGATGGAAAAACAAATGGGCAAATTGGGTTCTCACAGGTTTACGCATGAATATTCTTATGGCAATGTCAGGATACTGTCCCCGCTACGAACTCACCACTTCAATAATTTCATGCCAATGAGGACAAATACCCATTGCCATTTTCGTATAGAGATTCGGGCAGATTATATGCAGTCACGGCTCCTGGGAATAATGCCGGTGGTTTTCGATCACCTGGAAGGCAGATGGAAATGAGACGAGTCAAATAATAACCTGATCCAAGACAGTGAAGACATCAAAGAAAGGATGATCTGGATCCTGATAAGATCTACGCAAATGGATGAGATCTGATCACGATCCTCATGACCCCAAATGATATATATATTTTCATGTATCGCCTACCTGGTGATGCACAGGGTTTCTTATTCTGTCACTTCAGCTCTAATTTAAGAGAGAAAAACAAATATGGGAGTTGCTCAATAACGAGCTCACGAGCTCAACTCGGCGAGGAGTCGCTTGTTGAGCCGAGCCTTGCTCATATGGATCGAAGGCCGGATAATATGCTGTATTCAACACCATAGCATGCATTGTTGGGGTCTTAGAACCTTTCATTCGTGACCCGATGGTCTAGAATCAATTTGAATTCTACTTATGAGAAATGATCGTCACAGTCCGATCATATCCAATGGTCTTCAAGGCACATTAACAAGGTCTGTTGTGGTGTTGATCACATCAAGAGATCTCTCAATTCAGAACTTAAACAAAACAATTATCACAAAAAATATTATTTTGTATGCAATGATTAATGATTATACCCAATCACATGCTGTTATAAATGTTAGAGATGAAAGAGAGTATCTAACTCAATTGTCCCATCACATGCTACAACTTCTCACTCCACACTCGCCCTAGAGGATAATAGAACGAGGAAATGAGAAAATAACATGTGCAAAACATATATAGCAGACTGATGAAATAACATGATCAACGTATAAAAATTTGCTATAATTATATAGCAAATTTAAGAGTAAATATATAACATAACCAACCACTAAAATATAAGTAGTTACTAATCCATGGTACAAATATATGACATGTTCCAAATCCCTGCTATAAATATAGCAGATTTAAGTCTCTGATATAAATACGTCGATTGCGCAAACCACTGCTACAAACATAAGTAAAGATATGGTAGCACCTATACTTGTATCCATAGATTGCACCATGCTGTCAGGTCAAGCTTAACTTGATTGACCTAACTATAGAGGTGCATCTTCCTATACAGCTCATGTGATAACCAGACAACCTTGTTCATTGCAAACAATCCAGCATTCCATGAACGGTTGAAGCACATAAGGTCAATTACCATTAGTACACAAGAGACAGGATCCAAAAAGACTTCATATCTACTTCTTAAGTCAATTTTAAAACATAGACTTACCCGAGGAGCTCAAAGATGCTCTGGCAGAGGCTGCAACATCTAAAGGACATGTAGTACTGCCGAAAACAGACATCAATATCTCCCACAAACGGAAGACAATATCATTTAATCTCGGATTTGTAGTAGGGGCTGAACTGGCAGTGAGCTTAGCCTGCTCGGTTACATGAGCAGATGTAGGATATTCATGCTTCTGATAGCATGTCTCTGCATTATCATGACAATGGCAATAGCTGCATGGAACACGTTGACGTTCGCCTCCTCGGCCATGAGGACCACACCCTCTAAACCGAATAGTACATCCCTTGTTACGAGATGCAGCCATCATCGAGAAGGTGTATGTGGTGGATGCGGATTGGACAATGATCCTGCTAAGACGATTGTATGCCTCCTTTATTCGAGGGATAGTTGTATCAATAAGAAGCTGAGTGTGTGTTGCCTCGTACTCTGGATCTAGAGCAGTCAGGAAAACTCCAACCATCTTGGTGTTCGTGTACGCCATCTGTTGCTCAATAAATGTAGCCACTGTCATGAAGCTATGAAGCTTCTCGAACATGCCACGAAGTGAAAAATAGAAACTGTGCATAGGACGACCATTTAGCTTGGCCGTGAAAATGTCAAACTGTAACTGAAGAATCTTGGCGTCATTCTTCGCCTGACCTATGTAGCTGACAGGGTATCCCACATTGCCTTGGCAGTGAGTTGATCCACGATATCATAGGCTACTCTCCGTAAAGAGAATTCTAGAGAGCCAAATATGTGTGTACGTGTTATCTTGCTTCCACGAAGTGTTCTCCCTAGTCTTATTTGTCGGCTCCGACCATGTCAAAATGAGCTCCTTATTATTGCATTGCATGAGGGTCAAAAACCACATGGACCACAATCCATATTGGTCCCATCCATCTTGACAATGAGAATCATACCCTTGAAGGCAACCGAAGAGAAGACAACACCTAGATTTCTGACAAGATGAAGAAGAGGGACGAAACAAAACTCAACTGGGGTTGTAGACCGATATGAATGAGTCTATATGAACATATAGAGGATTGATATTTGTAGTATTATACAACCATCCCTTCAACGATTGATCCACACTAGGGTCAAAAAAGGTGATTGATAGGTTTGAAATCACATTTTTCCGATCAAAATATGAGGGCACAAGATCCTCGGGCATAGAAGCACCGCCGAGGAAGGTTTAGATGGAATCCTAGGCCACCCTCGATGTGGTTGGTCATACGACTGATCTAGGCAGCATTGGAGGTGATTGGGTGATTGTCGGTGGTGCTAGGAAGGACCTAGTGGTAGCGCAGGAAGCCCGCAAGGACATTGGGCAACATCGCTGGCGACAATGGGATGCGCCTAGCGATCGTCCAAGCGATGCTCCAGTGCCTAGCGACGCTCAGATGTAGTGCATGGGACCTGCTAGGGCATTGGCGATGCTGATTGGTGATGCTACAACATCGGGGGCCTTGCACGTAACGTGGGGTAGCCCTCGATGACGTGCAATGGCACCGAGATGGAGAGAAGCGATGGGTGGCAGGTAGGGTGGGGGCACGAGGTATGAGAACTCCGGTCTAGGTCCGTCATTCGGATACCATGTGGAGAGAAAAGAATGAATTGATTGATAATGAGGCCTTAGGGTTCTCTTATATAAGAGGGGAATCATGTTGGGCACATTACATAAAAGAGACAGAAAGAAAAGAGAATACGAAAAGATAAATACCATATCAACAATCAAGATACAAAAACTATAAGCTCTTAAAGAAGTAAATGTGCAATAACATTATGCTTCTTGCTTCTCAAAGCTACAAGATTACCACCCACATAGATGGAAATCATGTAGAAAACTTCTTGTCCATAAAATAACTAGCAGAGTTTGCATCTATGCAAGCCATAACAAGTGTATCTCATTTGGTGAATACCAATCATGTACTATGACAGAACTTGAGATATTTTAACACCATCACGACTGCCTCCCAATGATGTCATAAAACTCTTTCTATGAACCGACTGGTCTTTCTTATTACATGAGATTTGTCTGATCTTGTGGTCATAGAATATGTATTCCCAACAAAGGATCTGTATTGTACAGCAATACATGCTTATCATCCAAGTCATGTTTGTGAACCTCTAAATCCATGGGTAAGTTGATTCAACCCTAATACAAGTCTCCTGGAAAAGGTTTGAACATACATCCTGAAATATCACAACCTTTTTTTACTCCTAGCTAGTTCAATGAAGAGGAAATATCTCAAAGTTTTTAGGTCATAAGTTGCTCTACCATGAACTTCTTTGTGGACATTATCCCATGCTTATTGTCTCGTGTGAGGATGATATTGTCAACATAGATGCATCCCAACTCGACCAATCTCAGTTCACTATACATAATGGAGCTTCCAAGGCATATGCAGCTGCATACATATTCATGCGACCACATTCTATAATAGTTCCTCTTCATTATCGAAGGATTGCTCTAAAAATATATTGATTGCCCCATGTAAAGAAATATGAAGCGGAAGCAAAAACATAGAACAAGAATAAAACATATGAAGAACGCGGGATTTTAACGTGGAACCCTACTCCGAGAGGAGCGGGATGAAACCACGGGAGAAGCCCCTGAATTGGGCGTTTCTTCTATTGAAGTTCTTAATGAGTACAGGGGGTGTGGGGCTCCTTATATAGCCCCACGGACAGATCCAACAGTGACCGCTCCCCTATGTGGTACTAAACACATGGGTGGGCTCTTTTCTTTTCCAACACCCCAGGATTATATTAAGCATAAATTAAAAAAAGTACAATCTTAAATCATTACAAAATCCAGGACTCAACAAGACCCCTTGACTGTATTTTCCCAATAGAACATCTACCTGGAGAAAAGAAGTGCATTCCTAGCCAACATTACAAAAAACTGCCTTGTTCCCCATAACATGTGCATCTATAACTATTTACTAATTATGCTATCAACCTTACAGAACAATTGTACTTATGCTTGTGCACTTGCGGTTAACATCCCCAAATCAAATCTGTCGATGAACTCAAATACAATAAAAATATTTAAAAGTCAGAAACCATATTTATTTATTTTTGGTTCTCTTCTGACATCTGAAACGTCCCACACCTTCCCAATGTTTCAGACCTCGTCAACATCCCCCATGTTAATAATGGGGTGTGAGTGGGATTGGTGGGGATGGGGGCAGGCGTGACACCATCATGCAAGTCACTACTTATGCGACAAAGAATTTCGCTACCTTAGGACAGTTAGAGTTACTGCCACCATTTACCTGAAGATTAATAATCTCCCAGAGGAAGCTTTCCATTATTGAATTTCAACAGCAAGCACCTTTTTATACAAGTAAATAAGCATAAATTGATAAAATCTTCAAAAGTTTATATGTAGATTTTTGGTCCATCTTATTCATGTAAGGATGTCCAACATTATAATAACTTTCATGCTTATAAATTCATTGAACTAAAGTTTATCATAGGTTAAAATTATCAATAAATTTGCCAATTTAATTATCATTAGACCAGAAACGATGATTCACTCTTTATTTATGATGCCTATACATTTCTATTAGCACTAGGTACGAAATGGAAATGGTAGCATGAAACGCTAGTTCATCACTAATTTTGTTCATATGTGGAAAAACCACATTATAGATACATAAGATCAAGAAAAAGCAGGGAAAACCCATACACCAACTGGCTGTGTAATGCGGTACACATAAGTAGAGTCTAAGTGATAAAAAGATCAATCCTCATCCGTAGAATCCTACCGAACAATTGTTCATATTCGCATCACCAGAAAAAAAACTAGTTCATGCACCTGGTGCTAATCACATGCATACAATAATTTCAAAAAAGATACAAAAATGAATTGCCTGCAACCAAATATTTCCCGACACAGCATGCCATCCAATCTCTGCTTTAGCTGTCTCATACACAAATCCAAGAACGAAACACCATGGGAACCATGGTCTTAAACGTTGAGATTGTTGTTTGTCCAACCCCAGAATGGAGCATGTCGCCAGCAAGTCACCTATATCACCAAAAATCATGGAAATGACAAAAAAATCGCTTTCTTTTGATTGAATTTAGGTTTCCGCTATTCTTTGATTAATAAATAAGATCTAAATACATGGTTTGAAGTAGTATCGGCATCATAATCACGCAAATTTAGATGTGCAATGCTACTACAAAGTAAGACATGCAATTAAAAGTTGTCATGAAAAATGCAGAAATAAGTTGAAATAACAACTGAAACGCATAACTCATAATGTATACCAATAAAATTGAATAACAACTGAAATTCATAACTCATAATGTATACCAATAAAATACTTCCCACAAATATGTATTAAACACTTGCCAGAATCACTGGTGTCTTGTTGGATCCATCTGTTGTGTTTGTTGGCCTCATTCATATCTTCTTCCCATCAATTCCCTATATTCCACATAGCAGAATCACGATGAAATCAACGCAAAGAAGATACAACTTGAGAACCCACATAAGGAGGGAAGAAACCATATGATTTATTCTGTCGTTGAGATTCATGCCCACCATAGGGAATTGATGTGGATCCACCACCTAATATTGCACCTCCCCCAGCTTTCATGCTCAAGGATCCCACTGAATGATGCAAACGGCTTTTCGGTACGTCGATAAATTAATTTTGAATGGTAGAAATTATTTGGTAGAAGAAGGAGAGGGGTTGAGAAGAAGAACTCGTCTGGAATACGAGAGGTTGAAGGAGGAGAACCGCGGAGATCGCGTGGAGAGAGAGGGAGAGGAGAAAGGAGAGAGATAAATCTCAATATTTCATTAATACTTGACTGAATAAAACATTGGACCCTCATCCCTTTATATAGGAGGGATGACATTACAAAAATAGAAACTAATTTAAATTGACAACCAATTTATCCTAAAATGACTCTAACTAATTTGAAATTCAAAATCGACAACTAATTAATTGAGATTACATGCAATCTCAATTATTTAATTAGAGATACGATAATTAAAAAAAACGTAAGTAAAATTGACCACTAAATTAATTAAAATTTCGGCCCTATAATTTTAGGTCACGCTGCATCAACTCTCCTCCGCTTTAAAAATTCGTCTCCCGACGAATTGCCGGATCTAGGTGTGTCGTTGGAGAGGTCGTCTTGGAAATTGTAGCCTGCAATTATATCTTTTTTCAACATTATGTTTGTAATTTCTTTCCACAGAGGGGTATGTCTGCAAATATTCTACCCCTTCACTTGAAAGAACTCCATAGTTTAATTTATCTCCCACTGGGTTCTTTTGATAAGTACTTTTTGGAGGAGGGGGCTGCCTGGAAATTTTTCCAAATATCTCATCCCAACTGAAATCCCTGTTAGAGAATGCGATTGAAACCCTCGTTAGGGTTTCGTGCTCCCACAATAAGGGGTGGCGGGTGCCTGGGCTGAGTGACCACGGACGGCGGCGCCACAGGTGGGGGAGCCCGGCGCGGTGGCCGCGGTGGTGCGGCGAGCGAGAACAGGTGGTGCTCACAACCGGCAAGGGGAAGGGCGAACACTTCAGATCTGTTCGGCACAGTGGTTGGTCACTGCTAGTCGGCGGGATGTGGCCAACATGGAAGCACGGTCGGAGATGGCGTCGACAGCGGTTGGCCGCCTGGGCGGGCGCAGCAGTGAGCGAGGCGCGGTGGTCGCAGCAGGTGCGTGAAAGGGACGGGCCGTGGGGTGAAAGGAGTGGGCGCAGAATCGGGGAGGGAGCAGGCGGAGGGGAAGTGGGAAAGGGACCGTGGTGGGGCGCACTGGTTGCGCAGGGGGATGGCGAGTGGGAGAGAGGGGAAGTGCGGCAGGGGCGGCGTTGGGGCAGGGGTTCCGGGGAAGGGGAGGCGCAGGGGGTAGCAGGGAATGGTGGCGCGGTGTGGGAAGGGGGCACAGGGGTGTCGGAGGGGCTGTTAGGGTGGGGATGCCGACTGCGAGGGCTGGGGAGGGTAGGGGAGTTACCTGGGAAGGTTGGGGTTGTGCCGGGACGGTCGACGGGACCAACGGGACCGATTCCGGTGGCGCAATCGATTCTGGAAGGTGCTGGACAGCGGCCGAATTCTGGACAACGGTCGGATTCGCATTCGCAGCAACGTTTTCTTCGTCAAACTTCGCGGCAGCGGCTTCGACGGGTGGAGGCTTTGTTTGGGCGTCGCGGAAGGCCTCAAAGTTAGCCATTAGATCTCGAAACATGGATTGGAAGTTGGTTTGCAAATTACGTATCATGTGCTCCGTCTCCTTGTAGCAGGCGTCAATGGTGGCGATGGTTCGTCGTGTTCGTTCGGATGAACGATGGTGTGTCGGCGCGTGTCGGCGCACATGTCGATACGGATCATATGATCGTGAGGACGATCTGTAGGCCATGCTCTGATACCAAATGATGCAAACGGCTTTTTGGCGCGTCGATAAATTAATTTTGAATGGTAGAAATTATTTGGTAGTTGGAATATCGGTACTTTAACTGGAAAATTGATGGAGATAGTGGATACAATGTAAAGAAGGAAGATTCATATATTATGTCTTCAAGAGAC
The DNA here is from genome assembly GCA_037367405.1 of Ottelia alismoides. Lineage (NCBI taxonomy): Eukaryota > Viridiplantae > Streptophyta > Magnoliopsida > Alismatales > Hydrocharitaceae > Ottelia > Ottelia alismoides. The sequence goes on from JAZKJV010000482.1 coordinate 1,059,386, forward strand.
TAAATGGGTTGGAGAGAAAGCAAGGGAGATCGAGAAGACAGGATTTAAACTTTGGTATTCAGGTAAAGATAAGGGCAGAAACGGTATTGGAGTGGTTGTTCATAAAGATTTGAAGGATTGTGTGGTTGAGGTGCAAAGATTTGGGGATCGGATTATTTTGCTAAAGTTGGTGCTTGAAGAAGAAATTCTGAATATCATCTCAATTTATGCACCACAAATTGGTTTAGATGAAAGGACTAAACAAGCTTTTTGGGAGGATATGGATAAGATTTTACAAGGAATCCCACAAAGAGAGATGGTGGAGATCTTAATGGACATGTGGGAAAAGATATTTCAGGGTATGCAAGTGTGCATGGAGGACATGGTTTTGGGGATAGAAACGAAGAGGGAAAAGTCATTCTGGATTTTGTAACTGCATATGATCTTTTCATAGCAAACACTCTTTTCAAGAAGAGGGAGGAGCATTTAATTACTTATAAGAGTGGCTCAACTAGAACACAGATCGATTACTTTGCGTTGAGGAGAAGAGATCGGTTATGTTGCAAAGATTGCAAAGTAATCCCTGGAGAGAGTTTGACAACCCAACATCGCTTGTTAGTCTTGGATTTACAAATAAAAAGGCTGGTAAAGAAAAGGAAGGTTCCTAAGATCACTAGAACTAGGTGGTGGAATCTTCTGCTGAAGCAATCAAGCTTCAGGGAGAAGGTTTTAGAAGACTTATCTTGGATTTGTAGCGGTAGTGCAAACGAGATGTGGGAGGCAGTAGCATCTTGTATCCGAAAGGTAGCCAAAGAGATGCTAGACGAGTCAAAAGGAGGAGCTCCGGGTCAAAAGGAGGCTTGGTGGTGGAGTGAAGGGGTGCAAGAGAAGCTAAAAATTAAAAGAGCTTGCTTTAAAGCTATGTCTAAGGATAGAACAGAGGAAACTGTCACAGACTATAAAATAGCGAAGAAGGAAGCAAAGAAGGCTGTAAGCGAAGCTAAGTCAAAAGCTTATGAGGTTTTGTATAAAAATCTCAACTCTAAGGAGGGCAAGAAGGATATATTCAGGTTGGCCAAAGCAAGAGAAAGAAAGACCAAAGACCTTTCTCAAGTGAGATGCATTAAGGACGAGGAAGGTCACGTGCTTGTTACCCAGAAGGATATAGAGACTAGATGTGAGCAATACTTCCATAAACTTTTCATTGGAGAAGGAAATCGAGAGATCACTTTGGGTGATCTAGCTAGTAGTGAAAGTTACTTGAATCGTGCATGCTATAGACGAATACAAAGAAAAGAAGTAGAGGAGGCTTTGAAGGTTATGAGACCTGGGAAAGGTGTTGGACCGGATGACATCCCTGTAGAAGTATGGAAAGTTTTAGGTGAGCGTGGTTTGACTTGGCTTACGAATCTATTCAATGTTATTTGGTGAAGCAAGAAAATGCCTGAAGATTGGAGGAGGAGTATCGTGGTGCCTCTTTATAAGAACAAAGGAGACATTCAAAATTGTTCAAATTACAGAGGTATCAAGCTGATGAGTCACACTATGAAAATTTGGGAACGTGTGATCGAAAGAAGGTTGAGACAAGTTTCCCAAATAAAAGAAAACCAATTCGGATTTATGCCAGGTCGCTCAACTATTGAAGCCATCCATTTGCTGAGGAGAACAATGGAGATTTATAGAGCTAAAAGGAAGAATCTCCATATGATCTTTATTGATTTGGAGAAGGCTTATGATTCCGTCCACGAGAGATACTGTGGAAAGTTTTGGAGAAGAGACAAGTACCTGTCCTATACATTAATCTCATAAAGGATATGTATGATAGGGCTTTATCTTGTGTAAGGACCTCGACGAGGAAGACTGACTATTTTGATATCAACATTGGTTTACATCAAGGTTCAGCTTTGAGTCCATTTCTTTTTACTTTGATTATGGACGAGTTGACAAGTCACATTCAGGATGAGTTACCTTGGTGTATGTTATTTGCTGATGATATTGTGTTGATTGATGAGACTAGAGATGGAGTAAATGAGAAGCTTGAGGTTTGGAGACATGCATTGGAGACTAAAGGCTTTCGTATAAGTAGAGCTAAGACGGAATATATGGAATGCACCTTTGATGGAAGCAATGGTGAAGGAATCGAGGTGAAGATTGGTGACGATAACATTCAGAAGAGAGATTCTTTTAGATATCTGGGATCTATTTTGCAACATGATGGGGAAATTGATGGAGATGTTACTAATAGAATAAATGCAGGCTGGCTAAAGTGGAGAGGAGCCTCCGTTGTTCTCTGTGATAAGAAAATTCCTTTAAAAATTAAAGGAAAGTTTTACAAAGCAGCCGGGAGACCTGCTATGCTTTATGGTTCTGAATGTTGGCCTGTGAACCATAGACATGTGCAGAGAATGGCTGTAGCAGAAATGAAAATGCTAAGATGGATGTGTGGGCATACACGTAAAGATCGGATTCGGAATGATGCAATCAGAAAGAAAGTTGGTGTAGCTCCGATCGAGGATAAGACGCGAGAAAACCGCTTAAGATGGTTTGGTCATTTGCAAAGAAGGTCGACTGATGCACCGGTTAGGAGATGCGAGTGGTGGGATGTTGAGCCGGCTAAGAGAGGGCGAGGACGGCCCAAGAAGTGTTGGAAAGAGACTATATGAAGGGATCTTAGTTTTTTGGATATAAGTCCGAGATTGACCCAAGATAGATCTGAATGGAGGCGAAGAATCCATGTAGCCGACCCTACTTAATTGTGGGAAAAGGCTTTGTTGTTGTTGTGGTAGAAATTATTTGGTAGAAGAAGGAGAGGGGTTGAGAAGAAGAACTCGTCTGGAATACGAGAGGTTGAAGGAGGAGAACCGCGGAGATCGCGTGGAGAGAGAGGGAGAGGAGAAAGGAGAGAGATAAATCTCAATATTTCATTAATACTTGACTGAATAAAACATTGGACCCTCATCCCTTTATATAGGAGGGATGACATTACAAAAATAGAAATTAATTTAAATTGACAACCAATTTATCCTAAAATGACTCTAACTAATTTGAAATTCAAAATCGACAACTAATTAATTGAGATTATATGCAATCTCAATTATTTAATTAGAGATACGATAATTAAAAAAACGTAAGTAAAATTGACCACTAAATTAATCAAAATTTCGGCCCTATAATTTTAGGTCACGCTGCATCACTGAAGATATTGAATCTTCCATCATTTATCATCCTTGTGTTGCGAAGATCATTATGCAAGATCCCAAACTTATTGCATTTCATAATCATTTCACCAGCCTTTATGAAGTTGTTGTCATTCTCAGTCACCAACTACACAATATTATATGGTTCGACCTCTTTAATGATATCTCCAAAAGAGCTTGCATACATACTCATGGTCATCGACATGCTCGGATGCATCTACAAACCTGATAAGTATTTCATTCCCATCAATACATAAGGAAGTTGACAATTTGCTTTTTGTTATAACTCTTTCAACAATCCCATATAAGGACCACCCCGTATTTCATACTATTTCTTCTTCAACTCATCAATGTGTTCCCTAATCTCCTCTTGTCCATGTGGAGATATTTGTTCATTATCTCATGAGGCGGTTAGAGCTTTCGCATCTCTTGTTGCAACAATCTCGTTAATTGCATGTTGGAAGAATGCTCTCCTTCCCACATTTGTTGGAATGCCATTTCCGACAAAAAAAACTTGGTAATAGTTCCTCTGACTCACTCCCTAACGCTTCCAAACAATCCCTACAACATCTTATGCTTCGGATTTTTGCTTTGAACATAATGAGCTGAGTTGGTCCTTCAAGGAATGGTTTAAGTCACACACTCATTTGCTTCTTCTTTACTAGTGCCTCGGGCGCACTACTTCCACTATCACAACCACTTTCAGCTCCAACAAGGAATTTTGCAGCAATAATCCCAAGACCACCATGACCACTGCTGTAAAAGTCGGTCGACTAGGCAGACTAGTCGAGTTGGGGGTAGCCCGCTCAACTAGGCTTTCGTCCATTAGTTGGTCAACCTGACTAATCGGGCCGACTACTTAGCGTAGTCGGTCGACTACTCGATCGATTTTAACATAGAGTTTTTAGTTTTTTAATGTTTTACTTTTTTTAAAAGCAAACTTATTCTAATATACTTAATGTTATATTCAAAGTCAATTACTTTTTTGTTTCATTATGATAGTATAGAAAATGTACAAATCTATGCAAATATATAAGAATATATGTATAAAAAATGATTTATATATTTAAAATAATTAAAAAAATCAAAATCGACTAATGACCGACTAGATTCGATTAGTCTCCCAACTGCTGATTAATCATTAGTCAGTGACCCTGCCGACCGAGTGCAGACTACCAATTTCTACAACCTTGACCATCACCAGTGAATTTCTGCCTCTCATGTTCAGTCATCATAAAATTCTGCAGTATCAACTTAAATGTATTCGTTCTATACCGTGGTCCAAATCTTAAATGTGAATGGAAAATCATCGTCTGAATTAGAAGACAAGACATTGAACTCTCTTTTGAACATTTTTTTGAAACTTTCTTTTCAACGTGAATTCGTTGAATTGCTCGTCTCTTCTGACTCTCTCCTTCCCAGTGCGCCATGTTGGATTCGCCATCACTTCATTGATAACCTTAATCAAGTAAGAAGTCCATTTGTAAATGTTCTTGTAACCATCATCGAGATGTTATTCCAATCTAGCGATTCCATCTTCTCCAATAATATTTCCACAAACATTGCACTAAGGCTTCATTTTCTGGCCATTAACAACTACAACATATTTCCATCCAATCTCACCTCTAACTCCAGCATGCTCAGAGTCCATGATCTACATACCTCAACGTGAATGTGATGGATGAATAAAGGACACAAAATTGCCAACCACAACAACAAAATCAAATCGAAGTGTAACTATTAATATAAAATCTGAATCATAATTAAATGAAATTTTTTCACTCAAAATGTCACTACCTTACATTAAGCTAGCAAAGTGCAAATCTAATGTTAACAACTTCAGATTTAACATAGAAAGCATTATTTGAACTCGTATATTGAAGAATAGTTGCATAGTATCAACGACCAAGAAATTCTTCAAGACATCAAGATTGAAAACTTTGATCTTTACATTTTTCACAAATTACATTCTGGGAGAAGTGAGGGAGAAGACTCTAACATCGTTGATCATATGTAAATCGTGTGATTGATCATATATACTTTCGAATAGGTGAGTAAAGAAGCCTCATCATCATCAACAACAACAAAGCCTTTTCCCACATTAAGCAGGGTCGGCTACATGAATTCTTTGCCTCCATATCTATCATGGGTCATTCTCGAGCTTAGATCAATAAAACTAAGATCCCTTCGTATAGTCTCATTCCAACATTTATTGGGTCTTCCTCGCCCTCTCTTAGCCAGCTCAATATTCCAAAGCTCGCATCTCCTAACTGGTGCATCAGATGGACTCCTTTGTAAATGACCAAATCACTTTAAGCGGTTTTCTCGCATCTTATCCTCGATCAGAGCAACACCAACTTTCCTTCTGATTGAATCATTCTGAATCCAATCTTTACATATGTATCCACACATCCATCTTACCATTTTCATTTTCGCTATCGCCGCTTTTTGCACATGTCTAGGGTTCACAAGCCAACATTCGGATCCATAGAGCATAGCACGTCTCACGGTTGCTTGTAAAACTTTCCTTTGATTTTCAAAGGATTTTTCTTATCGATGTGAACAATAGAGGCTCCTCTCCACTTAAGCCAACTTGCATTTATTCTATTAGTAACATCTCCATCAATTTCCTTATCATGTTGCAAAATAGATCCCAAGTATCTAAAAAGAATCTCTAGTCTGAATGTATCACCACTCTTCACCCTGATTCCTTCACTATTGCTTCCATCAAAATTGCACTCCATATAATCAGTCTTAGCCCAACTTATACGAAATCCTTTAATCTCCAATGCATGTCTCTATACCTCAAGCTTCTCATTTGCTCCATCTATAGTCTCATCAATCAACACGATATCATCAACGAATAACATACGTCAAGGTATTTCATCATGAATGTGACTTGTCAACTCGTCCATAATCAAAGTAAAAAGGAATGGACTATACGGCGATATTATTATGTTTTTGTACTGTTTTCACATTTATATTTATTTCTTCCATCTTATGTAATTTACCCATAGGCTTCTCCTCTATATAAGAGAGCCCTAGGGTTCTTTGAAATACGTATTGAATCATTCTCCCAACAAGGTATCAGAGTCACGGTCATAGATCGGAGTGCTAGTACCCCACCTTCCCAAAACCCTAGCCTACAACCAACGCCCCCTCCCCTCTCTCTCTCTACCGTCACCATCGTCGTTGGTCGCCTACCGCAACCACCTATGGCCCCTTTGCTGCATGCGACTCCCTGATTTCAGAACTGAATATCATGTTTCTTGTCTAAGACATATTACGCGATGATTGGAAGGGTTGTACTTATCTATATGTAACCACTTCTCTCCAATTTTTTGAGACCAAAAAGAGGGAGACAAGCAATGGTGTTCACCCCATTATATTAGAACTAAGCGGGTTACAGAGAGACTTACATTGACCAGGAGTGGACCAAAGATCTAGAATGGAAAGTTACATTTTCTTTATAAAAACAACTAGAGGAAAAAAGAACACCATTCCTGCCCAACCAGGTTGCTCAAATCAGCGCAAAAGAGCAAACGATGTCCCCATGAGGAAGGCTTCTAGCAACGAACAACGAATCCCAGAAAGGAACAAGCTCCTGCGTATTTAGTCAGCTTAGATTAGCCTCTTCCCAAAATGGTGTAGTCCTCGAACAATTGAAGAAGAGATGATCCACTGTCTTGATATAGGACTCACATAAAGGGCATCGATTCGAAATGGTCAGGAAAATCCGAGCGCAACGGTCCCTAGTCATGATATGGCTTCTCCTCAAGAGCCGCAAAAAGAACCCCACTCTACTAGGCAAGCGCAGCTCCCAGATCAAGTTACAGTCCTGAAGCAGTGAATTTGTGCAAGGAGGTGGGGGCCTACAAATCGCTCGATATGCCCTCCGAACATTGAAAGAATTATCCCGCCAAACCTAGTGATCCATGCCAGGGGAAGGCATAAGCAGAGACGGAGAGAGTCAAAAAGCAAGAGGACCTCTTCGAGTCGCTGGTCCGAGAAATCCGTCAAGAAGGCAGGCATCCAGTTCCCATCAGACCAACAGTCCGCCACTCGCACATTCTGATCAGCGGCCAAAGCGAAAAAGGCACGGAAACCGAGAAGAGAAAGCCATGTTACTATATAAGTTGTCCCTCTAAAAGTAAAAGGAGAGACCGTTCCCAAGTAACGAACAGAACAGGTCATGAAAGTAAGGCAAGATCGAGTGAATTCCTTTCAAGAACACAGAAGAGCGCATCTGAGGATTCTGCGCACCATAGCATGTTGTCCCAATGTCGAAAATCCTGCGTAAAAGGCGGCAGCAAACATCGTCGTATCTCCCCCACAGATGGCTGACCCACTTCAACAGCAATGCTTTATTCATAGTCTCCAAGTTTCTCACACCAAGATCACCATTCACCCTAGGCAGACAGATGGTCTCCCAATCCACAAGATGAATCCCAACAGCCTCATGTCCGAACTGGTACCAAAGAAATCTGTGCATAATCTTCTCAAGTCAGATTCTGATACTCACCAATAAGAGACGAGATGACCTAAAGAAAACTTGAATGGAAGATAGGACAGCATTGACCAGAACAAGTCTACCACCATGAGAAAGAAGGGTTGACTTCCAACCCGAAAACTTCCTTTCCATCTTCTTAACCAGCGGAAGCCAATCAGCAATCTTGATCCTCCCCAGCGCCAAAGGGACCCCCAGATAGTTAATAGACAAAGAACCGTAGCTCGTATCAAGGACCTCAACACAATCCCTGACGGCCTCCTCAGAGTAGCCAAGGGGATGAAAGTAGACTTCCCATAGTTGAGAGCAAGGCCAGGCATCTCGTTGAAGATCTCCAAAGTTATTGTCATTCCTTTAGCTTCCTCCTTCCCGTCCTCAATAAAGAAAATGGTGTCGTCCTCAAACTGCAGAAGAGGAATAGAGATATCATCATTCGAGTAACCCGAGGTGAGGTCGTTGCAAACAACCCGGGTAAACATGCATGATAACACATCTACCGCAATAATAAAAAGTATCGACGCAAGAGGGCAACTCTGACGAGCCCCTCTCTGAGGCTGAAAGAACCCACCTCATGACGACCATTAACTAAACAACATAGGAGGCAGTAGTCACGCATCGCTTCATCCAGCTGATCCAACAAGGAAACCCTCATTTGCTGAGAGCCGCCCAAAGAAAACGCCAGTCCACCGAGTCATACGCCTTCGAGAAGTCCACCTTCCAAAGAATACCCTTCACGTTGCGTCCCTTCCAGTCAGCGATGATCTCAGTCGCCATGGTAATGTTGTCCTCAATCCGTCTAGAGGGGATGAACGCAGACTGCAGAAGAGATATGAAATGTTCCATGATTCTACCCAGACGGGTGGCAAGCACCTTAGCAACAATAAGATATATAGCATTGGATAGTGTTATTGGTCTGAAGTCTTCCAACCTTTCGACCACGTCCTTCTTGAGGAGTAGGAAAATAAGAGCATGTTCAGTCTATCGAAACCATGGTTACCTTCAAAGAATTCTTCAATGACCTCAATCACCTAAGCATCAACCAAGTCCCAGAACTCACGGAAGAACACAGGGAATCCATCTGGGCTCGATGCTTAGCACTTAGATTCCACATCGCTACTTTGATCTCCTTAGCTGTGAAGCTCTGCTCAAGGTTGTTGGCATGAAATCTGAGTTGCCCCCGTACCAGTTCATCCCCATCGCCTCGACTCCGGCCTCCTAGAGAACTCAAGAAAATGATCAGCAATAGCCATGTCCATCTCATTGTCACCCTCCACCCTAACCCATTTCACCACCACAGATCGGAAGACATTGCGCATGCGGTGCTCGTTAGCCATTCAGTGAAAGAAAGCCGTATTGGCATCGCCCTCCAAGATCCACCTCTACCTGGATCACTGCTTCCACTCAATAACCCGCTTCTTGTCTTCCGCCGCAATAATCTTCTGAGCAGTAAACCTGACAGTCCACTCCTCTGTCAGAGCCTTTACATACTCCAAGTCATCCAGCATGCACACCTCCTCCTTCGTTGCAAGGCGTCCGGCCACTCTAGATGCCCTGATCTCTTTCCGATATGAACAGAGGTGAGCAAGGAGCAAAGACAGTTTCTGCGCCAGGAGGGACGCATCCGAACCAGAAACAGAGAGCCAGAAACTATGAACACGATCTCTGAAAGAATCATCTTGTAGCCATGCTCGCTCGAAACGAAAGAAGCTCCGATGAATCTCGTCGTTGCCAGAATCCCACAACAAAGGCGAGGGGTCGGATCCGGTACAAGTCTTCGCAAAGAAAAAGGAGAGGGGAAACTCATGTAAAAGCTCTTGAGAGGCCAAGAATCTAACGATACGAGAGCGCAAGCTGGAGTTCCTTCAGGTGAATCTGGTATCATTGGCATCGATCACTTTAAGTTGCAAGTCCTCAATCAAATCTATGAACTCCAACGAGCTCGGGTCTTGACCTCCTCTAAAGCGAGGGCAGTCAGAGGAGAGAAGAGTAACATTAAAATCACCACCCAACAGCCAAGGCATCTCCTAGAACGTATTTATGGCATTATGAATATCCTCCCAAAGTTCAGCCCTTGTCATTGGCAAGCAAATAAACTACCAGTCGTGACCCCACTGCTAAGTTGCAGATGCACCGACAGGACATGCCTAGTACCTCAAGTATAGAGAAAACATAATCCTTCCAAGCCACAATCAAACCGCTAGCCGACCCCTCCACATCAAGGGCACAGAATCTTGATAGTGCGTCCACCCCAAAAAGAGTTCCACAATAATGCAGAACACGTAGCCAATTTAGTCTCCTGAAAAAAGACAACATCACATCCCCACTCAACAAAGCAGTTGCCCATGACTCGCCTTTTCTCGAGGTCACACAGACCCCTCACATTCCATGTTAGTACATTCATTGGGCCACATTATTTTTCTCCCAACCTGCACCACACCTGATGCAGACGCCATGCGGGCAACATCCTCCAAAATGACCTTATTTGTCTCTACCCTACGCTTGTGTTGCTTCCGAGGCCTATAGCACTTAATCTTTTTCCCACCATCAACATCAACGAGCAACGAATACGTGCTCGAGGAAGCTATAGATTGTGCATAACACACCCCGATCGAGTAAGCCAAAGAGTTGACCTCTTACTCAAATTTATGCCCCGGTGAGGGAAAGAAGATGCTCCATGCAAGGCACGAGAAGACCCCTCCATAAGAACAGCAACAAGAGGGTTAGTTGTAACAGGAGCCACCTTAGTAGGGGAGATAGACGAACTCACGACCACCAACGAGTCAACAAAACCCAACCCTTCTTCTGCAGGTAGGGCAGCTCCCAACGTAGGGACACGAGCATCTCCCGCCTGCTCAGAAGCAGGAGGTGAAGAAAGAGGAGGGCATGCGTGCCCAGGCCTAGACAAGAGACTCCAATCGAATACGAGTCAGAGGCGACCAAAGGAGGAGAGGTAGCATCCGCGTTAAGGGGTTTGGGTTCAGAGCTCGGGTCGGAGCGAAAGGTCCAATTACCAGTAGGATTGCAAGTCGGGTTTACCTGAAAAGGCCAGACCCGATCCCGAGCAGCAACCATAAAAGAAGCGCAAGGGATCCTTGTATACCTTGCCGCCAATTGTGAAACAAGTGCGGGACATCCCGAAGGTCCCGCATGATTCTCCACCAGTGAAGCGGTGCACCCCCACCAATGTCGCGCCGCCCAAACAAAGAGTCACCACATGGCGCACCCAAGAAGGAAGGGTATCCCAGACGAGAAGCCGAAACGACCAGGACTTGAGCATTTGGGATTCACATCGAAAAGGGCCACTGGAAGGGCGAGTCCTCACAGACGACGGAGGCGGCAATCGCCTCAACCAACAACCTGAAGACCGTGCGGCCACCCGAACGACATAGAAGGACTCCAGGGCAGGCGGCGGCCTACCTTCGAACAGCACCACCGCCGACAAAGGATCGGATCCCGGACGAAGGCCATCAGATAGAATTTTGACAAGAACCCCACACTCCTCAGCGTCGGTTTGAGGATCAGCAACGACCACGAGAGGAAGGGTACACCGTGAACGCAGGCTACCCATGAGCCAACTCGATTCCCCTCGCCATCCGCGAAACGAGGGGGCTGCCAGCAACACCCAACAACCATACCAGCCAACATGAGCCTCAAGACTTTGGCTCTAGACAAGCCCCTCGCACAGCACGAGCGATGGTCCAGAATGATAATATCTCCATAAAAAGAAGGGCCCAGCACGAGGCGAACCTCATCCCAAACCACGACGATGACCGACCTTCAACACGGGAGCCTAACACGATGGAGAACCATGCACCAGACGACACTGCCGCGACCGACAGCTCTGAAGAACCCCTCACCACGACCTCCGTAAGGATCTGCATTGATTGATGACCATATCTCCGCCCTCCAGATTTCGACAGCAAACAGACCTGCAATGGCCAACACCATTGCAGGCGAAACACTAGGCGAGAGAGAGCATTCCGCGCAACATGGCCATAGATATCGCAACGATAGCACCTCATGCCACGCTTACGGTGCGAAACCACCATCCAACCCCCTTCCCCCAACCTCTTCTTGATCAGTGGCCCTCGAAACCACCTTCGACCCCTCTCTGCTCACCTCCCTTCAGTAGCATAAGCCCCCCTTCATCTCCCAATGGAGAGCTTCATGTCGGTCGATCGCCTCATGACGATGGAGAGCACGCTGACAATTGCGTTCTCCCCTCCCCTCCCTTCTCTCTCCATGCTTCATCGGAGATTTTCCACTATAATAATCTCTCCATGTCTGTTTAAATGAACTTTTGTGGTCTACAAGCCCCAGTCTTGTGATATGGCAACATGTCAGAAAGTAAGGTTGAGACTTGAGATCCTTGCCACTAGTGCTTTTCAAGGTCCAACGTCAATAGTCAAGATAGGCAGGACAAATTATGAACTATGAGTCATGTAGTTCATGAGCTTAATGCAGTCTACAAGTAAGAAATACATTCTTATTGAGGAGGAGTTGGCTGACAAGACTAGGGTGAATGCGTCGCGGGAGGTTGACAATGCTTATGCTCGTGTATGGTTGTCTCGTACAATCATAGTTGAGATCGTCAATGTTGTTCTGCATCAGCCCACCACTAAGGGTGCATTTGGTTGGCGGGTTAAGGCAGGTTAAACTGGTAGAGGGTAACCCGTTTTTGTGTTTTGATGTTTGGATAGAGGGTTAAACTGGGGGTGGGTTAGAAGTGGGTTTGAGGTGATATGATTGTATTGGAGTTTGAAAAAGTGAGTAGTTATTGTGATGTTATTGTATTGAAGTTTGGAAAAGGGAGTAGAAGTGGAGTAGTTTATAATTTTTATATGATATGATGGTATAATATATTATTTTTTGATAGGATTGATGATGTAAAATCGATTTATTTAATTTTTTAAAAAAGGAATAAAGTGGGGCCCACGGGGAGAGAGGGGGATGTGGGTTAAGGGGGGCAAACTCCCCTAACCTGCAGGTAACCCGCGAACCAAACGCTACCTAAGGCAATGTGGGACATTCTCGCTACTACATATTCTCAGGCGAGGAATGAGACCAAGATCCTTCAGTTACAGCATGATATCTTCACGGTCAAGCAGAATGGTCGTCCTCTACACTCTTGATATACCTCTCTCATGGGCATGTTCGAGAAGCTCCATAGCTTCATGCCACTAACAGCCATCCCTAAGCAGCAGAAGTCTTACACGAACACAAAAATAGTTGGTGTGCTTCATGTCACACTTAATCTGGAGTCTGATGATGCTCACTCCCATGGAGGAGGCATAACGCAGGCAGTAGAATTATTGTTCCTTCCTCTGCTTTTAGTCAGACCTCCTCTGTTATGGCTGACTTTCGAGACAAAGGAGGTTCTTCTCAGTTCCATGACCGTGGACCCCATGGCAGAGGAGGTTGTATTCACCAACCATGTAGTTTTTGCCATCATCCACAACACTCCAGAAATACATGCTACTCCAAGCATGGCTTTCCAGCTTCTGCTTGTGTAGCTGACCAGACTGAATCTTCCGTCGCGCCCACATATGATCAGAGGTTTGAGGACTTCATTGCTCGTCCGAGGGAGATTATGCCTCATGTTGGTTCTCATACATCCTCGTCTGCTTCGGGAAGCCATTCAAATGTTGTAGCCTATGCTTCTGCCAATACCTCAAGTAGCATCTACGCTCTTACCAGTTGTCATAGAATTGTCATCACGGAATGGATTATGGATTTTGGGACGTCTCATGACTCCCATAACATGTGTGGAGACAGAAGTCGGATTAATGGATATAAACAGGTTCCCACTGGCATATCAATTATCATAGCCAATGAAACTCATTCTCTTGTTGCAGGACAGGGGGAGATCAATTTGACGCCCTCAATGCATCTATAGAATGTGTTACACGCGGCACCTGAAGCTTAGTCTCAACTTCTTCTGGAGCATCTATAGTCGATTTCAAGTGAGTGTTCACTGTAAAACACCATGTTGATAGAAGTATTGATCGTTACAAGGTCAGGTTAGTTGCATGTGGGTTCACTCAGACCTATGGGGCGGACTATCTTGACACATTCTCCATGATTGCTCGTCACTCTACAAAATCCAGAATGACTTTTCCCTCTTCATTTCTATCGCCAAAGACATTGCATCTATGAACACTAACATACTCTAAAACATCCTTTCCGACATGTCCATTAAGATCACCACCTAGGCAAACATCTCTTTGTGGAATTCCTTGCATGATCTTATACAAGTCCTCCCAAAAATCTTGTTTAATCCTTTCATCTAAACCAATTTACGATGCATAAACTGAGATGATATTCAAAATTTCTTCTTCAATTACCAATTTTAGCACCATAATCTTATCCCAAATCTTTGCATATGGCTGGCCATGAAATTTGGACAGGAGAATGGATCTGAATCATCCAACAATCTGGCATGTAGAACTCTGCACAATACAACCCCTTTCTCTCATACTTGTTGTGATGACAAACATCGACCAAGTTGGGAGAAGACACCAATGATGAAGAAGACAAGATAATAGGGAGATAACAAAACATAAATCATGCATTTTTTTAACAAATCGTTCACATTTTTTGGCTTTTCACTTCCTTTTTTGCAAATACTTTGCGCACGGCTTTTCTTTGTACGTGTCTCTTTTCTTTTGTTTTCTTTTTTCATAATTGGGCCCAATCTCTTCTCTAACTTTTTTTAAAGCTCTTGGCCCACTTGGGACATAGAAGCGAAGCCTAATAAGGGCTTTAAACCTTGTTGCTGCTATTTAGGGTTTCCTTTGTGGGAACCCCTTTCCTCGAATCATGATGTTGCCGCCGCTGTTGGAGATGGTGCTTCACCTAAAGCGAGAGGTACCGCTTGGAGATGACACCTGGAGCGAGAGGCCAACGAGCATAGGTCGTTGGGGATCTAGAACAGGAGATGGGAGCGCGAGGGCACAGTAGCAAGTACCTAAGGCGCTTGGGGGCGGCGCAATCGTACAACAAGGCGACGCCAAGGGCCTTCGGGCGGAGGAGCGGTATACGGGAGGAATTGCACCACCTTGCGTAATTGAAGAGTGGTGCTACGCAAGGGGTGGCATCGTGTTGGGGCCTGGGGCAACCGCTTATAGCCGTGCAGTGGGACTGCAGCTTTCGATAGCCACCGAAGGTTCGGCAAGAAGGCAATGGTGAGGTCTCGCGCCACCATATGCGACTTGAGAGCAGTGATGTATTGCAGGCACGACTAGAGGAAGAACTGCGAGAGGAGATTCGTCGCCCGGGGTGTGACATAGAGTAGCGTCGTCTGGAGGCTCTCACCTGGAGAATGTATCGTCAGCTCGCCTTTCGCCTCCACTGTAGATGACTCTGCCAGGGAGCCTGGAGATGGCACGGTGCAGGGAGAGAGCACCAGGATGATGGAGAATGGCAACCTGAAGCCGCATGGAGGTGTTCTGCGGTATGGCTTGAGAAGGAGATTCGGTTCTGCAAAGCCTGAAGACGATGCGACACCATCAGAGATAAGGCTTGGAGGATGGCGGCGTAACCACCGGTAGATCGCTAAGTTGGAGCAGACGAAAGGCCTTAGAACTGAATTAGGGTTTCAAAAGATACCCTACAACATGAAAATTGAACAAACTACGAACATGATCTCCATAAACTGATCTTCAAGACGATGAACAATGAATCTGATAATCGAATCTCGAATAAAAAATAATGAACATAAATTCCTCAAGAATCGAACCCGTTCTGATACCATGTTAGAAAATAGCATGGCTCTTATACCATATTAGAAAATATGAATGCAGAAGCGTATCAGAATAAAAGATAAAGAAATTTAAGGACAACGGGATTTAACGTGGAACCCTACTCCCTAAGGAGTGGGATGAAACCACGGGAGAACGCCTCAAAGGGTTGGTAGTCTATTGCTTTTCTTATCTAAATACAATGTGTGTGGGGTCTATATATAGCCCCCACTGAGTCTCCACATCTCCAAACCGATAGATGTGGGGCTAAACTATGGATGGAGTAAATGGGTCCTGGAGAGATCCATTTACTCATCTCTCACATAAGAGACGCATAACCAAATACTCCAACATACCTAATACGCACCACTCCTCAATTTACCTAGGCTTGTGATCAGACATGGTTGAGTTGAGTAAAGACACCTCATGATTTCCAAAAATCCCCAAAATCACTTAAGGATGGGAGAAGACTCTACCATCATCAATCTTACGCAGGATTTCAAAAAATCCCCAAAATCTCTCAAAAATGGCATTGGCGGAAAAGGATCGGTGATTGGATGAAGAATCGCACGTATTGAGACTATTTCAATTAAAAAGGGAGGAATCTTTACTGTCAGGTATATATCAATATCACCGACATGGTGATACATCATTGATAAGTTAGCAACATGATGATGTATCAGCGATACATCCTCAGCATATATCCGACACACGAGAAAAGAAATAGATATAGAGGCCTCTTTCGGTTTTGGCAACTTGGCGATAGAAACATAACGACGATATAGCTAATATATCATGATATCTAATGCTATGTCTGGAACACATAATCAATGATAAAGGTTTGCAGGAAATCAAGCAATGAACAACAATGGGAATGAATAAATGTCCCCAATATAGCTTAGGATATGTAATTAGAGACATCAAGGAGGTCGGCGACATTGGAAACTCGACAAAGTCCAGGATGTCAGTGAAATTGATGATGTTAAGCCGATGAAGAAAATGACCAAAGGAAATATAATATAATTTGGGGATTAATTTCTAAATACTTTTATTGCATTTTAATCCTTTTATCGTTATTTCTAACGATTTGACTTGTGAATGTTAAAGGCAGGGGAAAATTCCTTTGGTTGTTACTTCTAACAACTTTACTTGTGGATGTTAAAAACATAGGTAAAAGCGTAGACTTACGTTTCGTATGAGTGGTAGTGTAATTTATGAAATATGTAGTTTCAGAAGTGTTATTGGTAAAGCCTGGAAAGACGCAAGTATAGAAATCACTATTTAAAGCCCTATCAGACATGCCTTGAGATTCTCAACACAGACGCATCAAGTCCATGGGAGCTTCTTCCTTATCTCTTGTCCATTAGTATCCATCTTAGAAGCCAAGTGAATATCTTTTTTTTAAAGTGCCAAGTGAATATCTTGACCTAAGAGGAACCCTAGTTTACATGATCAACCTACAATTTTCAAATAACGTGTCATCGGGTACCCCAGGTGCGTGAAGACTGATATAAGCAATGTTAACCATGAATAAGTCACAAGTCCTTTTTTTTAATTCCTTGTATTTTTTATAATTATATGACGTGTTTTTTTAACCTAAGATGCAATCGTGTACTTTTTATAATTATATGACACATTTTTTCAACCAAGATGCAATATTTGTTTTTTTAATTCCCTCCTCGCCAGGCCATCGTGGAATGTACATTGTAAGGCAGGATAAATGCACATAAAAAGTAAGGATTGAACAAATAGCATCAATGTAATATATAAAATTTTAAATAAACCGTAAATCAAGTGACCTCAACAACCTCTAAGATGGTTACTGGTGTATAACAATTTTTTAATACTTTAAAAGTGTCTTAGGACCCGATACAATACGTGGCCAGAGACGGGAAATCACAAGTTCACTCGAACCTCTCCTCATGCTTAGGGCTTTGGAATCCAGCAAATAACTGCTAGGCTTTCAAGGTTTTATGCAGCAAATATCATCCATGCCATCAGGGCTAGAATGCAGGCTTCTTTACTACTACCAACATGATATATTCATAGTTATTGATTGTTTGTGGATTAAAGGATGGATAACAGGATTGAAGTTCACATGCCAAGGATCGACATCTCTAAGTTACACATCACCCAATACGAAAGAAGGGGACAAAAGGACCGCACTGCAACCAAAAAATGGACCGCTAAATAGCTTCCTGACTTTGGAGATCAAGGCAGATGGCCAATCCCTCTCATTTAGCCCCTCGGATTCCATCTCTGGGTGATAGTACAGAGCCCTCGAGCTCTCAGGATCTGGAAACGTCCCCCACCAATTAAAACTAAATAAAAAGTATCTAATTTTTTAATGTCATATATCTTTGAAAGGGGTTTATGTCACGAGATTTCTTATAAGCTATGACCCATTAAAAATAGGAATAATTTCATAAGAAATGGTATCGAGTTCAACATACCAGAATTAGATGAACTTTCAAGGGCTATATAAGAAATCATTTTGTCCTTGTGTGTGGCACTGATGCTCGAATATATGGGAGATTCTGGACATGAGTGGAAGTAGATTGGTTCATTGAACCCCAGGTATCTTTTGGTCATGATTCGTGGGCTTACCTGCAAATATTTTGGGCATACGGCTCCTGCAGAATATCCACCATCCATCCTATAGAATATCCATCATGCTCATTTAGCTCCAAATATTATCTTATAACTCCATAAAGGATTTCACATTTCTTATATCCTCTGCGGACATATGATGTTTTGGTGGCTTGAATAGCTTCGACAGCCCAACTAGATGCCTTGGCTTAACGACTACATCCCTCACTATACCCCCAAAGATCTGCTCACATTTCGGGTACGGCTTCACAAACATGTTGTAGAACCTCTTCCTAGTAAACTTCACCATCTGCCTGAGATCAACATCCATGTCAAGTGCGCCTGTTGACTTCAAGAATTGAATAACTCGGTGCCTAGGAACAACCTGCTTCTCGAAATTCACACCCAAGTACTCAGGAACCTCGATCAACCAATCAACAGAGAATCCCATCTCGAGGAATAAAAATTTAATCTTCTCCTCTATCTCATCCAACTCGTACAGAATCGATCTCGGTTCTCTCCTTATGACAATCAGAGCATCTCTCCTGATCAACCCATGTTTGCACAACAAATCCACTCTCTTTTTCACAGCCAGTGCAGCATCGATACGACCTCTTACAAGAATCCTCTCCTTAATAGGCAGTCTACACTTCAAGCTGTTGATCAACTCCAAGCATCTGGTGAGTTCACCCACCTCCAATGTAAGAAGCAATCTCGGGTCTTCTACCACAGCCCTCCTGATTTCACTCTTAAAACACAACTCCCTGAACTCCATAAACAGCGGAATCAAGCGATTCTCCGCATCGAGCAGCAAGAACCCCGGGAAAGACCCGCATATCCGATTGATCTGGTCTGAATGGAAACCGAAATTCTCAAGAATCCGCACCTTGTGGCCTATAATCTTGGCATTGTTCAAGATCACCGGGACATCCTCCAAAATTCTGATGAGAGTTTCCCTGCTGAACCCAATTTCCATCAGAGGGCGAAGATTGCACTTAGCGTGGTCGGGATCGATCTTGTACCTGCTAGAATGCTCAAGAACCCTCCGAACCAGCCTCGGGTCGGTGCCGAGTCCTAATTGGGGGAGACCCATCTGCCATTTCCTCAGAAATCCCAGTTCGAAGGCACCAGGGGAGGATCTGAGCAGAGAAGCGAATGATTCGCGGGGGAGGCCGAGCGAAGATAGGATCTTCAGGGGTTGTGGGAGGTCGGAGGAAGGTGGAGTGCTTGAGAAAGATCTGATTTTCCGGAGGTGGGAGCGGCGGCGGGAGAGCGAGCAGAGGAGCATTGTGGGCTTTCTTGAGATTTAAGTGTGCGAGGTTTGAAGATACGGTGGGGATTGAGAAGGGGACTCCGATCGTCTGCTGTAAAGGGCTTTTACAGCCCCTGCTGTTGAATGAGAACACTTGGATGCGGATCCGACGACGCTTAGAAGGGGTTGGGATAGTGGGCGCGCATGTCGAGGTTGGCGACACGTATCTCAAGGTTGGGAGGAGACGATCGGACGACTTTAGCCCCTACAGCAGAATCTGCTGCAACAGGAGCTACATCCAATTTGTTGAGAAGGATGGCAAAGTGTGAACAAGCACTCGGCAACCAAGATGTGTTGCAAGTTTTTTGGAATTGATGATGATATTTTCATTTTAAAAATCAAATTCCTGGAAAAGAAGTGATTGAATCAGCTACTCGAATCGAATGTATTAAAACATGTATAAAAAACACACTCGAATATAGTTGAAATAAATATAAATTGCATAGCTAATGTATATATTTTATAGTATATGTAAATATATTTTAATACGTAACATTAAATGTTATACATATTGAAACAATTTACTCAATAGAAGGACATTAGTTTGAGTTATACTCAAATTTCATTTAATATAAGAACCTTGTGGTGGAGTAGTTAGTTAGAGATTATTGGGGTTGTCTAAGGTCATGAGTTCAACGCCCAACAACGTCATTTGTTTTGAATAATTTCAAAATTAATTTTGGTTTAATTTAATTACATCGGATTAAATCAGATTTGAAAAAATCAATTAAACGTATATTAGATCAAAAATTAGACATTCAGACCAAACCAGTACAAATTGATTACTCGGATCGATCCAATGTCACATGTCATATCTGAATTCGTGTATCCAAGAAGAATAGGATTCCCTGCTCCAAAGTAAAGAGAGTAATTGCTAGTACCTCGAAGATATCTCAAGATCCATTTAACTGCTTCTCAATGTTGTTTTCCTGGATTTGAGATGAACCTACTAACAACTTCAACTACATGAACATTATTTGGCCTCATACAAACCATGTCATACATGAGACTACATGTAACTGATGTATAGGGAACTCTTTCCATATCTTTCTTCTCTGCATTGTTTTGCGGGTTATCTTTGGAACTTAACTTGAAATGCGATGCAAGAGGGGTGCTACCTGGCTTTGCCTTCTCCATATGAAATCTTTGAAGTACCTTCTCCATGTACTTCTCTTGTGAAAGTTGAAGTTTCCTTGCTCCCTTGTATCGAGTGATCTTCATGCACAATATCTGACTTGCATGTCTCAAGTCCTTCATAGCAAAAGACTTGCTCAACTCCTTCAAGTCCTTCATAGTTGCCTACAATCAGCATGTCGTCAACGTAAAGCAACAATATGATGAAATCATCACTTGAGAATTTCTTCACGAACACAAATGGTCTGAAGTGGTCTTGGAGTAACCATGCTACCCCTTGAACGAGTCAAACTTCTTATACCACTGCATGGGTGCTTGCTTTATGCCATATAGAATCTTCTTCAGTCTGCAAACATAGTCTTCCTAGCCTTTGACTATAAAGCCCTATGGTTGCAACCTGTAGATGTCCTCTTCAAGGTTACCATGGAGGAAAATTATCTTCACATCCATCTGTTCAACCTCCAAATCACAAATAGGTGCCAAGCTGAGAACCACTCTTATAGAAGACATCTTCACCGCAGGAGAAAAGATCTCCTCAAAGTCAACCCCTTCCTTTGATTAAAACCTTTCACAACCAACCTAACTTAGTACCTTGGATTTGTAGAGTATTCATCATGTTTGCTCTATAAACCCACTTGTTTCTCAATTCCCACATGCCTTTAGGCAACTTGATAAGCTCAAAGGTATGATTGTCGTGAATGGACTCAATTTCCTCTTTCATAGATTCTACTCATTTCTCTTTGTTTGCATCTTGCAAGGCTTCTTCATAGTGTTCAGGCTCACTGCTATATGTCAACAAATGTACTCATGTGCAGAATACCTGGTGGAGGGTCTCCTCTCCCTCACGGTTCTCTATGATGGGCGAGCTCCGGAAGAAGAGCTCTCATCATCCTTCCCACCACGATCACTATCGTTATCTGCATCATCATCATCATCAGGAGTGGCGATATGTGGTACATCCTCCTCATATCTTGTATCTGGTACGTGCTCATATGCATCATCCGGCACCACATGTGGAGCCCTCTGCAAAGGGACTGGCTCCATATCATCTGACTGATAGCTGCTCGAAGTAGGGTCCTTAGCATCTTTCTGGATGTCTTCAATGGTTTGATCTTCAGATAATATCACACCCCTGCTTCTCACTAGTTTCTTATCAACTAGATCATACAACCTGTAACAAAACTCATCTTGTCCATATCCCAAGAAGATATATTTATCTCTGCATCCAACTTAGACCTCTCATCCTTGGGAACATGCACAAATACCGGCATCCAAAGACCCGCAAATGGTTGTATAGAGATATTCTCTCCATGCCAAACCCTTTCGGGAACATCGCTATTCAAGGTTACGTGTGGAGATAGATTAATAACGTGAATCACAATATAAAGTGCTTCACACCAAAAAGAGTTAGACTACTTAGCTTCAAAAAGGAGACATCTGACTCTCTCCATCAGGATCATGTTCATTCTCTCTGCAACGCCATTCAACTATGGCATCTTGGATGGAGTCTTCTGGTGCATGATACCATGAGACCTGCAATACTCATCAAACGGTCCAATATACTCACCACCATTATCACTATAGATGCACTTCAGCTTCTTTCCATATTTTTGTTCCACTAATGCATGGAAGTCTTTGAAAACACCAAAGACTTGGTCCTTCCTCTTTAAGGCGTAGACCCAAACTTTCATGGAGAAGTCAACAATGAATGTAACAAAATAAAATGCACCACCGAGAGAACTTACTTTTAATGGACCACTAACATTCGTGTGAACCATCTCCAAAGGTTGCATCTTCCTAAAAGGTGGATGGCTCTTGAAGGAGACTCTCGTCTGCTTCCCAGCCAAGCATTGTGTGCATCTCTCCAGCTTCTCTTTCTTGACATCTGTCAGCATATTCTTCCTCACCAAACATTGCAACCCCTTCTCGCTTATGTGCCCCGATCGCCGATGCCATAACTCAATGGATTTTGCATCTCCAGTCACACGTGCAACATTATGCGAGATGGATGCATTCATGATGTAAAGATTGTTGCTACACTTATTGCCACGAGCTACAACCAAGAATCATCGAGTAAGCTTCCATTGACCACCACCAAAAGTGTTATCCTTCGTCATCAAGCTTGCCCGCAAAAATGAGATTTAGGTGCATGTCTGGTGCATGCCTCACATCTTTGAGCGTCAACACAACTCCATTGACATTCTTCAATACAATATTGCCAATGCAACAACATGAGACAAAGAATCATTCCCCATCTTCAATGTGCCAAAATCACCAGCCGTAAAAACTCTCTATGAGATGTGACATGTAGAGCAAATCCACTATCAACAAGTCAAGAAGTACCATCTTGTGCGACATTTACCATCTCCTCATCACAGACAATGAGGAGCTCATGTTGTGCAGTTGGAACAAGTTGTTCATTCTTTTTCTCTTGCTTGTTGCCACTATTCTTGTTATCTCTCTTGAACTGGAAGCAACACTTCTTGATGTGTCATTTCTTCTTGCAATAGTGGCACTCCACATTCTGATATCTGGATCTGGACTTGCTTCTGGTATTATCTCTACCTTTATCAGTCCTGGTCCAGCTCCTCCCCCTATTTTCTGTGATAAGAACCTCTGAATGTGAAGAGCTTCTTTGGATTTTTCTTCGCATCTCCTCATTGAGAATGCCAAACATGACTGTCTCCAAAGAAATGACCCCATTGACTGCAAAATTTGTAAGTGAGACTCGAAAAGTCTCCCATGAATCCGGTAGAGTAGCAAGCGGTAGTAGTCCCAACATCTTTCTTCAAAATTTATCCCCATGCTCATCAATTGACTAGTAATTCGTTGGAACTCATTCAGGAAATCTAGCACAGAGATGCCTTCCTTGAACCTCAAGTTCACTAGTCTCTTGAGAAGAAACAATATGTACTTCCCATCTTGGAGGCGTAAAGATTTTCCAACTTCAACCACAAGCTTCTAGCGTGACTTTCATCTTGGATATATTTGTAGATATTTTCATCAGCAAACTGTCTTATGAAGCCACAAACCAGCTCATGTTCAAACTCTCATTCCTCATCTGTTTTGGCTTCGAGCTTCTGCGTGAACACCGGAAGGTGTATAACCTTCACATATAAAAGATCCTTCACCTTGTTCTTCCACAAATTATAATTAGGCCCATTAAGACTAATCATCTTGCTCGAATTAAACTCCATCTTGTAATCTGCCATTGAACCTTGCTCTGATACCACTTGTTGGGAACAGATTCCCTGTATAAATTGAATTGCGGAAAAATAACCAAAGTCGATAGACGGATCTTGCACAATATATCAACTACGAAAAGATATCTCAATCACAGAAAAATCAACTACATATGCACGGAGAATTTTTTAACGTGGAAAACCCTCAATGTGAGGGAAAAAACCACGAGATTGATCATAACCCAAAACCAAGCACTATAATCGAAGTAATCTCCCGTGAAGGGCTTATAAAAGACCGACCCTCAATACGATGCTACAAATCACCAAATAATGAAGAATAATAGAGCGGAGAAATATCACCCGATGGTAAATCCATCGTTAACTGTATAGAATAATGCTGGAGAAGAACTGCTCCAAAGATTACTCCCTCCAAATTCTGCGGCAACCATGGACTTTCTTTCTTCTTCCTCTCTCTTATTTCTTTCTTGTGCTAGAAGAGCTTGTGTTGGGATGATCCTAGTATGCACCTCATACCCCTTATTTACACTCCACGGAGATGAGTAAATAAGAAAACATGGATTCCTACTTCCAATAGGATTAGGAAAAGATAAGTCCTAATCATAAAAGGATATCTGATATTTTCTTTTCCAAATAGGACTACCAATGTCCCATATATGTGGGCTAGGTTCCCACAAGGAGGGGAAACCATCAAACATCATTGACCTGATCCTCAAAAATTGTAGGAATGAGAAAAACATTTGGTTGATTGCGCATGGTTATCACAACAATCTTCTACAACAATTCTAAATTCTTGGCGTTGATATGGAAAATATGTGAGGGTAGCATTATAAGGCCCGGTGTTACGAGTTTTGCAATCAAATTTATAACATTACAAAGCATGCAACAACATAAGGTTGGTTTAATGAAATTGTGTTGTCCAGGGGAATGGTTCGAGCTTCATGGGGTTCACATGTATCAAGAGATAAAAGCATAAACCTTCACTAGCAATGTCTTCTTTTGGTATGATGTCACTCTAGTGCAATAAATATCATGAAATCTGTTGCGTAAGTCTTGAGAATAATAGATGGTGATAAAAAATCAATCATGGGTGTGATATACAAAGCAATACATATGATGAAGGAGAAAAAAAAGGAAATTTCGGAAAATGTTATAAGATGTGGTTGGGTATCACTGACAAATATTAGCCAAAAATTTCATTACTTCCTCACCACTAAATAGTTGTTGATATTATTTATTTCCAGCATATTATCTTAATATGAGTACCACTATATATACAGCCTCGGTACTTGTGCAAAGCTCTTATCAGCTCTTCAAATTACAGTGGAGAAATTGGTGAATTCAAGATATGTGCAAACAAATTGCATGAATGAGGTATAAAATATTTTTTTTGAATAACAATGAGGTATAAAATATTTAGTCATTTTAATCATCATTGTCTTATTAAGTTTATCATTTATGTCAATGCTTATTATCGTGTAGATACGATATTTTAGGGAGGCTTTGGCTTCTTTTAGAAGAATGATCTCCATCAATGGCCGTGGTTATGCTCTTCTATGTATGTATGATTTTGAAGTATCAATTGTACGGTTATAACTTATTTGTTATTTATTCTCTACTGGTAAAATAATTTCTTCCTTGTAGGTGAATGGTGGGTCCTGTATGGATTAGATGCTTGTAATTTACGGCAAGTGGCAGTGAAGGTGTTGTGACAATCTGTGTCCGCTGAAGGATGTGAGAGAAGTTCGAGCACATTCAACCCCATCCACTCCAAAAGTTGAAATTCAGTGGAAGTAGAGAAGCTACGAGGTCTTGTCTACATATGCTACAACCTCATGTTGAAGACTAAGCATGCAAGAGGAACAAGTTAAGTAAAACTACCTAGATCTTATCAACCTTGAATATATATTAAGATTCAAGATGGCAATGTTGATGAGGAAGACGTCTTACATAGCGGATGGATGAAAATGGCACTCGTGTACCTGATGAGAGAGGACGAAGACCATATGTATTGATTACCTCGCAAATAGAGGCAAATGGTGAAGATTACATCGCTAGATCATCCTAGCAAGAGGGGGTTGGAAAGTGATCTTGAAAAATCATCCTCTGAGTCTAAAGCAATATTGAAATTAGGTGGCAATGGAGGAGGAAATGATATATCTACAGGAGAAAATGCGCAAGATGGAGGGGATAACTATGGTGGCTCACATGACACCGAGTTTAGATTTGAACAAAAACTACACGTGGAATAAGAATATATGGGCCACTTCACAAACATACACGAGCAATGTAATTCAAGTCTGAATTGAGGTCTGTATCCTACAGAGCAAATAGATTGCTGCCCTTACCCCTCGTACCCAATCACGTGGATAACATTATGACAACACCATTATGGAAAATAGGGTATTTTGAGTGTAATCATTAACTATGGATGCTAGAGATTCGATATCTATTGATGGAGTGACATTAAGCTCATTCATTGGATATAGATCTCAAGCTCAAAATGAATAATATGGTGTTTTTCCTTATAGATACGGCTACAACAGTGATAGTGAAGGAGTATTTCAAGGATTTCAATTACACCATACATATACCTCTTCGCATATTGGTGCATGATGTGGCAAATTTCCGGATTATTACCCTGCAATATCTTTGGCTCAACTCCTACAAATGAATCTCCTCTTAGTCCATCTTCTTCATCACGTTCTTAAGTTGCATCATCCTTGCGTCGACCTCGTTGCGATTATGCCTCTTCTAGTGACAGTTATCCTCGGATTGGCTTCTTTAGACACGTGATTGAGCATGAATATAGGGAGTATACGATACACCTTTTCACCAATTATCTTCTTTTGTTTCAAATCACTTCCGTTAGTTCATGAGTCTTAGAAGGCCATCTTGGATATCATACACCTCTTCACCAATCAAAACATAATCTATTCTTTGTTAAAACTTATAATCATAGTATACAATGCTTGCCAATGATGTAAGACTGTTGCATCCCTCTTAAACATCTACATTCCGATCGTGATTCTACCTCTTTTGATATATAATTGCATATGGGAAGATATTTCCAAATATCAAACCTTATTTTTTATAAGCAACTTCCAATAAGGTAGAGTAGGAGGATGGACCTTTGTAAAGAAGGAGCATATAAAGGGGATGGTGGGGGAGGGTCGTTTGTAGAGGATGGGGCTTCATAAAGGAGGGGCATAGAGGGGAACACGAGGAGGGGCGCCAGGGGCGGATGTTCTGAGAAATATTTACCATCCGAAAAGAGGAAAAACGAAGTCTTTGTCTAAAGAAATGCGTTGAGAAATGGCAGATGTATAGAACCTTTCAAGGAGATAGTGCTCTTTCAAAACTCTCAAAATGGAATCTGTTCCAAACATATATGTCACGGTTCCTTACTTCGACAGGGTGCAAATATCTAAATTTCACTCTTTTAATGATTTCTATACTATAGTTTGATATGATTATAACAAGTTCTCATGTTATGCTTGCTTCCATGATCATTATTAATGGCACACATTAGTTATCAGCTCTTGTTATCACATCCTTTCGTTTGTGCAATCACATCAGACTCCTTATTAATGATTTGTCATCTTAAAGCAGAAAACAAATTTGCATTGCCGTCATTGCCTATGTGACAATCTCCTAAACAGTTACCTTCCCACTAACACCAATTTAAGGGAATCTAACATACTATATGAGATGTTACTATTTGATGCATTGTTAACTTATATCTTTCGTGTAATATTTGTAATAATATGAAATATTTACCTACAAGATACTATGATGTATGTTGTGAAAACCTATTTTCCTACGGTACATTACGTACCTTTATTGCCATGTAATTTATGATTTCTACACAATTACTTGATATGACCAAAACTTCTTACAAGTTCTCATGTTATGCTTGCTTTTATGATCATTATTAACGTCACACGTTACATTAGTCATCAACTCTTATTGTTAAGTTCTTTCCTTTTTTTCAATTACATACTACTCCTTACTAATAATTTAATTACCTCAACACACAAGATAAATTTACGTAGTCGCCTTTGTCTCCCTGACAATCTCCTAATTACTTATTTGCCCACTAATACCATGTATCATTATGAATAAATTCAATCAATTTAACAGAATCTCACATAGTATATGAGATGTTACCATTTGATGCACGGTTAACTAATACCTTTCTCGTAATATTTGTAATAATATGAAATATTAATTAATACTGCATAATCTTCATACTAGCATTAAACCACATTACTGAAATTTTACAGATCCTTCTACATAGTATTTACTTATTAATGTTAACAATCATATAAAATATTAACATAATCATAACTGAATTTAATAGTTTTATTTGCAACGTTATTGTCATGGAAAATCACCCCTATAATGTCGTATCTCTTCTCATTAACGAGATAATCTTCCTGTAAGGTACATAATAATATGCAATATTAATATTAACCATTATATGTTCTTCAACACCTTACCCAATATCAACATTCCTTCGAAGAAAATTGAAACTCCTTTATTGCTAAATATTAAATAATATCGTATAATCTTCATACTAGCATTAAACCACACTACATAATTTTACGAATCTTTCTACATAATATTCATTTTAAAATGTTAACAAATGTAAATCATTAACATAAATATAATTAAATTTAAAAGTTTTATCTCCAATGTTATTATCATAAAAATCGACCTCTTTAATGCGATATTGATGTTCAATATTACATGTTCCTCATGCTAGCATGCAACCATCTTGCCCAATATCAATATTCATTCAAAGATATTTAAAATCCTTTTCCTTTTAAATGTTAATTAGTATCGTATAATCCTTGTACTAGCATTAAACTACATTACTGAATTTTACGGATCATTCTACCTAATATTTAGTTAGTAATGTTAACAACTATGAAATATTAACATAAATATAATTGAATTTAAATTTTTTATTTCCAATGTTATTTTCATAAAAATCCACTTCTACACTGCGTTACCACTTTCCATTAATGAGATAATTTCTCCCCAAAAGTATGTTGTAATAATATCAAATATTAATATTTAATATTGTATGTTCTCCATGCTAACTTGCAACCACCCTATCCAATATCAACATTCCTTCAAAGACATTTAAAACCCCTTTCATGCTCAAACATATACAATTCCTTTTGACACCATGCTATATCATAATAATGAAATTTCTAACTAGCATTAAATCACATGAATTCATTTTACAAATCCATTTATGTAATACTTGCTTATTAATTTTAACAATCATTAAACATTAACATAAATATTTCTAAACTTAATAGTTTTTTCAATGTTATAGTCATAAAAATTCATCACTTCAATAACGTTACCTTTCACAATCGTAAAATATTAGCATAACTATTATTGAATTTAATAGTTTACTTTAAACATTATGCTCATAAAAATTCATCGTTGCAATAACATTATTTTCCGTAAAGGAATCATCCTATCATCGTGGCATGAATGCAATGTCGTATCAGTTCTCTAATGAAAAAATATTATTCAGTTTATATTTTGTTCGTAATAGCTAGCTTTAAACAACCCTACTCAATATCAACATTGCTTAAAAACATTAAAAAAAACTTTCCTTCTCGAACTTATACAGTTCTTCTTATACCATACTACTCGTACTAAAATAATTTGTCTCATCACATCACTCCACATAATCCATGCATTTACCTAACCATGGCACACTATCTCATCTCCATTGCTCACACTCATGTATCTTTCATTGTTTTATGTTAACATCATTAAAAACTTTAACTTCCCCTCCGCCAATCATTACAATACAATAAGCATAGACCATGCTATACTATTTTATTTCTCTAAACCTCTACCCACATTTTCATCGATACTCTAGGTCGACGCCCACCAACAAGAATGAGAGCATTCTTAAAAGCAGTCGACCCTATTTTAAAATTAATTTATCCCCATGGGGAAGCTATCTTGGCTCTACTCGTCACATTTTCCCTTTAAATGTTTTTAATACGTACCAGTGTAACTTTGTAATCTTGTATTTTCTTTAGTTTTCTTCTATTTTTTGTCAACACGATCAAACTTCCCGAGTATCTAAGATTGGCCAAATAAATATAATTGACGTCTTATTTATTTCTTATTTCTTAATCAGAATTTACAAGCATATGCTTCTTTTTTTAAAAAGTTTTATTGATTTTGTACCTTTTTTTAGTATTTTCATGTTAATTCCAATATTGACAGTTTTGTCGACCTGCCTCGTTCTCCAATGCCAGTTCGTGCATCCATCGTTTCCCACCATCGTGAACAACTCGTGTAGCCATCGTGACCAATAGTAGCAACTGCCACCGATTAAGGACGGGCATTGAGTTCGGTACATATTGGGCTTGTTTGAGACTGGTCTTTGAAATGTGAAGGTTAAGTGGTTTTTTTATATGACTAGTCTGACCCTACCTGATGCCCGTATCTACCACCAATGGTCGCCATGACTTAACTTTTTGAAAAAAAATATATTTTCATTATTTGTTTTTAAATTCTCTGCAATTTCATTAAACCTATTCATTCTATCTGCAAAGTTTCTAAATTCGAATATTTTATAAATTGGTAAGTTTGTATTTTATAAGTTGCAGTTGTATATTTGCACTTCGAGCACTTTATATCCTTTCTACAATTTAGACTCTAGTTAATTTTTTCATTTACAATCTGCCAACTTGAAAAAAAAATAAAAGAGGAAAACCTTTCGAAAATTTACACCATTGTATAAGTGTTTTTTTGAAAATTGTAAAAAAACTTATCCAACGTTTTTCAGTTTGGAAAGACCTTTAAATTTATAGAGAAGTACAAATATACCCCTAAAATTTTAAAACTTCTGCAAATCGATTGGTAATTAGATGAAGATGATATTATATTATAAATTCTGTAGCGCAGATAATCAATGAACATCGTTTGCGTATAATTCTGCTATACTAAACGAGCTTCGAATTATGTAAAAACCTGCAGAGCACAACATAAATGTACAGACAATACTTTAATATTAAATGAATCACAACAACAACTTTCACAAACTCAATAATTATTAGATGAATGTGGGTGTCGTATTCTGAAAGTATGACAGTGCACGCAATGATGTATAGTTTTGCACGATAATCTATATATCAATTGAACCAAAGTGCATGAAAATTTGCGTATCACTAAATAAACATGTTACGTGTACACTAAAGTTTGGCATGGCTATATTACTCAGAGAAATGCATAAAATTCAAATATTCACTAGATGGACATGGTTATTTATTCTCAAGATTGATAGTCCGCGTAAGTGTTAAATGGGCTACCTCCATATGCATCCAAGATGGTTGCTCTCATCTTATTTTCAGATATTTTTTTTTGAAAAATATCATCATGTATATTCATTTATATATTTCACCTATATGACATTTTTCGTCAGAAACAGAAACACCTATGCTCTCCATCTAGAATATGTCGATTACACCAATATTTTGACCATTAAAATTACATGTTCTGATAGAGGGTATATGAGTGTCTATTTTTGATGAAATTCGAATGACATATAATATAGATATATAGATGAATATACATGATGATATTTTATAAAAATTAAAAAAATGTAAAAAATGGGACGAGGATAACCTCATTTTTTCACGATCCAAGATGTAAGTACATAATATACTTTAAATGATATGCATGCCTTCAAATCATTTTACAAAAAAAAAAAACTCTTAACAAACGAACAATAAGCTGCGCTGCTAATCTATCAGAAAATAAATTTGATTTAACTTTAATATAACAAACGACTGGAGTGTCTCCTTTGGTGGGGCTGATAAAGAGTGATTTTGTTGCGGGATGCGCTGCACAAAAAGCTGCCTTAGCGAAAGTGGCGAAGCATGAGAAGGCCTGCATTGACAATCAACACGTATTCATCCCCTTTGGTTTTGATACATTTGGATTCTTGGCAAGTGAAGCAGTGGAGCTCCTTAAGAGGATTCAAAAAATCATGCATAACAATGTTATGATTCCTAAGTCTATGAATGTTGTATTTCGAAGAATTGGATTTGCCATTCAAAAGGGATTGGCGGCGCAGCTTGTTGCCCGTCTCCCATCAATTTCTATGTAATTTTTTTTTAATTAGAAAGTAATAGAAAGGAGAAGTATAAAAAGGTGAGGCACCCCTCTATATTTTGCCCCAAAAGATGTTTAAAAATCCTACACACAAAATACCCACAAAACTACTCCCAGATCGGATATACGCGGTCCCTCTACGGATACGCACCACACAAAACTAAAGAAGAAAACGACGACCGTACACACACACCCGCGAAATAGAAAATAAAACTAAAATATATCACCCCCAAGATTATGGAGGCAAAGGCGAACGAGGATCACATCGCCTGGCAACAGCCAGCCCCCCTCTCTCCCTACCCACGCTGCAGACTGCAACCGCAGCGACTCCCACGAATCCCACACCATATCACTCACACCCTCCTCTATAAATATCCCACCGTCCCTTCGCTCGCTCCCCCAACCCTTCGACCCCTTCCGATCCCCGGCGATGGCGGAGGACTTCGCGTACGTGCAGCACTGCAAGGGCATCAATGGCCTCGAAAAGATCGTCCTCAGGGAGGTCAAGGGGAGCTCTGCGGAGGTTCGTTGCCCTTACTCCCACGCTATCCTCTACGTACCTTAGCAGATTCGGGGGGTGGAGGGATATGATGCGGATGGCGGCGTTTTCTAGTTGTTTTAGGTGTCGGATCTATATGTAGGGATCGGGATGGAATGCCGCCGATGGATGTTTGTGCGATTTGGTTGTGCGTGCGGCGGGTGTAGAGTGTTGATCTGCTGTTGCGATCTGATTGCTGTTGGTGTTGTTTGATTTGGAGTTTTTTTTTGACGCGATTGCGTATTTTGCTTATACTCTCTCAATTTTGTTTCCTCAACTTAATCTTCGCTGCTTAGAATGCAGCTGATGAACAGTCAAACGGTGCGTTGATGATAATACGGGTTCCCTAATAACCAGTGCCCACTCTCCTATGCGTGTAGACCTGTTGGTGGTAATAAATTACGAAACGATGCATCCGGTGTTTTTGTTTAGTATAAGCATGAAAATGTTATGTATTGTTACTATTTACCAAATTTGAAGTTGCCCGTGTAATTTATCCACGGCTAGTGGTGTGTTCTTATTCATTTACATGCTATGGTGCTCTAGTTGCTTGTTGACTCCATTCCATGTCACCATGCAAAGGCTATTCTATTCTCAGGAAAAGATGAATATGATAGCTGACTCTTTGTGGTTGTACCTTGAAAACTCGTCCATATGGTAACATCTCTTAAGACAAGGGATTTTTATATTATGCGGATTGCATTTTTTTACTATTCAACATACTTAAGTTCCTACAACGCCCTTTCATGCATTGACCGGGCTATACAAAGAGGGGGTTGGTGAACCTTGAGCACAAGTAGGGTGATGATAGGGAGCTCATTGAGATTCCTCATGTATACGGAGAAATACTTTGGACGATTACTAGGCATCTCCATTTAGCGGGGACGATAAAAGTTTTCATTGTAGTGGTGGACGATTACTGGGCACATGCTGAGGAGTGGGTCATTGCTTCTTAGGTTGTGCTGGTTTGGGGATGAAATGTAAGGTTGGGAAGAGGTTGTAAGAGTTGCTTCTACTTGAGCATTTGCTGGGAATTCCTTTGAGGGGGGTCATCACCTTCTACTTTGGGTTGTCTTTGATTCTTCGGTGGATGCAGAAGGAGGATGCTCTGGTCTTTGGTTAAGACATTGATGGCTCTCCATCCCAGAGACTATTTTGTTTTGGAAGTGTGGCAATCCTGTGTTCAGATGATTGGATCCACCCATTTTCAGGTTTATTCTACATTTAATGGCTAGAATTAAGAAATAAGAATTAACCGCATGAAAATACAACAAAATAGTACCCAATAGTTTTCCATTGATCGGGCCCATGTTTTCTTCACCTATTGGGAAGATTAGCTATTTTGAAATCAACATCAGTCTGCAACAAGGTTCATCTTTGAGTCCAATCCTTTTTACTTTAATTATGGATGAGTTATCTAGTCACATTCATGATGAGCTATGTTGGTGTATCTTATTTGTCGATGATATTATTAACCTTATAGAGGATATGTATGATGGGGCTTTATCTTTTGTAAGGATCTAGCCTAGGAAAATCGACTATTTTGACATCAATACGCGTCTGCATCAAGGTTCAGTTTTGAGTCAATTCCTTTTTACTTTGATTCTGAGCGAGTTCGCTTGTCACATTCAGGATGAGATAGCATGGTGTATGTTGTTTACTGATGATATTGTTTGGTGGATAATACTAGAGATGGAGTAAATGAGAAGCTTGAGGTTTGAAGACACGCCTTAGAGACTAAAGGATTTTGTATAAGTCAAGCTAAGACTGAAAGTATGGAGTGCACTTTTGATGGAGCAATGGTGAAAGATCAAGGTGAAGATTGGAGAGGATAACATTTATAAGAAAGATTTTTATTAGATACTTGGGATCTATTTTGCAACATAATAGGGGAATTGATGGATTAATGCAGTCAAAAATTCAGAGAAGGATGGGACGAGAATAGAGACCCAACGAGCTTCGGGGGGGGGGGGGTGTATAGACTGAGAGGAGAAACCTTGGAAATTGGGAAAATGGGGATGAGTGTGGGATCATTCTTTAAACCAAAAGTCTCGATTCATTTCATAACATACTTTTCTTTACTTTATTGTATAAAAAACATACTATTCTTTACAATGGACCACTACCCCCTTTATATAGAGAGAGATTCTAATTACAAAAATAGTAACAAACTAAAATTCAAGCTAAGAGGTCCATCCAACATTTTCTAAAAAAATAATTATAAAATTTAAAAATAAAATAAAAATTAAACTTAATAAAATACTAACCGACTCTAAATGACTTTAGTTGACATTCTAAAACGACTCTAACCATAAGAAGATTTAGATTACAATCAATCTCAATTTATTTAACGTAAATAAAATTAGATGACTAAAGTAAAATATCCACCCAACTGGCGAAACCTTCTCCCACTTTAAGTAGAGTTGGCTACATGGATTCTTGTCGAAATCCATGTTGGAAGATCCAAGTATTTTTTACGCTGGTTATCGGCTACCTAATGCAACCCTCGCAAGGAGGGATTTGAATCTTGGTCTTTGGGGTGGTAGGCACACTGCAATACCACCAGACCATTGAAGTGGGTCTAAAATAACCACCCAACAACAATAACAAAGCCTTTTCCCACATTAAGTAAGGTCGACTACATGGATTCTTTGCGTCCATTTAGATCTATCTTGGGTCAATCTCAATTTTAGATCCGAAAAACTAAATTCCCTTTGCATAGTGTCATTCCAACACTTCTTGGGCCTTCCTCGCCCTCTCTTAACCGGCTCAACATCCTAAAACTCGTATATCCTAACTGATGCATCAGTCAACCTCCTTTGCAAATGACCAAACTACCTGAAACAGTTTTCTCGCATCTTATCCTCGATCGAAGCTACACCAACTTTCTTCCTGATTGTATCATTTCGAATCCGATCTTTACGTGTATGTCCACTCATCCACCTTAGCATTTTTCTTTCTGCCGCTGCCATTTTACGCACATGTTTATGGTTCATAGGCCAACATTCAAATCCATAGAGCATATCATGTCTCACGGTTGCTTTGTAAAATTTTCCTTTGATTTTCGAAGGAATTTTCTTATCACAGAGAACAATAGAGACTCCTCTCCACTTTAGACAACCTGCATCTATTCTATTAGTAACATCTCCATCAATTTCCCCATCATGTTGCAAAATAGATCCTAGTATCTAAAAGAATCTCTCTCCTGAATTTTATCATCACCAATCTTCACATCGATTCCTTCACCATTTCTTCTCTCAAAAATACACTTCATCTTAGCCCTACTTATATAGAATCATTTATTCTCCAATGCATGTCTCATACCTCAGGCTTCTCATTTACTCCATCTCTAGTCTCATCGATCAATACAATATCATCATCGAATAACATATATCAAGATATCTCATCCTAGATGTGACTTGTCAACTCGTCCATAATCAAAGTAAAAAGGAATGAACTCAAGGTTGAACCTTGATATGGACTAATGTTGATGTCAAAATAATCAGTCTTCCCAGACTTGTTCCTTACAAAAATGAAGCCCTATCATAGATATCCTTTATTAGGTTAATGTATATGATATTTTTTTGAAATCAAAATGTATAGGACATGTACTTGTCTCTTTTCCAAAAATCTCCACAATATCTTACATGGGACATAATCACATGCCTTCTCTAAAATAATTAGGGACAAAAATTCAAGTTCATTGCATGGACAACCTTGTGCTTCTTTAAATTATGGTGTTACCCCTCTAATTGTGTTTGATTGCATCAATTCTCTGGTCCCTCTAAAAAAATTATAGACTTAATGTCCTGAACACTGTCCAAGATGACTCAAATCAAACTTCGTCTGCCAATAATTGACGTGATTGTTGAATCGTAAGAATTATTTGATTTCCATGCTCTGATGCGAATTGGCATTGTCAGAAAATCTCAGAAGGATGAGAAGAGAAAAGAGATGCGACGAGCTTTACAGGAACATAGAAGGAATATAGATTGAGAAGAGAAACCCTCTAAATTGGGGAAAAGAGGGATAACAACGGAGGCCTCTCCAAATCAAAATTTTAAATTCAATTCATGCCATAACTTGACTTTACAATGGACTATTGCCCCCTTTATATAGGGAGGTGGTTTAATTAGAAAAATAGCAACATAATAAAATTTAAACTAAATAAAATTCTAACTGACTCTAATGACTCTAATTGACTTCCTAAAATGACTGTAATCAATTTTATCTACTAAGAAGATTGAGATTACAATCAATCTCAATTTATTTAATGTACATAAAAGTAGATGGCTAAACTAAAGTAACCATGCTACTAATTTAATCAATAAAGGATGAAAATCCAAGTTCGTCATTGCATGGATATCCTTGTGCTTCTTTAAATCATGGCTTGACCGCTCAGATTGGGTTTGATTGCATCATTGATACTCATAGTATAAATGCAATCGGACTAAAGTGGAGAGGAGCCTCTACTATTTTGTGTGATGAGAAAATTCCTTTGAAAATCAAAGGATAGTATTACAAAGTAGCTGTGTTTGCTATGCTCTATGGATCTGAATGTTGGCATGTGAACTATATACATGTATATAGAATGACAACATGATGGATGAAAATGCTATGATGGATGTGTGGTTATGCACAAAATTATCGGGTTCGGAATGGTGTGATCAGCAAGAAGGTTTGTGTAGCTTCGATAGAGGGTGAGAGAAAACCACTTAATATGGTTGTCCATTTGCAAAGGAGGTCAGCTGATGCAACAGTTAGAAGATGCGAGATTTGAGATGTTGAGCCAGTTTAAAGGGGGTATGGAAGGTCCAAGAAGTGTTAGAAAGAGACTATCCGAAAGGTTTGTAGTTGCTTGGTTCTACGTCCGAGATTGACCCAAAATAGATCTAAATGAACGCAAAGAATCCATGTAGCCGACCCTATTTAATGTGGGAGAAGTCTTTGTTATTGTTGTATAGATTATAAGTTAGCAAAATGTTAAGATGCGAAGAAAAGAAACTGAAACATGAAGGGGTAGAGCTCCGGCCATCCCTTTCTTTGAATAATATACTTAAATTTATATTATAAGTCATAGATCACCCTCTTGCATGCCAAAAAAAAGTCATAGATCAGTCGCAGCCACGGCACCTCACCTTTCGTGGAGGGAGCTTCCAGGATCAGGGATTTTATAAAGCGATTATGTTGATGTACACATCATCAAACCAGTACCTATGATGCTATCTTGACTTTGTAATAGTAAAATCCTAACATGCTATTAACCCTTAGCTCACCGTAAGGAAGTCCATCACTCTACAGGATCCAACAGCTAAGTTCACAACTCAATGTCAATTTATTTGTGCTGTCGAACTGCCACTCTCCATTTCCCTTCGGACTTTTACATGGCATGACATCAACTTCATTTGGTCAATCAACCTATGGGAAGTGAAGTACTGTATGCTGCTGTATTGTGCACATAAATGTTGCAACTGTGTATCAGCTGGGTTGGGAACTTATCATTTGATGTTTTTTGAGTACCGTACAAGATGCATGCCCTTTCCTCCATCGGTGCGAAATTTGAGGCTTATGTCTTTGGAACCATTTAATATCATGATATCGTGTTAAGATCCCTTTTAACTTATAAAGCTCAACTTGGAATTTAATAATACTCAAATTACTTATATGCATGGGTATAACTCAAGTTATAACAGTGCAAAATTGCTTGGAGTTGCCCAATGCATCAAGTGCACTGACATAGATTCAGATATTACTAGTATAATTCAAATATTGCTTAATCATCTTTATAGGTGATAAGTGTATTTTTATTTCTTTGCATATACTAATACACTTTCTTTTGGACATACCAATATATCTTCACATATTTCTTTAACTTTGTATTGGTACATGTATCAATATTCCTTGAGCATGTCCCTTAACATGTACCTATGTATCTTTAACTTTGTATTTGTACATGTTGAGGCTTAGACCGGGTTCTTAAGAAACCATGATTTCCTTATGACTCGAATTTTAATCAATTCAATAGTGAATCGAGAGCTGATTTTTATGTCTTCCTCAAATACAATATTCATATAAATGCATGAAACCATGTATTCAAAAGTGGGATTGGACATAGAATAAAATACCTTAAGGCGCAATTTAATGAGACAAAGAATGATAATTATCACCAAAATCCTAACTTTGACGTTCGAATAAGGAATGCCGAAAACCCAACAAAAAGGCAGAAAATTTGTTATCGATTGTCATTGATCTTCACGCTCCTAAATCTGATCTTCATCCAAATCCTTATTGAATTCATCTCACAATATAAAAAACCGCAGAATGCTAAAAAACGTTCAAGAACAAGTGAAACCTACATACGATCTTCCATATAATTAATCTGAATATTACATGATTTGATCTTGATCTGCCACAGATAGATTTGCCTTGTCGAATATTCTTGGGGGCACAATTATTCATCAATCTGACCTTTTCTGTGCTCGATCCAAGCTTGGGAATGGGAATAACATGTTATGTTTTGTTTGGCTTTCTATCAGTCTTTTTGGCCATTTTCACCAATTATAATGAATTTCTGACTGCATAAGTTCTGCAAACCTTCACACCCCATAACCATTTTATTTGGTGCAAACTTACTGTTGTTAGAAAGATCTTACCACGATGGTTCCCACATGGCCTCAAATTTTAGCGAAATTCGGTCGAATTTCTGTCGAATATCGATATCCAGTCGAAATCGAAATTCGACCGAAATGATCGAAATGACCGAAATATGGGGGTCCTAGTACAAAAAATGGCCGAAATTTCGATCGAAATTCCACCGAAATTCTGTTTTAGTCGATACCGAAATGGTGACCGAAACCGACATTTAGGGCCTTGGGTTCCCACGATGCCTACTTGCTTTATTTTGACTGTATTTATATACATTTGACCAATCAAACTGTTTTGGTAAAATTCAATCAAAGCCCAGCACTTATTCGGATTCCTTAACAAATTTATAGAAGCTTCTATTAATTCAAAGGCAAATTTGTTGGACTTTTTTTTTATCAAATCAGATCCAACTGATATATGCAAAACATGATCTGGATAAGTCATTTAGAGTCTTATAGTTAGAGCCCTCTTTTTTTGGGGGACATGGCCTTGCTCGTGACGGTGCCCGTCCATTAGCAGATTGCAGGGTTCCATTTAGGTATTGCGGTCGGGAGTTGTTGGAGGGTCTCGCAGACCTTTTCAGTTAGTTGCTGCATGTAGGCTAGATGAAATTTGTGCGTGGCTTTCACCATGGTTGCCCACAGTGATTCCATTAAAGAATGGGGCCTTTTTTTATTTCGAACATTTTCACGATTCATGTTGCAATTGAAGTGACATATAGTATGACATGAATAAAGTTGGTTGGGCCTAATGGTGGGGTATTGTATGGTCCAAATCCATGTATATTTGTTTATCCATAATGCATTTTAATTGTGCGGACTTGGATTTGGTGGCTGACGTAGGGATTGAGGTTTCTGTTGAGGATCTGTCTAGGGTAATTCACTGTCTAGATTGGGTTGTGCTAGGGTGAGGGAGACACATCTGATTATTTTCCAGTTCATTTGGCAGGCTTTGAGAAGGCCTCATTGTTCCTTTTGATGGTGTTATGATGTGTGTGTGTGTGGGGGTGTAGATGGCATGACAATACAAGATGTTGGAGGGCACTCCATGTTGAAAAGTTGTTAGGAAGTTTACCTGCAAGGGATGTGTGGGTCAAAGGGGTGGGAGGCAGATTGGGAAATTAGAGAGAGGTTGGATGATAGGGGAGGTTCATTTTTGTGAAGGAGTAGAAGGAGCTCGATCAAAGGGGGTTATGGTGAGGCGAGTTTTGAAACATAGTTGTTGGGGGCCCCCTTCATTGCTGCGAGATGAGGTAATAGGAACCGGACGTGGATGCCTTGCACAAAAAGGTGGCTAAGATGATGGGGGTGCATTGTTTCAGGGATTCTGATTGTTGGTCTAAATGAAAACCTTCAATTGTATTGTGAGAGGGGTTTATAGATACTTGAGAAGGTGACGATCATGGGATGTTATTTGAACAAATGGTTGCCATATATGGTATTTCTGCAGAAAATGATTATTGAAATCTAGGATTTATTTATTGGGCATTTCTTAATAGAAATCAATTTAAAGATTTTCCGAGAGGTTAGCTTAGAGGGCAGGCCTAGTATCATTGTACTTGGCTGGTTTGCGATCTATATGATTTTATTGATGTGCATGAAGGTGGCGGGACATTAACGATTGCGTTGAGAAGGAGAGCATGTGACTTTCGATTTGTGGTGACTTTAATGTATGCATTGATGAATGGAATGGTGCGGGATGAGATTCGATTAGATCTGAGGGAGGTTGAAGTTTCTACACTTAGCCTCGATAAGTGGCAAAGATTTCATGTCATCTTGCTGGTGGAGGTCTAGTTTCAAGATTACTTAGGGAGATGCGATTTGAGTTGTTTGACACCTCTAATTGAAGAAATACATGGCCAAAGTTTGGTCTCAAATTGCATCTCAACATGCTCCTTCTATCTTTAGCGATGTTACATACATTTCTCATATTATACATTGTTAGTTTAGAAGTGGGTGGAAGGTGTTGTGCCTCCCGCTTCAAGTTTGAGAGCATGGATGCATAATGCACGATTCGGAGAAATGATTGTGGAAATCTAAATGAGCTAGGAGCTTGAGTGGTTCATGATTTCGAAATGGTAGCAAAGCTTATGGCTTCGAGAAAGTATCTTCAGGCATACATGAGATGAATTGATATACAACGAGAATGTACGAGGGTTGAAATTCGAGAACTGAATTTAGTCCCATTTCTCTTCAATTGCTCTGAACTTGATTGTGGTGGGGCTTCTATATAATTGGTTCAGTGTGTCCTTAATGACTCGATTAACCCTTAACAGATAACTTTTGTGCATGGGAGATTAATGATGGCATCAGTGATGGCAGCTGATTAGAGGAGGTTGTATCCAAACTGCTTTTGGAAAGTGAACTTGTCCAAAGCATATGGTACAATGGATTGACATCTCTTGGTGAATGCTCTTCACAAGAAAGGGTGTCGAGGTATTTGGATGCTTACTTGAGGAGGCATGCTCTTTCTCTTGATCCCAATGAATGTGCACGAGGCAAGGGGTTTCACTCGTGGAGGGGCACTAGACAATGATGCTCTCTTGCCCCTCTTCTCTTCATTCCAGTGACTGATATATTGGCAAGAACAACACAATAACCAGTTCATGATGATAGGTTCTTTTAGGGGATATTTGACTTATGGCTTGTCCATCTTGGTCTTGCAGTTAACAAATTATTTTTGGAGGGTTCTCTTAAGGAGACCATAGACATCTTAACTTTGTTGGAGATTTTTTCAATGAATTTTGGGCTACAGAGCAACAATGAGAAATGTGCGTTTGTGCATTTCGGATTCTTTGAGATTGTTCGAGAGGGTTGTTACATGTTGTTAACACTTCATGGAGATCTACTATTACACTATTTGGGATTGCCTTTGATTGGGGTGGCGAGCTCTGCTAGGAGTATTGAGGACTTTTGTTCATCGGAAGATGGGTAGGTTGAAAGTAAGGTGTTTGTTGAGGGGGCATGTTAATTCTTCTAAAATATGTGTTGTTGGTTATTCCAGATGTTCTACTTCTTAACATAGATTGCCGATAGGGGTGCATATGAGGCCGGAGAGTATAATGAGGAGTTTTGATTTAACTTTAGACATGGTAACATTGGAGTTTCGTTTGTGGCATGCAGACCAATCATGAGGTCGATGGAGGTTTGTGGGTACTCAGGCTTAGGGAGATGAATACAACACTTCTTATGAAAGTAAATGAATGATCATGTTATAATTTCTTGGGAATGACGTGTTCAAACTGCTCAAAGGCATTTGTTTCCTCTCCACCTGGATTGACAACACATCTTGGAGCATGAGTACGCCTTTTATTTTCTTAGTGCTTTCAAACTCACTTCTCTGTTGCACACTACATCTTCCGATTTCTGGAAAGATGACTTCACAAAAGAGGGCATACTTTGCAATTGCTTCCCATAGTTATTTTCTCTGGTTTAGGACATGGAAGATACTTCAGTAACATGCTAGTTTGATTTGGGACGTGGAGAGATGGGAATTTTTGACTCGTTAATGCATACCTAGAGCCAAGGAAGGCCATATCGATATCAATATCGTATCGGTCAACCCAGAAAAGGATATATCGAGATATGTCGCCGATATATCGATGAGATCAATGGAAATGTCAGAAATAACTCAAAAATGATATTTTTGATGTTTTTCAGAAATTAAGATCATCCACGATATTAAAACAACAAATAACCTACAAATAAATACATATATCACACATATAGGTTATTATACCCCATATATCGCACATACCGGTCATTTCGAACATATTGATATTAATGTTGATTCCTGACTTAAAGATATTGGAAATGGAGTTTGTCCAAGTTCTTAGGAGTAGCAAAATAAGTATTGTTTTTTATAAAACATGATGTGTTTTAATACTAGGAGTAGGAAAATAAGTAGTGAAATCAAGCTTGCAGGGATATAATTCATCAATATATAGACATCGACGAAATTTTGATGATATCGGTCGATATCCAGGAATTTTATATCGAATCTAGTCATTTTTGATCGATATGGCTGATACGGTATCATATCAGTCATATATCGCCGATATCCTAGTAAATATATATGCATCCTGATATCGATTTCCCCTGCTTCTCGATACCTGATATATCAATGATATATTGCGATATGACCTTCTATGCATAGAGCTCTTATTTTATTGCAAACTTTGGGAAATGGGTCCTTTGATCAAGACATCTGGCTAATGCATAACTCAAGGGCTCCGTTGAGGATGAAGATCTTTGTGTGG
Source organism: Ottelia alismoides (assembly GCA_037367405.1). Classification (NCBI taxonomy): domain Eukaryota; kingdom Viridiplantae; phylum Streptophyta; class Magnoliopsida; order Alismatales; family Hydrocharitaceae; genus Ottelia; species Ottelia alismoides. The sequence goes on from JAZKJV010000482.1 coordinate 1,102,644, forward strand.
CTATTGCGAAGGTCCAGAGTGATGTAGTTCACTCAAGGCATGATTATTTTTTAGGAATGATCTGAATTGATGTTGTCAAGAGTAGTTTGAGGATATTTAGCGTATCTTTTTCTTTACTAGGTGTTGATGTCAGTCGTTCTTCTGGAGGATTAGATCTATCTTATAGAAATTACTAGGTATGTTCGTCCACCCCCATCGTACGTATCTCCACGCATTCCCTACGAAAACCTCAACAATCATCATGCTAACTGAATTGTTGTGGATGGGGGTAGGGATCGAGGTCTTGGGAGATGGGCTCGTGAAAGCCGAGGGTGTTGGGTCTTGGATTAGAATGGGTAGGGGTAGCCCATAAACAAGAAGGTGGTGTGGTGTACTCGGGGTAGGGGTGCTAATCGAATCAAATACCTTAGAATCTACTAGGATTCATATTCGATAAATTTTAAAAATTTTAATCTGAACTCGAATCAAATTTAAACGAATTTGGTAACTTGAATTTAGATTCAATTCATTTTGGGTTTCGAATATTCAAATTCGATTCATTTTAGTTTGAAATTGAACCGTTAACTCTTATATAAATTATTTATATAAGATCAGTTAGCACATATCTTACCCACATAATCTATGCACTTCCTTGTGCCATGGCTTTGTACTCAGATTCTGCACTAGATCTGGCTACCACTGTCTGCTTCTTGCTTCTCCATGAAACAAGAAAGCTGCCAACAAAAAATGCAAAGCCAGAAGTAGACTTCTTGTCTCTAGGGCAACCTGCATAGTCTGAATCTGCACAAGCTGCCACCTCAAGAGACGTACCCTTGTTGAATAAGAGACCAGAACCAAGTGAAGTCTTCAAATATCTCAAGATCATATACACCGCATCCATATGCACCTTCCTGGGCTGCTCCATGAATTGGCTAACTTTGCTCACTACAAAAGATATATATGGTTTGGTGATAGTGGCGTATAGGAGCTTCCCAACAAGCTCTCTATATCTCTTCTTGTCCACCTCCTCAATGTCATCATCATATAACCTCATACTCGGATCCATAAGGGCAGTAGCAGGCTTGCACCCTGTCATTCCTGTCTCAGAAAGAAGATCCATCACAAACTTCCTCTTGGTCATCACAAGACCATGCTGGTTCCTGGCAAACTCTAGCCCAAGGAAGTATCGAAGTGTGCCAAGGTCCTTAGTCACAAACTGCTGACTTAGGAACTCATTGGCAACCAGAATGCCCTGCTCATCATCCCCTATGACAATGATACCATCAACATAGACAAGAATAGCAACAATACCTTTCTGTGTCCTCTGAACTAACAATGAGTGATCCGCTGTAGACCTCACGAAACCCTGTTGCTTTATCAACTCTGCTAGCTTATGGTACCAAGCTCTCGGACTCTGCTTCGGGCCATAAATTACCTTATGAAGCATGCACACCTTTTGTGACTCTCCCTTAGTAGCAACCCTGGTGGCTGCAACATATACACCTCCTTCTGTAGATCACCGTATAAAAATACGTTCTTTACATCCAATTGGTAAAGTGGCCAGTCCCGTGAAACATTAACTGATAAAAGAATGCGAAGTATCGAGTGTCTGGCCACCGGTGAGAATGTCTCCACAACATAGGTTTGAGTGAACCCACGTGCCACAAGTATAGCCTTGTAGCGATCCACACTGCTATCTGCCCTTTGTTTTACTGTAAATATCCATTTGCGGTCCACAAAAGATGCTCCTGGAGGAGCAGAAACAATGCTCTATGTGCCGCGCGACTGTACATCTGTCATCTCTTCCTCCATTGCAAGACGCCACCTACTATCATGTATAGCCTCCTGATATGTTCGTGGGATAGAAACAACAGAGAGTCCTACAACAAACTTCTTGTATTCCACTGAAAGATGGTCCAATGAAACATGCACATCAAGAGGATAAGTTGCACATTGACGACAAGGCTTTTGCAAAGCAATAGATATGTGCAAGGCATCATCCTCTCTATTCTCTGGTATCACCTCATCCTGTATAGCATTCACGACACCAGTGCCATCATATGAAACAATGTGCTCATTACATACCTGAGGCGTGCTGGATGATGTGGAGGGCGCATGAGCAGAGGGGCGAGTAAAAGACTTGCACGTGTAGACATATGGTGGGAACTGTGTCTGATGTAAGGGATGCAGAGATGGTAGAGGTGGTGGAGATGGTTGTGGTGGCGGAGGTGGTGAAGATTGAGACTCAACATTGGGTGCACAAGATGTAGAAGATGGAGGTGGAGGAACAACCACATCCTCACTAGAAGTAGCATGAGATAACCTGTCACATTAGGAGAAAAGTACGTAATAGACTCAAAGAATGTGACATCAACACTTGCATAATATTTTCTTCATACATGATCAGAACATCAATACCCCTTTTGGGTACGGGAATGAACAACAAATACACATTTGACGACTCTAGGTGAGAGCTTGCCATGACCATGGGTGAAATTGTGGACAAATGCCACAGATCCAAAAACTCTGGGAGTCAAAGAGAACATGTCCTTAGGAAACACAATCGAGAAAGGGACCTTTTCTCCAAGCATAGTGGACAGCATGCGGTTCACCAAGTAGCAAGCAGTGAGAACCACATCTCCCCAGAACGAATGTGGAGCATGACTCTGAATCATAAGGATCCTCGTGAAATCAAGAAGGTGACAATGTTTGCGTTCAGCAACACCATTCTGCTGAGAAGTATAGGCACACGGGGTCTGATGAACAATACGTAGAGATATGAGAAATTCCGATAACCGTAATGTGGAAAACTCCAACGCATTATCCATACGAATAAATTTTACATTAACAGAGAAGACATTTTTGACCTCAATAAGAAAAGATTTAATGATAAGACCTGCTTCAGACTTTTGTTTTAGCAAGAAAACCTAAGAAAGTCTAGAGTAATCATCCACAACAACCATATATAAACGATGCCCCTGATGATCAGGAACACGACTAGGACCCCAAATGTCAAAATAAAACAACTCAAAAGACTGACTACTGCAACGACCCTGTCGACTCGGAAAAGAAGACCGATGATGCTTTCCAAGATGACAGGCTTCGCTGTCCAAGGTGGTGCGAGTAGATATCTATGGTAGAAGTAACTTGACACAACTTCTGAAGAGGGAGATGTCCAAATCGTAGATGCAACATGAAAGAGGAAACAGATCCTGAAGGAATAGTACCGACTCCAACACAAGGTGGTATGGCAAGCTTGTACAATCCTCTCTGCTCACGGCCACATCCAATCACCCTGCCCGTTAGTAGTCCCGAAACACATGAGAAGAGGGATCAAATATGGCACGACAGTGTAAATCCTTTGTAATATATCTAATTGACAAAAGATTCATATGAAATTCATGGGCATATAAAATGTTCTGCAAACGCATAGACAGAGTTAGAACAATCTCCCATTGATCAATAATGGGAAGACATACTCCATTAGCAATCACCACAGATCTACCAGACGTGATAGACGTGTAAGAAGTGAACTGTGCTCGATCTCCACACATATGGTGCGATGCGCCCTAATCCATAATCCAGTCAGTCAATTCTGAACTGCTACAACTGGTAAGTGCATAAGTAATACCTGATGAGCTAGACGAAGCTCTTGCATTAACTGCGGCATCTGAAGAACTTGCAACTGGAATAGCAGGAGTGGACATCATCTCACGAAGTCTAGAAAAAATATCATCCAGGCGTGCGTCCTGTGTAGGAGCAGAAGTAGGATCAGTTTGCTCAGCAACCCTCGCAGACACAGGATTACCATGCCTTTTGAAAGCATGTCTCCTCAGAATGACCAAGACGATGACAATGAGAACATGGGCCACGCTGACGTCCTCCTCCTCGACCCCGAGGTCCATGCCCTCGAAACTGGGAAGGCCCCCCTCTGCCTCGAGACACTGCTATAGATATGGGAGGCTGGGCTACAGTAGTAGATGGAGTAGCAATCCTGCTCAATCGCTTGTACACCTCTTCCATCGGGGGTATCGTCTCTCCAGTAAGGAGTTGAGTACATGTTGCATCGTACTCAGAGTCAAGACTCAAGAGATGATATGAAAACTCCTGTCATAGTGGCATTCCGATATTGCTGCTGCTCAGTACTGGTAATAATAGACATGAAGTTGTGCAGTCGCTCAAACATGCCTCTAAGATGAGAGAAATGCTGAAAGGTAGTCAGCCATTCTGTTTGGTTGAGAAAATGTCAAACTACAACTGAAGAATCTTGCTCTCATTCTTTGCTTGCCCATATGAAGTGGCTAAGATGTCCCGCATAGCCTTTGCGATGGGTTGGTTGACTATATCGTTGGCAATCTCCATGATGAGCGTCTCGAAGAGCCAAATGCGAGCACAAGCATCATCTTGCTTCCATGAAGCAGTAACCCCAGTTTTGTCCGCTGGTTCTGTTTCTGTCAGAATGTGCTCCTTGTTATGGCACTGCATAAGAGTACGAAACTGCATGGACCACAACTCATAGTTGGTCCCATCCATCTTTATGATGGGAGCCGTACCCTTGAAGGCACCGAAAGAAGAAAAAACGCCACTATTGTTTTCTGACATCGCACCTATAACGAGAACCACTGACAACTGAGGAGTAGATCGATCCGAGAGCGTCTACACAATCATAAAGAGGAGTGGTTGTATCTGTAGACTCATACAACCATCCTCATTGATTCGTGGTGAGGTCTAGTTCCTTAAGATGCGATTTATATGAGATAAATCACAATGTTCGTTCAAAATCAGGCCTCCAGGGCACGGAATAGAGGCGCACGAGCAGTTCTTGGATCATCGGAGCACAATCGCGACCCGCGAGGGGGTGGGGGGGGATGGGGTCCCCTGCGCGACGCAGGATGGAGATCGGAGGGCTGTCTGGCGGTGTGGAGGCCCTGTGCGGGCGCAACCCCTGTACAATGCAGGCTGGGCATAAGGCCTGTATGGGCGGAGCCCCTGCGCAACGCGGGCGCGTGGAGGCCCTGTGCCGGCGGCACCCCTGGGCATGCGACGACCTTCTCGGTTGCGCTCGGCGGCGCGATGAGGCGGACGGAGGAGCCAGAGTAGGCCGGCGGCGGTGCCGGAGCGGGTCTAGGACCGTTGCTCTGATACCATGATGGGAGCAAAACTCAATTCATATCATAGACGAGGCCTTAGGGCGCTCTTATATAGGAGAAAAGCCCTGAGTTAATAATAGAGAAGTACATAAATAAAACATAAATAAGAAAAACAAAACTGGATATACAATCATCTCAACAAATTCGAATGATTCAATTCAATTAGCACTCTCGGCTGGGAGGGGAAACATTGGTGACGCATGGGGTTCCTGTGTGGGGCTGGGAGCTCTAATATTAGGGTTTCTTAGTTTAATGATGGTCCCCTAATGTTGGTAGAGGTCTTCATGTGAGTGACAATTGGGCATCCGGAGGTAGAAAAGGACATGGCGCTGTTGGCATAAGGATGTCAAGGCCTTGGGATTGTTGAAAGGTTGGGGGGGGGGGTAGTAGGAGTCATTGTGATGAGGCGATGCTGGAGGGTTGTGGGACTGGAGAGGGCGTTGGTGTTGGGGGTGTTGAGTCGATTGAAAAGTGCAACGATGGGGGAGCGGTAGGGGATGATGATCCTACTGGTGGTGATTGGTCGACAGAGGTGGCATGATCAGGTGTAGTACATGTTGCATGCTCCTTGAGGAGTTTCGTTGTTATTGTTGTGGATAATGGGGTCATTGACCACGAGTTTGTGGGATGCACATGGAGATGTGGCTTCGCGTAAGCCTTCGAGGATTCAAGAGGCCTCATTGCATCTTCCAATTTTCCTCTAATGTGATGCAATATCATCATGGGCATCTTATGGTTGAGGAGACCCCTTCGCATCAACAAAACCTTCTGCTGATGTGAAACATAGTCCTCGTGTCTCATTGCCATATCTGTTGTAGGGAGCTTCTGGAGGCGATGAACAAGTGCCTCTGACATTCTTTCCTTGTGGGTTTCTAGGGGATGCGATCCCGTTGGACTCGATATTTGCTTGCATGTGGGATCTCTCGCTTGAGTATGAGGCCGTGCTCTTGGCTTTGGACACTTCAATTTTTGGCTTCTCTTGGTGACACCCTTTTTCTGTTATGGTGCTGGGCAGATTGGGGCACATCACATGTTTCTTGTTGCGAGCATTTCTTTCACTTCGTGTCGCTTGGATTCCTTCCATATGCACTAGGGGACTGGTTCAATAGTTGAGCTCATCTTGCATGAGCTCACACGGGGAATGAACATTGATGCCGTAATGGCAGTCGAGGGCCACTCCAAAATGATGGCTTTTAGGGGTCCCCATGTAGTCAGGAGGACCTCCTTCCGTCTCATTATGACTAAGATTGCATCTCCAACTGCCTTATCAGGGTGGACTTTCGTGGGCCCAACTCTCGCTACAGGTGGCCCTAGTTCATCTATATATATAAATCATGTTTTCGAGGTGGATATCTTCAACATCTCGAATAATAAGTTGTCTACTATGCTGTTTGGTTGTGTCGAGATGAAATATCTTTGTTGCCCCTGAATCCATCTTTCAGGTCTAGTTGTCCAAGACACACTCGATTAGTGGAGCTTGATTTCCTTTTGGATTCAGAGACATACTTCTTAGTAGGCCAGGTAATGTCAAATGCGCACCCTCGTAGGGTCTAGCTCTGCTAGGGAAGCACATAATATTTTAATCTTACTTTGTGTCCCTCTCTCGCTTGAATGGAATCTTTGAGGTGGTTTTCTTGAAGACACATGCTTTGCTGCCTCTTTCTGATGGCTAGGTGTTGCACCAAGATTGTGCGAATGACCCCCCTGATGGATGTTGTGGTTGGCCTGCAGGTGTTTGTAATGCCCACCCTGACCTTCTTGGAATGCGATATAGGGGTTAGAGGTGCTCAGAGGTCGGCCCTTGCATTGTCCTTTAAGTTTTTCTCTTTACATTTGGAAGACTGAACATATGAAGGTGTTTGTGTGTAGGCATTGTCAGGTGCTTATCTTTCTTCCTGTGTAGGTTTCCTACCAGATTTTATGCCTGTTTTGATAGGGTGGAAGGTGTTGTGTTGAATGGGAGTTTTGCTGGTGGATGCTCATGCGACATATGATGATTCTGACCCTGCCATGGCCCTTGAGTGAGTGGAAAGCTATTTTTACCATGTCGGGATGGGAAATAGAGTAGTCCATGGAGAGCATCTCAGGGGTGGTCATGGGGAGGTTTTGATCGTGGAAAGGTTAGTGGAAGTGTTGAATTACGCTAGAGTGAAGTTGGGGGATATTCCTCTTTGTTGATAAATGAAGCTTGTTTTCTAGAATGTTCGAGGCCTAGGGAAGCCAATCAAGCGGAGTACAATGTGTTTGTTTCTTGAGGCAGGGAGATGGATATGTTGTGCCTGCAAGAGATAAATATGAAGGTTTAGGGATAGGTTTGTATGGAAATTGAGTGAGGGGTCTCGCCTAACTGAGTTTCAGGGGGTACCCTCGATAAGAACAACGAGGGGCATACTGGTTAGATGGATCGTTGATTTGATGGAGATTGGTGGACACATTATGTGCTACAAGGGCCTTTTCTATTTAGTTGTGTGTGTGGATGTTTTGTTGTGATTCTTTTCTTAGTATTTGCAATGCATAGTCCATCGGGGGCCCTTTCTACGACTAAGTTGTGGGATGAGTTGCAAATGGTGAGATCCCACTTTCGAATTTGGCTTGTATTATGGGAGGTAACTTTAATGTCACGTTGTATGTTGCTGACCATCTACGTGACAGAGATGCGATAGACCATGGTTCGTCTCTTTTTATTGATTTTGTAGGTGAGATGTCAATGGAAGTGTTTGATGTTTCAAATCGTATTACACTTGGCAGAATTCCTCCTCACAGTCTCAGTTGGATAGATTTCTTCTTTTCTTGAAGTCGTTGGAGGTGTTTTCGTTGGCGAATGTGATGTCATTGCCTTGATCACACTTGGATCATACGCCTATTTGATGGGACTCATGTGAGGATCGTCAACCAGGCAACATGTCTGGTTCAAGCGCATGTGGTTGCAGGATGATGATGCCTTTCTTGAGAGGGCCTCTCTCAATTGGTACGACATGTGGTGGATGGTTCAACGTCGAAAGTGATGCCTGAGAAGCTTAGAGATCTGCTTGAGTTAAAAAAGGAGATCCAAAAGCATGGGGTCGGGGAAGGGTAGAGCGCATGCGGAGGTTGTGCAACTGGATCTTATTGAGGACTCTTGTGAGCTATTGGAGGGAAAGGAAGTTTGGTAACATCACCGTCAGTGTTGTCAAAAGCCCTCTGGGCGCTCTCCTAGGCTCCCAGGCGAGGCGAGGCCCTAGCGCCTTGCCTCCTTCCAGGCGAGGCGTTTTGCCTCATGCACCACTCAGGCGAGCGCTTGTCTTGAGGCTCTAGGCGCTCGCCTTGAGCGCCTAAGGCAAAAGTAAGGTTTTTTGCCGATTTTGTGTGATTTTCTTCCATGTTTAGATTTTTATATTAGATATATATTAGTTCTAAGTATCATTAACACACATACTTATACATATGCACACACATCTATATGTAATTTACATACACTTCTATTTCATATACGTATACATGTACATTCATGTTTTAGTTCTAAATATTACATATACTTTTGACTAAAAAGTATATATTCTTCTCTATATATATTAGCTTGAAGTTTTTTAAATACACATATATACATATAAATAGACAAAACACACATGTATACATAGGCATGTACGCATACTTGTACATAAATACATACACGTGTATGCAAATATATACGCATACAGATACACATACATACAAATACACACATAAACACAAATATTTAATACATATACATGCATATGCAAGTACATGCATACATTATACATACACATATTAATAAATAGTGGATTGATCGTAAAATATAATTTAGTGATAGCATATAAATATACATACACATACATATACATATAAACATGTACATGCACACATTTACATACATGCTTATAAACACAGCCACAAATATTTTGGATTGGTTTTAGATTGAAATATAAGCTATACATACATATATTTACAACTATACATATATAAACACACATGTACACGTACACATTTATATATGTGCATGTAAACACACCCACAAATATATTGGATTGGTCTTAGATTGAAATATAAGTTATACATGCATATATTTACAATTACACATACATACACATGTGTGTATGTGCATATATTATATAGATCTGTGCATAATTTATTTATTTTTGTATATGACGCCTTGCTTTTCTCAGGCGAGCGCCTAGGAAAGCGCCTAGCGCCTCGGGCATTTTGCATCCCTAACGCCTTGGAGCGCCTCTCGCTTTTAACAACACTGATCACCGTACTTAATAGAGGAAGATGAGAAGAGGGAGATAAACTGGCAACACTGGTCATGGCGAAAGTGGCTGAAGGAGGGGGATGCAAACTCTCTCTATTGTCACTCAATGAAGAATGGGAGGAGACATAGCATAGCATATTCTACTCCATTGAGGTGGGTGGGAAGATGTTGGAGGGTGCCCAAGCTACTGGGGATATGGCAAGGCAGTATTTCCACGAGCTTTTAGTTGACATGTGGTTGATAGTGATACCTAGTGAGGGGACAGAGATGTACCACGACTATCTGAGTTGTAGATTACAAAGACGGAGATGACATGACCTTTTTCTATTGATGAGATTCAGAGGGAAGTTTTTGACCCAAATGTGGATGGCTTTACAGGTCCATGTGGCTTCCCTGCTCATCTTCTTCCAGGAATTCATGGATTTGGTTGGTCAGGAGGTTTTCTATTTTATTATGAAGTCGTGGTTCGAAAATCAGATTCGGAATGATGCAATCAGAAAGAAGGTTGGTGTAGCTCCGATCGAGGATAAGATGCGGGAAAATCGTTTAAGATGGTTTGGTCATTTGTAAAGAAGATCAGCTGATGCACCAATTAGAAGATGTGAGTGCTGGGATGTTGAGCCGGCTAAGAGAGGGCGAGGACGGCCCAAGAAGTGTTGGAAAGAGATTATACGAAGGGATCTCAGTTCTTTGGATATAAGCCCGAGATTGTCCCAAGATAGATCTGAATGGAGGCAAAGAATCCATGTAGCCGACCCTGCTCAATTGTGTGAAAATGCTTTGTTGTTGTTGTTGTTTGTTCTTGTTCTTGTCGTGGTTCGAAAATCGTGGTTTTGAGAGGTTGAACTATACTTCTCTTTCTGTTACAGAAGAAAGATGTGGTCCGTATAGTGGAGGACTTGAGGCCTATTGCTCTGTCGATTGCCACCTATTCTATTATGGCAAAGGTATCACTATCGATGAGCAGGCTTTGTGAGGTCCTTGGTTCTATCATCGACCCCACTTAGACGGCGTTCATTCATGGCAAACATGTGATGGATGAGATCATAATGGTTTCGAAGATTATTGCTGTCTGGATACGGTGTAGGACCAAGGAGTTCCATAGAAAGTTGGAGTCATTGGACCAAGGAGTTCCATAGATGGTTGATTTCTCCAAGGCGCATGATTATGTGGATTGGAGATTCATTTGAACATCCATGCATCTCAGGGGTTTCCTGATGAGTTGATCGATTGGGTGGAAAGATATGATGGCATTGTCATATGCAGTTCTAATAAATGGAAAGTAGATTGGGATGGTTTTGCCAGCCGCAGAGGGGTGCTTGACACAGGAGTGCATGCTTGCTTCAGTGCACTTTGTTCTGGTGGATGCTCTGGCCGGGATAGTTATTAGGGTAGTGGATGTCGGTTTCTTCTTTGCTTTTCGTGTTGGAGATATTTTTATATCGATTTTGCATTACGTTGATGGCGTCGTTTTCTTTGTGGTGGGCAGCGTTGGGTTGGCAAGAGTGTAGTGATGGTACTTGAGCTGTTTGGGGTGGTGCTTTTCTATATGTCAATCATGATAAGTCATCTTTTGTTCCTTTCGAGAGTGGTGATGATAAGATGGCATGTCATTTGATGCCACTCTGGACACATCGTGGTGCATTCCCGATCACGTATTTCGGTTTGCCATTGGTTGGTGGTAGACCGAGGCAAGGTTGACTGCTTATGGTAGAGAAGATGCTGAGATTGGCAGGGTGGTGGGCCATGTTCTTATCTAGGGAGTCCATCTGGAACTTCTGAAGGGCAGTCATTTTTGCTGTTCTGATTTTTTTTCTGTCTGCACGCATCCTTCCGATTGGTATTAAGGAATGCTTGAGGTGCTAATGAGGAGGTTCTTTCGAGAGTTGTTTGGGGAGATGCATGGGATGCTGTGATGGGATGAAAGACTATGGTGCTGGCGGAGGAGGATGGATGACTTATAGTTCTGAACTTGGAGAAGATGTTTAAGACATTGCTGGCCAAGGGGGTGACCTGTAGATGGAGCAATGGTTATGATCTGTTGAGTAGGTTGGTGCGTGGCATTTATGGGGCCACTTTGGATTTCTCGATGCAGGTGGCGGTTATGCTTATGCCGTCGAACTTCTAGAGAGGCATTTGTTCAATTTTGTCTAGTGCTTTCCCCATATTAAGCTTGGTGTTGGGTGATGGCAATGGTTTATGTTTCTTGACTGATGATTGGATTGGTCTTAGTGTATTTGGAGTGCATCTCCCGCAATTGTTTGCCTTATCGATGGATGGGGATTATTTTGTGATGGATTGCAGGGAGATGGATGGATGGTTTCCTCGCTTTTGTTCAGATTTGATGGATCAATGATTTGAGGAGTTTTTGATGATGTTGGAGGCTTTCGAGTTATTGGTGGGTTGCAGGAGAGTCAGGATCACTGGACGTACACAAATGGCCACTTTATGATTGGGGAGGCTTGCATGATATTTTATGCAGCTACGATCTTAGACTCTGAGATTGCGTTAAGTACATATAGATTTGGAAGTGAAAGGTGCAGGTGCAGGTTTGGATGTTCACTTGGCTACTGAAGGACTGATTGTTGATTGGTGAGCACATGTCTAGATTTTTCCTGGACATTGATGGAATTTGTCGACGTTGCACTGCGGTTGGTGGAAGACAATGATCATTTGTTCTTTGGACGCGATATCTTGAGAGATGTTTGGGCGGTAGTTGATATCGGCTCGGTGGTGACATTGAGCATGGTTGCCTTTTAGGAGTCCATTGTTAGATTGAGGCATGGATCTGGTCATGACAAGGTTTGGACTATGGTTATTTTCCGTTCCCTGTGGTTGTTAACTTGGCATGAAACAGTCATTTTTTTGGGGAGAATTTATACAGAAAATGGATGGAACTTGCCAAGAGCCAGGAGGCTTCTTTGTCTTCCTAATTGCTTACTTTAAAGTTGTAATCTACAGAAGTTTTTGGACGGGCATCTTCTCAAAAGTCGAACCCTTTTTCCTTCCAAAAAAAACTTTTTCTGTGCTGCTTCTACATGAGGTTGGTGGGGACCAGGGTGGATTGGGTGAATACGTATTGCTTGGATGACTTTTGCTGGCACAATGTATCGGTTGAGGAGAGAGAGAGTTTCTTTTTATGGATGTTGTTGTTAGTCAAGGATGTTTGTTATCATGGTGAACAGATCTATGTGGAGAGCGTTCTCTCAATGAAGAATTTTTTTGAAAGGTTCTCTCAAGGTCTACTTTTATTCTTGACTCCTGTATTTGCATGATTCTTAATAATATATTTTATGGTAGAAGACCTACTCATGGTGTTCACCATCATTTCTATTAAAAAATCATATAGTATTTGAAAAGATAGTAACTTTCTATTTGAAGATGTAAAGAATGCAGACAATAATCATTCCACCACTCATTTCAATGATGCAGCAAATGCTGCCCCAATTTTAGTCTAAAACAGTCCTAGAGGTTTCTGGTTGCATGCTCAACTGTCAATGGCTTATGAGACGTGAACCTTCTGGTCATGCATTGTCATGCTTCCTCCAGCATGCCCAACTTCACGGTGATAAGGGCTGTCAACAGCTTCCTCGATGAAATGTCAAATCTGTGCTAACAATTTAGTCCAGAGTACGCCTATTGCCATACAGTTGAATATGTACATGTGAGGAAAAGATGGTTTTCAGCATCAGAATAGGGGTGTACAGTATTAAGTCCTGACTGTTGTGTCATGAACCATGCTATATTTCGTTTTGATGCTGCAATTAATTGATATCATCTTTTATCTTGATAGGTTGTAAATTTATACTTTAATAGGTAAATCACACATGATAATAACACCATCAATCAATATAATTAGGAAACAAAAGATTGCTCCCAATTCTAGTCTAAACAAGTTATTTATTTGCTGGCGATTCTGGTTGTGTGTAAGGCACTGGTGCCTTGTATGTGCGTTTTATGCACCCTTCAAGAAACCTGCATCATAGTTGTATCTGTCAGGTGTGTCTTCTTTCGATATGCACCAAAGTTGAAGCTTTACTCAACGCTTTTCTCAAAGAATTAACAAGCTGCAAAGGATTGAATTTACACCTGTAGCCACACACATGAAGAGCATGAATGTGAGAAGAAAAGATGGTTTGCCCATTAAAGATGGTTTACCCATTCACTACCATTTCACATCTTTTATTTTATAGTGGCTCTCTCTTGCTCGTACTATCTTCTCCTCCAAGAATTCTCTTATTTATAACTTAGCGTTTCTCTATCTTTACCCTATGTAGTAACCCACCGTACTTGATTCCAAGCTGTGTTTCCTTCAAAGTAACAAGAACAAGGCTTTTCTTTCCCATATTTTAGTCACGCAATTAGCAAGTGATTCCAGAATGGCAAGATAGCTCAAAATATAAATGGTAAGCGAGCTGAAATAAGTTCAGAATCCACGTAATCAAATTTTTAAAAGTAATCGAATCAATGTATTTATTCCATGCCCAACCACAACATGAACATTATCCATGCCATTTATGGCCTAAGTAGGTATTAAACCTATCTGACATAACAGCAGTACGAGTTGTTGGACTAAAACAACTTATTGTTGACAACTGTAGTTGTGCTTTTGTCACAGTATTCCTTGATTTCCTGCTTATTCTGACCGCTAAAACTACTGCTACAATAGAAGTTTTTCCTCAATTTCTTTGCTGCATTGATAAGGAGGCACAACTAATTTTATATGATGATGCATATATCACCTCAAGCAATTGCAATATAGTTGATGCATGTTACTGAGTAAAACTTTATATGATTTGATTGTAGATATATCTCTATGGGGCCCATGTGACTTCATGGAAAAATGAACATGGGGAGGAGTTGCTTTTTGTGAGCAACAAGGTAATTAACTGTCGTTCTTACTGCTGTACCTCCTGGGCTGCTCTCGGAACATATAGTCCCTTTTGATGGACATTAATTAGCTTTCTTATTAAATTTTTATCACGTTGACTGCATTGGAGTCACGGATTGAATGTTTTCTTGACTTCTTTTTTTGACTCCTGCTTCATACTACAACACTTGTGGGCATATCTTGCCTTTTTTTTTAAATCGAACTGGCAAAGAATTTCCTATAGAGCTTAGCGATCATTCTTTGAATTTTATATCAAAGAGCAATGAGCTTATTGCATCACTTGCCATGACCCTGAAAATTAGTTAGCGACAAGAAATTATGCTAATTAGATTATTTTCTTTGTTGCACACTTTCCTTTTTCTAGAATATTATTTAGTTCTTAAACTAATGGTCATGCTGACCAGCACGTCTAGATACTGTTAGCCTACAAGTAATAGTCTTTTGTCTTGAAATAAACTACTGTTTGGTGTTTGTTGGAGTAGTTGTTTATATGCGTCACTTATGAGAGAGACAGGTAAATTGATCTCTTCAGAATCCATTTACTCCATCCATAGTTTAGTCCCATATCTACCAGTCTGGAGATGTGGAGCCTCAGTAGGTGCTATATAAGGAGCCCTAAACCCATGTATTCAGATGAGAAAAGCAATAGACTATCAACCCTCTGAGGCGTTCTCCCGTGGTTTCTTCCCGCTCCTTAGGGAGTAGGGTTCCACGTAAAAATCCCATGTTCTTCAAGTTTATCTGTCTTCTTATGCTCTGTTTATCATTTTGCTTCTGCATTCCCTATTTTCTAACATGGTATCAGAGTGGGTTCGATTCTCGAGGATGCATTTTATATATTTTGTTCGAGATCCGAGTTTTGTTTTTTATGTTCCTGGATTTTTATTAGTTGAAGATTGTTACCATGTATGGATCATTCCAAGTTTAAGTCTCAATTTTAGGGTTTTTTTTTAAAAACCCTAGTTTTTCAATCAATATCGAGAGGGTTTTTGTTTGTGGTTTCTCTCAAACCCTCAATCTGGAGTTACAGTTCTTCGATTCTAGCTGCATCTCCAGCAACAATAGTTTTTTCATCCCTTCCGTGCAATGGAGGCGCTCCAGTTCTGCTTCCCTAATGTTTCTAGGACATATAGGCGATTGTTCTAGGGTTCCAATGGAATCTCCAATGCTGAAAGATCCCAGGCTCAAGCTTTTGCGCATCAGAGATGCGTATACCGCAACAGGCTCCCATCCCTTCGGGTTCCACGGGACATCACACGCACCCTCCAGGCCACCTCTCCAACTGGCGGTGCAACCCCCAACAGAACACCATCGAGGAGCGCATGAGACTTCTCAAATCAGATCTCCAACACCCTCCAGGGATGATGTTGCCAACTCCTCCTCCAGGCAACGGTGCTGTACCTAGTGACATCTCGCCTCCTGGCGATTCACCCCAACAACGCAGTGCCCATTGCGCATCTCCCCTTCCAGTCCAGAGGTGGTCGCCACCCACTTCCTCCAAGCAAAGCATCCCTTCTTCTCGCGCCGCCCCTCCTCCAATCTAGTCGACATACCTCCAGCGTCGCCGGATCTTCAAGGCAGCTTCCTTCCCTTCTGCAGTCGCCTCCTCTTCCGATCACTGCTGCCGCCATCAATGTTCCTCCTCTCCTTTTATGCACGGAAGCCCAGGCGATCCCCTAGCATAGCATCAGAAGCCTCACGTGCTTCCATGCAAGCACCTCCGCCTCCCTCTTGGAGGCAGCAGCAACAGGAAGCCCCTAGCGGGGCGGCGACAATCGTGATGGGGTTTCCCATCCCGGGAAACCTAAGTAGCCCTTGAAGGGCTGGTTGTGATAAAAAAATTGTTGTAAGGCCCAGTTGGGGCCTGTGTAAAAAAGTGACGTGTTTCATGGGCCTAGGTGGACCGAATCCTTTAGAAAAACAACAAAACAAAAAAATGTAAAAAAAGGTGCGTACAAGTAAAAAGCCGTACGCATGTTAACAAAAATTCAAAAAAACATGAGAAAAAAAGAGGTTAAAAAATTATTACTATTACAACGACCTTAAAAAATGTTTCGAAAAAAGGGATTTTGATTGAAAGACGGAAAAAATGATAACGACTTATTTGGTTTTTTCCCCATTTCATGTCTTCTCCCACACGTTGTCAATGTCATTGTTTTCTGACAAGTCTGGGAGAAAGGGGGAGTATTGTGTAGAGTCATAGATCTTCTTCAGATTCAGATGTGATGTTCCAGACCAGCCAGTTGTTTAGACTCTACAATTCTGCAGATGAAGATTCTCCATGCGCAGTTTCAGACTCGACGTCAGATGTTTTCGAGTCTCCAATTTCAGACTCACACATGTATGCGGTTTTCTTTTCAGATGTGCAGATGTTTGCCATCTTTTGTAGTGGTCTCCATCTCTTCTTGCTGTTTCGGCCAAAGTTTTCATGTGAGCCATATGGACTCCAGAGTGAGGATCATTCCCTATGCCATGTTGGCAAGGGTTTTCATGTGGTATCATAGGAACTCCAGAGTAGAGTAGCATTCTCTGTGCCAGATGGGAGAGACCCAATTCTCTGACGAGGAGACTAGTTCAGACTCTATTTTCTATCAACCGTGGACTCCGACGAGGATTGCACTTCCATGACCTTTTCAGCTTGGTCCTTTTCAGAGATGGAGCAATTGTCCACATTATTGTGGCGGGCCAGAGTATTCCGACGAGGAGACTCATTTCCAGTTGCAGTGACTCTGACAGACGCAGTTCAGAGCATATGCTCTCTGACGAGGAGATTCAATTGACTCACACTCCAGCTCGTTCATCCTCCTCACCTGCACGGCATGAGAAGCAACGTCCTCGACAACAACAGTTGTGCGCGTTGAGTTGATATTATCTGTAGTGTCATGTATTGTGAGTTGAGTTTTTTTTTCTGTTTGTCCAATCTGAGCATTGCATGCTCCAGCTTGAGGGGGAAGTGTTGGAGTAGTTGTTTATATGCATCACTTATGAAAGAGATGGGTAAATGGATCTCTCTAGGATCCATTTACTCCATCTAGAGTTTAGTCCCACATCTACCATTTTGGAATTGGAGACTCAGTGAGTGCTATATAAGGAGCCCTACACCCATGTATTCAGATGAGAAAAGTAATAGACTATCAACCCTCTGAGGCGTTCTCCCGTGGTTGCATCCCGCTCCTTAGGGAGTAGGGTTCCACGTAAAAATCTGTGTTCTTCAAGTTTATCTTTCTTTTTTGTGCTCTGTTTATCATTCCGCTTCTGCATTCCCTATTTTCTAACAGTGTTCTTGTCATTTATCCTTCCTAAATCAAAGCAATAGACACTTCCTTTATCGATTTCCTTTGATATATTCTAATAATATTATTATCTCCTAGGAAAAAAATGTAATGCTCAAAACAATAAATGATTTACATCTGAGTTTAAATATATTGTGGTTCTTCAAGTATTCTCCTGAGGGTTGGAGATGTTTCATTGCCCAGCTACTCAAATAGATGTAGATATTGAAGCCTCTGTATTCCAAATATTTTGTGATTTTGTTATGATGCACACACGTATACTTTTCTTATATTGGATTTATTTTTCGGTTTCACTTTTTTACCCTTAGCCAACCCTACTTAATTGTGGGAAAAGGCTTTGTTGTTGTTTCACTTTTTTACCCACAGCACTGCTATATTTTTCCAGTGATGGGGTGAGCTATGCATGCCTGAAAAGGCAGCTCATACTTATTACCTCTTAAGTTGGCTGCTTCTCTGTTCAGGCAATATTCAAACCTCCCAAGGCCATACGTGGAGGCATTCCAATATGTTTTCCTCAGGTACTTTGCTTTCCTAATGCCTTCTCCGTCCTCTATCTTCACCATGCTTCCATCTGCCTTCATTTTATTGTTCATCTCTATTAATGTAAACTAATTTGAGTTGCACAGCCTTCCACCTACAAGAGTTCGCAAAAGCTAGGATTTTAAACATTTACCCCATTTTATTTGCTTGCTAATATATGCGTATCTGAACCTCAGTTCTCAAACATGGGATCTCTTGATGCACATGGATTCGCAAGGAATAGGTTGTGGAGTGTTGAGAAAGACCCGCCACCCTTTCCTACAAATAGCTCTAGCAAAGCCTTTGTTGATTTAATCTTGAAGCCATCGGAAGAAGATGCTAAGATTTGGCCACACAGGTAAGTTACTTGGTTTTTCCCACCAAATGTTGTTATCTATCCTCCCTTTGATGATTTATATTGAAAAAAAATCACTTCCATTTTTTGTCATGCACTTATTGTGCGCATATAACTAATGAGATTTTTTTGTTATATTTTCAGCTACGAGTTCCGTTTACGAATTACATTGGGAATCATGGGAGAACTTACTCTTACATCACGCATAAGAAATACTGGCACTGATGGGAAACCCTTTTCGTTTACATTTGCATATCACACGTACTTTTCAGTAACTGATATTAGGTATGTTTGTCTTAGCTGCAATCATTCTTGCTTCTGGTTTCCCATTAGTTTTCACGTAGGTTTAATCTTTTAGTTTTGCTTTATACATGCCGAAGTAATCCCTGGACATTATAGTTCACATATTGGCGATTTATCTTTTACGTCAAAAAGTGGCTGATGTAAAAATACTGCTGCAAATACTTCT
This sequence comes from Ottelia alismoides, assembly GCA_037367405.1. Classification (NCBI taxonomy): domain Eukaryota; kingdom Viridiplantae; phylum Streptophyta; class Magnoliopsida; order Alismatales; family Hydrocharitaceae; genus Ottelia; species Ottelia alismoides. The sequence continues at coordinate 1,121,549 of JAZKJV010000482.1, forward strand.
CTGCCAGTCTATACAGACTGGGAATGAGTCTAGCTTGTATTATTAATGAAGTCTGGCTTTTTCATCACTTTTACATGTTACCTTCTCTTGATTGTTTTCTCTAAAGCCTTCATAGATAGCTTGTTGTATGATGATAAAGAAAATCGCTATGAATGTGAGAGGATAGAGGAACCCTAGTTGAAAGAGGAAAGTTATCCAACAATGCCCTTTTACAAATTTGCTATTATTGAAACTCTCACATTCAACCCAATTTAAGATGGATTTTGAGCATAAACGTTTTCTTTTGCTCTTCAAAAAGATCTGTCAATTTGATCCCAAACTTTGTTCTGTATTTTTCTGAAAAGCCTTTGTTATTTGTAATATCTGTTGTAAGCTTATATCTTTTTATTTTTTCCCCGAAAATGGTGCCGTTACATCTTTTGCTAAATCGGACACATGGCGGAAGTTGACCAATTGTTTTCGCAGTTATTACCCTTCTGTATCACCCTCTCCTCAAGCTCATTGTCCTCCTCGATTCCCTTTCGACTTACTTGCAACCGCTAGTAAACCCTTTCCCTGCCATGATCACATCCATCAACATGCTCAGATCCACCACACATTCCCAACTCATCTTCCATTGATTTGCACGTTCCTCTAGCTTCAATCCCTACCCAACTACAACAAATCCTTCTTCCTCATAGACATGACTTCTGCCTTTGATGCAGCGTGAAATGGAAATATAGGGCTGCATTTATCTAATTTTTATCCGTTAATTTTATTTACGTTTATTTGAGTTGTCGTATTTTTAATTAAATAAACGAGATCGCCTGTGATCTCAATTAATTAGTTAAAGATTTGAATTTCAAATTAGTCGGTTAGTCAGTTAGAGTCAAATTAGGATAATTAGTTTCAATTTGAATTCGAGTTTCTATATTTTTGTAACCTCATCCCTCCTATATAAAGGGATGATAGGCTATTGTGTTAAACAGTTCAGTTGATATTAAAATTTGAGATTTTATCTCTCTTATGCGTTTCTTCTTCCTCAAATCTCTCGTTCTCCAACGAGTTTTCTTCTCTCAACCCCTCCAATTTCTTCTACCGGAAATCCACCAACAAAATTTCTAATTTTCCGTCGCCGCTCAAAATTCTATTTGAATTCGAGTTTCTATTTTTGTAACCTCATCCCTCCTATATAAAGGGATGACAGGCTATTGTGTTAGTCAGTTCAGTTGATAATTAATTTTGAGATTTATCTCTCTCTCCCTCTCTAGCATCTCTCCTTCCCCACGTGGTCTTCACGTTTCTCTTCTCCAACCCTCTCGTTTTCCGACGAGTTTTCTTCTCTCAACCCCTCCAATTTCTTCTACCGAAAATCCACCAACAAAAGAAATATTTTTTTGTCAACGCAAAATCCATTCTGCATCAATTGGTATCAGAGCATGGCCTACAGATCGTCCTCACGATCTGACGATTCGTCCAGACATTCGCCGACATGCGACAAAACACTATCACTCGTAGGAGTGGAAATGACAAGCCGAAGAAGCTTACAACAAGGAGATGGACGCATGGCATGAGTTCCAAATTTCCCAGTCCGAATGTCGAGATATAGTGGCTGAATTTGAGGCTATGTGCACCGCCCTATCAAAGTCTTTTACTACCAAAGCCGATTTTGATGAAGAAAAACAAGAAAAAGAGAGCGTAGACGACGAAACGCCCGCTGTCCAGCCCATTTCAGATCTGAGTCCGCTACCGGAATCGATTCCATCAACCCCTCCAACCGTCCCGGCACTGCCCAAACTATCCCAGGTACTTTCCCTGCCTTCCTCGACGACCACGACCCCGCCCTCCACAGTTTCTTCCCCACCTGCAAACGCAGACCCCCTGTTTCCATCACCTCCTTCCCCTCCTACCCTCGCACCCACTGTACCACCACCAAAACCCCCTCACTCTAACCCCACACCCCCTGCTACGCCGCCCTTAGCCCCGACACCTCCAGAGAATCCCGATGCCCTCCTACCTATGCCTCCACCCGCTACAACGACCTCCTGCGTCCCACAACTCCACCCTCCCTCGCTGCCACAGTCCCCTCTCACCCTCGCCGCGACTCCAGCAGCCTCTCCACCCCCTCCCGCCATCTCTGTTGTCGCCCCGCACCTCAAATCCCCTCCCTCGCCCTCCCCGTGTCCCCGACGAAACCCATTACCCCTCGCCACCGCGACCTCCAACCGCGTCAACGCCGCGATCTGCAGACCCGCACCGCCTCCAGGAGCTCGTCCCACATCCGCGACTCCGCTCGCGCCCGACCATCTTCCGCCACCGATCTGTGCGTCCGACGCGTCGCGCCCGGTTCCAACCACGGTGTGGCCGCCACCAATTGGTTCGGAAGAAAAAAACCCTAACAATAGTTAGGGATGCAATCACAACCGAATCCCTGGAGATTAGAGAAATGAATGGGAAGAATTACCGGAAGATCCCTCCTCATAAAACTTTTTGCTGGAAGGTCATGATTGAAGGGGTACGGAATTTGCACTTCAACCCCCTGGGACAGAAATATTTTAAAAGAAGGGCTGAAAATGAGAAACTTGGAAAGCCTCCTTATCCCAATAGGACTAGGATCATGGGTTTCACCTATTTAAAGGCCCCATGGCTTAATTCCTTGGACACATCTCCTCCTCTACTCTCCTTGTGCTATTGCTTTGCTATGGACTCTCCAAAGGTCGAGTTTATCGTCATGAAGTTACCCCATCAGTTCTTCAAGCACCATGTCAAAGGGATGAAACCCGGATGGGAGCCCGCATATGCGCCATACGTGCTCTTCCGTCACGAAGTCCACGTCGCCAAAACTCGCATCCCACACGCATGGATCCTGCCATTCGCGCCACACCAGTTCTTCCATGGGGTGATCGAGAACGCTGATTCGAAGTTATCCACCCCCAAGCCTGCAAATCCAGCAATTCGTCGGGAAACGAATTTTTCAAGCGAAGGAGAATCGATGCAGCGTGAAATGGAAATATAGGGCTGCATTTATCTAATTTTTATCTGTTAATTTTATTTACATTTATTTGAGTTGTCGTATTTTTAATTAAATAAACGAGATCGCCTGTGATCTCAATTAATTAGTTAAAGATTTGAATTTCAAATTAGTCGGTTAGTCGGTTAGAGTCAAATTAGGATAATTAGTTTCAATTTGAATTCGAGTTTCTATTTTTGTAACCTCATCTCTCCTATGTAAAGGGATGATAGGCTATTGTGTTAAACAGTTCAGTTGATATTAAAATTTGAGATTTTATCTCTCTATCTCCGTTTCTCTCCTTCCCCACGTGGTCTTCACGTTTCTCTTCTCCAACACCCCTCGTTTTTCCGACGAGATTCTCTTCTCAACCCCTCCATTTTCTTCTACCAAACAATCTCCACCGATCAAATTTATTTTTATCCGTTGCAAAATTCCATTTTGCATCAGCCTTGCTTTCCCAATCATCTTTCCTTCCTATGTGGCCTATACCACCTTTTGCCCGAGCTCACACAAATCAGTTTGGTCCTCTTCATCCTCTATGACCCTGCTTATAGGAATAGGAGCATCCTTGGCAATGATGTGCATGTCATGTATGCGAAAAAGCTACCGAGCGCCTTACTCCAGGATGAGGTCAAGGAGAGATCTGATGAGTAGGGGTGTTCACGTGGTCGGTATCTGCTCCATTTACCAATGATTTCGCGCGACTATGTTGAATCTTGCAAACCCATTTATTAGATGCCCCTAATGAAATGGATAATTGATGACCCACATGCACATGTGAATAATTGGATAGTTTTCCAACATGAAATCACCACATTTTCGACTTGACTATTAACATTCTAGTTTATATGGAGTTGATCTCAGTCTATTCCAATGAAATTCCATTGGTTTCATGAAATTTTACAGACAATCAATAACACCATTTTGCAGAGGTGAGAACACTGTAGAGTGCAGACCACCTTTGTTAGTCATATTGTTGTTATATGTTTCCAAACTCATGCTCTGTTTGCCGTCCGAGTTCATTCCATTTGCTAAAACTTGGAGTGATGTGCAGCAATTTCAACACATCATTACAGACAGTGTTCATCCCCCATTGTTTTCTTTATTCTCTTGTAGTTTATGCTTCTTGCTAAGAGGGTCGTTAAAGGGGATTGTGGACATCACATTTTTGCTATTGTCAATGGCTTCCATTACCATGATCCACATAATCATAAAACTGCAGACACTTGCTCACGGTCAATGCCCTTAATGTAGAAAGGATCACAGGACTTGCATAAGGGATAAACTAGATTGGTGCATGGAGACACAGTGTATTTCATTAAAAGGAGCGGGGATCTGAATGAACTCTGTAAGGTTGTTTATCGACGTCTAATATCTCAGCTTGATCCTGATCCTTTAGTCGTCGCTCAAAAATAATTATGCTCTATTCACCCGCACAGCTTGACAGTACCAAACTCTTCACCCAACACTGGAAAAAGAAGAATGGAGGTAGAACAAATCGAACAACGTAAAAAAATTGAAAAACATTAGAAATTCACCATAGCACAAATGTGGCTTTTGAGGGTACCATAAGCAAGTGTTCACGTTTACAACCTTTATAGATGGCTGGTTATTTGGATAGTGATATGCGAAAATGTCATAAATGACTTCGTCAATCACTGATTATGAGATTTTAGAAATCTAAACAGGCAGATGCAAGGGTACACCTGGGGAAGCATATCTCCAATGCACTAGAAATTACTTGCACTGATCTTGCGCACGAACATGTCATGGATGGAAAGAAAACCGTGAGGTCAAGCTGTGGACTAGTATTTCCTCTTGAGACTCTCTTTCCAGGACGATCTCCTCTTCACCCCCCAAAAAAAAGCTCAGTCCTATTCTGACTGACGAATTCAAAGTGGGGACTGGCATGTATCTCAAATAGGTGATTGGACCCGGGGGGGGGGGTCAAAGCTCCTCGTAAGCATGCACGTAGGGACTACACCCCGCTTGATCCTTCACAACTATATATTCGTGGGACATGGATTTGCGGTTATTTTTGCTTAAAAACCACTCATTATAAGCAAGGTTCAGACAGTCGGTATGCAGTATTCGTTCAGTCAGGCGGTTTGAAGCGAATAAGCGGGTAGGCTGAAGAATATGCGGATTATGCGGTTTTGTAATATTTGAGTTAAAAATAAATTATAGATATTATAATAATTTCAGTCTAGTACTATTTCCAGTCTTGTAGAGAATTGGTGGGCATTAGGACTAAAGTCATTGATTAGTTTTAACATATATTAGCAGAAGGCTTCTAAAATGGGCCTAGACAGCCCACTCCATGGTCTTGTTAAATAAAACGAAAATTATCCATCAGATATGATTATGTTCGCAGAACTCCAAGATGGGTTCCTATCCGTTGATCCCAACTTAATCCATAACCACATCATTGATTATTATACAACTTTATACCAAGGAATATGATGTTTATTGTCCTTATGACTTCGAAGTCATTAGCTCAACTTTTGTAAATGAGGTTTCTACTGGAGGTCTCGATCTTGGTGAAATTAGAGAAGCAATCTTTGACCTCAACGGAGATAAATCTCCACGACCTGACGATTTCTCCATCAATTTTTATCAGGATTTTTGGATGTCATCAAAGATGGCCTATTTGGTCTGTTCTCCAACACAAATAGCATGTTAACCCATGCTCATGCAGTTGAACTCGTAAAGGGATTCACAACACAATTTAAAAACATTTCCATTTCAAATCGCCAATTTCCAAACGACCTTTTTTTTCTGAAGTAGATAATGAGTTACTTCCAAACATCTGCGCTATTCTGGACATATTTCCAAGATCTCCAGACTCAAGATTTGTTGCTCGAAATTCCACATTGACCCCAATCATTGCCCATTACATGACTACTAATCTGATATCAAAAAAACATGTTATGCAAGCTGGATTCCATCTGCTTGAGATATATTTGGAATGGTTCCATTGATTATAATAAACCTCACCTTCTATATTGGAATACTATATGTCATCTAAAAGAAGATATGAAGGTTGTGGAATTTTAGACCTAAGAAACTTTAATCTATCATCTTTGGCTAAGAATCTTTGGAGTATTTATTTATCTATTATCAGATCAAAACAAAAACTTACAGTTTCATGATCTAACGTGAAGCCGCTCTTGATCTTTGTTAAAGTATCATTAAAAGCTTGTAATGCCCGGTGTGAGCAATCTTTAGGTCCTAATATCAATGCGGACTGGGTATTGGGTCCTAATACAAATGCGGCCTGTGCCTTTCTCGAGTATTGAATGAATATAGGATATGCAGTTCGCTAGAGAGACTGCTTCCGCATATGCGGCTGCCTGGCTTGCCTTTCTGAACACTGATTACAAGAAGCTGGTGTAAATGTGTCGATGCATCCTTTCGTCCGCATAACACATGAAAACTACTTTCTTGGTATATTAAATCTAGCTTTCCCTTACTGCTTTCCCCAATATCCCAATATCCTGGAACTCGAACGTAGCTACAACTAGACTTTCTATTTTAATACTTTCGGCTTCTGGCTTTCTTCCCTTCTATCTATAAGTGAGATTGAGGGGATAAGGTTTATGTTCTCTCCCTTTTCCCTTAACCAATGGGAGGATGAAAATGCCAACCCTCACTCTATTTGCAGGGGAAGAACCATTTCATAGGATGGTCTAGGGGACAACTTATCTTAAAGTGGGTATGGTTTTTTTATTATATATCTATATGGTGCTCTTTTTCACACCTGACCAAGTTCTGTATCCCTCCTGACTAAAGCATTCATCCCTTACTCGTACTTTGAACGAAGAATGAAGTCTCAGTTGCATCTTCCGGAGTCCAAATTATCTTTTCGAGCCCACCTATTTTTTTAATGGAAGATTGACGCCAATCTCCATTCTATATACGTGATAGACTTTTTTTATTAAAGATGAGGGGAATCTCAAAAGTAGGGATTTCCACTGATAGACTAGGGGCAGGCGATAGACGAAGGTCATAAGCCATATAATATATTAGACTGATTATTAGTCTCTTTCCCTTCCAGAGGGCAGGCAGTCATCGACATCGTGGGGCGCCTATGTTCCCCATCAAGTCGGTCTAATATCTCCTCCCTTGTTGCCATTTCCCCCTCATCAGCGCTTCCCCAAATGCCTCTTGGGTAGAGACGTAGGAAGCTCACTCAAAGGGTGTCATTAACACAACTAAGGAAATGGACCTTCTTTTTGCCATTCCCTTCTCCAAAAATCCTTGAAAGAGTCGAGGACTCAAGTTTTGGAAGAATACATTAAAATATCTTTCTCCTCATAATATGACTTTTATAGTTTGCATAAGTAGAAGAACAAAAATAATGCGATTTTATGTCTCAGGAAGTTGATAATCATTTGAGTGAAAATATGACCTATGTCACCCTTGTAATTGTGCATCAGACAGAATGGGGTGGCCGTGCTCCTCATTCGTACTGGAGGGACACTGTTTGCACTGCGTGTTACCTAGTAAATTGTATGCCCTCATCGGTTATGGGGGAGAAGATTTCATTCTTGATTGCGTTTCTCGAAATGGATCTTTTCTCTCTCACACCTCGTGTTTTCGGATCTGTTGCTTTTGTTCGTCAGATGTCTCTAGGTATTGAAAAGCTCTCTCCTAGAGCTGTCAAACGTGTGTTTGTTGGTTATTCCAAGATCCAAAAGGGATATCGTTGCTTTGACCTTGTTCGATGAATGTATTATGTTAGTGCATATGTCACCTTCTTTGAGTCCATTATGTATTTATCTACAACATGTGACTAGCTCATTCCTTCAGAGAATGTAGAAGAGGTCTATATGCCTCAACCTTCAGTTTCACCTACTCCAAGCGATACTATACCATCACCACCACCCTCTCCTCCACCATCTCCTCCACCTCTTGCCACACCTGCTTTCTTTCCGTAGGTTTACCAGATAGCCTCGTGCTCATGTGCCTCCTCCATCATCCAGCATGCCTAAGGTACGTTCTGAGCATTTGAGTTCTACTCATGGCATTGGTGATTTGAGTGTGCAGCTTGAGGTGCAGGATGTCATAGATGATACACCTTCTGAGGAGATTGCGGACTTGGACATGCATATTGCTCTACAGAGGAAGAGGTGTGCATGCATTATGCAGTCTTTTGCTTCCCATGTTTCCCTGGAATGATTCTCCGAGGATTTTTATAGGTTTATTGTAGATTGTCAACTGTGGAAATACCGCGGTCCTATCAGGAAGCATTGCAGAGTAGTCCGTGGCGTCTGACGGTGGAGGAGATGCCAACTTTACAATCTTATGGTACATGGAGTGTAGTACCAGCTCCTCCAGGTGCATCTGTTGTTGGCAGTAAATGGGTGTTTATACTTTATAGTGAAACATCATGCATATGGTTCTGTGGACAGATATAAGGCCAGATTGGTTGCTCGTGGGTTCATCCAAACCTATTAGGTGTATTATCAGGACAACTTTTCTCCAGTTGCGCGTCATTCTACACCGCCGATTCTTATTGTTGTTTGTTAAGATATTTATACATTCCATATATCTCTCCTGTTATTTTTCTTTCATCCTATCTATTCTATGTAGTTTACCCATAGGCCTCTCCCTATATAAGAGAGCCTAGGGTTACGAGGAATAATCGTCTCTTTGTTTTCATCCAACATGGTATCAGAGCGGCGGTCCTAGACTAGAGCTCTCGCACCCAAAAACCATAACCCTACCTTATACCCATCTCCGCGTGCCGCGTGCCTACATACGCTCGACTCATCTCCGCGCGTCATCGCCCACGCGCACTGCACGCAGCACCCGCGCATCACCTGTGCATGAGCGCGAGCCACCACACGCCGATCTACGTAACTCCCTGCGCGTGCCTGCGCGTGCTCCTGTGTTTCCCGTGCACTGATCTGTGCATCTCCCTGCACTGTGCCGAGCGTTTCCTAACGCAGTCCAGCGCACACCACGTGTTGTGCCTCTACGCCCCGTCGTCATTCTCCTCATTCCATTGGTGGATTTGGGGGCATAAGTCTACATATGCACCCAAATCCACGTATGTTTGTGTAGACATTCATTCATTGATCTACGATATCCTAGTCTTCTATATCCGGCAAGATGTCTGAGAACAAGGTTGATGTACCCACCACAGGCGCCTTCAGAGGTCCGACGCCTATTGTCAAGATGGACGGGACAAATTATGAGCTCTGGGCTATGCAGTTCATGAGCCTTATGAAGTCGAATGATAAAAAACACATTCTTACCAAGGAAGAACCGGTGGAGAAGACTGAGATAAACGCCTCATGGGAAGCGGACGATGCTTATGCCAAGGTGTGGCTGTCCGGAACATTAACGAATGAGATCACCAATGATGTGTTACATCAGCCTACTGTTAAGGCGATGTGGGATATCCTCGCAGCAATATATTCTCAAGCGAGGAATGAGATAATGATCCTTCAACTTCAACGTGACTTATTCACTATCAACTATCAAGCAGAACGGACGCCCTTTGCATTCACTGTATACATCCTTGCGTGGGATGTTTGAGAAGCTTCACAGCTTCATGCCTCTAATGGCAACTCCTGAGCAACAGAAGACATATAGGAATGCTACCATGGTAGGGGTATTCCTTGCATCTCTTGTCCCTGAATATGAAGTTGCTCGCTCTTAGATTTTAGCAGATGCCTCTATTCCTCCCATGGAGGAAGCTTTCTGCAGACTCAGTAGGATTACTGTTCCTTCTACAACCCCTAGTCAGACTTCCTCAACTATGACAACTTCTCGAGGAAGAGGAGGTCATTCTACCCTCTGTGGACGTGGACCTCGTGGTAGAGGAGGTCACACTCGTCAGCCTTGTATCTTTTGTCACCGCCAAGGTCACTCTGAGGAGACATGCTATTCTAAGCATGGGTTCCCGGCATCAGCTTGTGTTGCAGAGCAGATTGAGTCTCTTACTGCTTCTACCCTAGATCAGAGGTTTGATCACCTTGTTGCCAGACTGAGAGATATTATACCCCCCCTCTACTTCACCATCCTCAGGAGATCATTCAGATGTGGCAGCCTCAACAGCTGCCAATACTTCTGCTATAGCTAGCACCTCAGGTACTTATGCTTTTACATCTTGTCACGTTTCTGACAGTACAGAGTGGATTATGGACTCCGATGCTACACATCATCTATGTGGAGATAGACAGCAACTTGCGTCATATAGACAAGTCGCTCCAGGGAGAACAGTTGTGATAGCTGATGTGACTCATTCCCCGATCACAGGACAGGGGGATATCACTCTGACTCCTTCTATGCGTCTGCAGAATGTGCTACATGCTCCAGACTTCTCTATGAGCCAACTTTTTATTAGTCAGATTACAAAAGATCTGCATTGCCGAGCTATATTTGACCCATCATCTCTTATTTTTCAGGACATTCGTACGGGCAAAGTGATTGGATGTGGCCGTGAGCAGGGTGGTCTCTATCGTCTGGTTCGGACTTCGTATGCTGGCATCTCTTCTCTTTCGTCTAAATCAGTCTCTCCGTTCACCTGGCACCTCCGGTTTGGACATCTCCCTCTTCAGAAGATGAGTCATATGCTACCACATATTCACCTACATCTTCCTTTCAGTGCGAAGCGTGTCAGTTGGGAAAGCATCATAGGTCTGCCTTTCCCAATCGTCAGAGTCGGAGCAATAGCTCCTGTTTTGAGTTATTTCATATTAATATCTGGGGTCCGAGTCGTGTGCCTGATCACCAGGGGCAGGGACAGATTTTATCTTGTAGTCGTGGGCGATTTTTCTCGATTGTCGTGGGTGTTTCTTTTGAAAAATAAATCTGAAGCAGGGGATGTGATTAAAACCTTTATTACTGAAGTACAAAATGTCTTCTCTACTTTTGTGAAGTATGTGCGAACTGATAATGCATTGAAATTTTGCACTCGTGACCTTTCTCATTTTCTGTCATCCAGAGGTATTATTCATCGAACGTCTTGCTCTTACACCTCTCAGCAAAATGACGTTGCAGAAAGGAAGCATCGTCATCTTCTTGATGTCACTCGGACTCTTCTCATTCAGAGTCATGCACCACATTTGTTCTGGGGTGATGCAGTTCTCACTGCATGCTACTTGGTGAATCGTATGCCATCATCTGTCCTGAGTGAGAAAATTCCTTTCTCCATAGCTTTTCCTGAGAAGGAACTATTCTCACTCACTCCTCGTGTGTTCGTATCTGTTGCTTTTGTTCACCAAATAACTCCCGGTCTTGACAAGATCGCTCCTAGAGCTGTCAAATGTGTGTTCTTCGGATACTCCATGACTCAGAAGGGATATCAGTGTTATGACCCTCTTCGCAGAAAATATTATATAAGTGCTGATGTCACATTTTTTGATTCTGTGATGTACTTCTCTCCTACATGTGATAGGTTGGCTTCATCGAATGTGGATAATGAAATCTATATGCCACCATCTCCTGTGTCTGTCATCCCTTCACCTCCACTTCCACCACGACCTCCTCCTACTACTGAGTCACATGCACCATTGGTTCCATCACTACCTAAGTTCTATACTCGACGGACTACTACTACTCAAGGTCATCGCCCATCATCTACGGCGCCCTAGGTTGGTTCTGATAGCAGAGATTCTAACGATGGGTCTGGAGGTGTATCTGTACAGGACATTTTGCAGGATATTAGTACATAGATGGAGGATGTTCATTCCGATCTGGATATTCCTATTGCAGTCCGGAAACAGAAGAGATCCTATGTTACATACCCCCTGGCATCTCAAGTCTCCTTTCATCATCTCACAGGGGATTTTCAGAAATTTGCAGAGGCTCTATCTGTCGTGGAAATTTCACGGAATTATGAAGGTTTATTGAAAGATGGTCGCTGGCGCTTGGTTATGGTAGAGGAGATGGCTGCACTGTAGTCCCATGATACGTGGAGTCTTGTTTCTGCTCCTGTTGACGCGTCCGTTGTGGCATGTAAATGGGTGTTCACTGTGAAACACCGATTGGATAGCAATGTGGATCGTTTTAAGGCGAGATTAGTGGCACGTGGGTTCACCCGGACATATGGGGTGGACTACCAGGATACCTTCTCCCCCGTAGCCAGACACTCCACTCTGCGTATACTTCTCTCAGTTGCTGTGACATGTGATTGACCCTTGTAGCAGCTTGATGTCAAGAATGCCTTCCTTCACGGTGATCTACAGGAGGAGGTCTACATGCAACAACCACCGGGGTTTGCTGCTGAGGTGGAGTGTCAGAAGGTATGTAGGTTACACAAGGCTATTTATGGTCTTAAGCAGAGTCCAAGAGCATGGTTTCAGAAGCTCTCGGATCCAGTAAAGCAACATGGATTTGTGCGTTCAACTGCTGATCACTCCTTGTTTGTACAGAAGACCCAGAGAGGTACTATTGTCATTCTCGTATACGTTGATGACATTATTATTACAGGAGATAACAAGCAGGGTATTCAGGGCGCAAAGGACTTCCTAGGTCAGCAGTTTGTGACCAAGGATCTTGGACATCTTCGTTACTTCCTTGGTTTGGAATTTGCAAGGAACCAACGATGTCTAGTGATGACTCATAGAAAATATGTTTCAGATCTCCTTTCTGAGACAGACATGGCAGACTGCAGTCCTGCCACTACTCCCAGCGATCCAAGCATGAAGTTATATGATGATGACACTGAGGAGGTTAACAAGAGGAGATATAGGGAGCTCGTTGGCAAGCTACTATATGTGACCATCACCATGCTTGACATATCCTTTGCTGTGAGCAAAGTAAGCCAATTTATGGAACAACCAAGGCATGTACATATGGATGCAGTCCATATGATTTTGAGATATCTGAAGACTTCACCTGGTACATGACTTCTGTTTAGCAGCGGCTCATCTCTCTCGGTTACCGCATGTGCAGATGCAGATTATGCTGGATGTCCGAAAGATAAAAAGTCTACCTCAGGGTTTGCTGTGTTTATAGGAAGTTCATTGGTCTCATGGAAGAGCAAGAAGCAGACTATAGTTGCCATATCAAGTGCGGAGTCAGAATACAGGGCTATGACACAAGCCACCATGGAAATGATGTGGGTCAGATATGTTCTTACTGATCTAACTATAGAGGTGCCACTTACCATGAATCTCCAATGTGATAACCAAGCGGCTCTTTTTGTTGCCAACAATCCATCGTTCCATGAGAGAACCAAACATATTGAGGTAGACTGTCACTATACGAGAGATATGATTCAGAAAAGCCTTCTTTCTACTTCTCATGTGAGTTCAGGGGAGTAAACAACAGATATTTTCACCAAAGCATTACTCAGAGGACCATTTTAGAAATGTTCGTCCAAGCTGATCATGATTGACATCTATGCTCTATCTTGAGGGGGAGTGTTGAGATATTTATACATTCCATGTATCTCTCCTGTTATTTTTATTTCGTTCTGTCTATTCTATGTAATTTACCCATAGGCCTCTCCCTATATAAGAGAGCCTGGGGTTACAAGGAATAATCATCTCTTTGTTTTCATCAAACATTGTTGTTGTGGTACAAGACTGGCTGCTTTTCCAATTAGAAGTCAAGAATGCCTTCTTGTATGAAGATCTGCAGGATGAAGTTTATTTGCAACTACCATCAGGGTTTGCTGCTGAGGGAGAGTCGAGTATGGTGTGTAAACTCCACAAGTATATATGGCCTTAAGCAGAGTCCGAGGGCTTGGTTTCAGAAGCTCTCGGAGTTGATTGAATAACATGGATTTGTCAGATCTACTGCAGATCATTCTCTTTTTGTTAAGAGAACCCATAAAGGTATTGTTGCTATTTTGGTTTATGTTGATGATATTAATATTAAACGCAATGATGATCATGGTGTTCATGCAGTTAAGGATTTCCTTGGATAACAGTTTGTGACCAAGGACCTTGGCAAACTGCGTTATTTTCTTGGCCTAGAATTTGTAAGAAATCCACATGGTATGGTAATGACTTAAGGGAAATATTTCATTGATCTTTTATATGAGACGGGTATGACAGGATGTAGACCTTCTATTACTCCAATGGATCCCAATGCTAGGCTCTATGATGATGAATCCGTGGAGGTGGATAAGAGACATTACTAAGAGCTGGTAGGGAAGCTGTTGTATGTCATTATTACCAGGCCGATATATCATTTGCTGTCAGCAGAGTCAACCAATTTATGGAGTAGCCTAGGCAGGCTCACATAGATGCAGTCAACATGATCTTGAGGTATCTGAAGTCTTCTCCAGGTGCAAGACTTCTATTCAGGAGAGATACGTCTCTCACAGTTTCTGGATGTGCAGACACATATTATGCTGGGTATCCCAAGGACAAGAAGTCTACTTCAAGCTTCACTGTATTTGTGGGCAACTCGATGGTTTCATGGAAGAGTAAGAAACATACAGTTATAGCTAGATCCATTGCTGAATTAGCGTATAGGGCCATGGCCCAAGGGAGCACATAAATGATGCGGGTCAAGTCTATTCTGACTGACCTAACTGTTGAGGTGCCTCTTCCTATGCACATCAAATGTGATAATTAAGCTGCTCTATTCCTAGCTAATAATCCAGCCTTTCATGAAAGAACAAAGCACATTGAGGTTGACTGTCATTACACATGTGATTTAATCCAGAAGGGGTTTATTTCACTTCTCATGTTGCTTCAGGTGATCAGATTACCGACATGTTTACCAAATCCCTTGCGATGGGCCCTTTCCACCATTACTATTCCAAGCTGAGCATGATAGATTTATATGTTCCGGCTTGAGAGAGAGTGTTGAGATATTTATGTCTCTTTATCTTTACTTTGTAATTTTTCATTTCTTTCGTCTCTTTAGTAATTCCCCTTGGTGGAAGAAGAGAAGAATCACCGATTGCGAGGATTTGGGAGGAGAAATGTGAAGATCGCAGAGGGAGAAGGGGAGAAAGGAGAGAGATAAATGAGATAAATCTCAATTTTAATTCAACTTAAACTCACTAAAATAATGGATCCTTTTATATGGGAGGGGTGGGATTACAAAAAATAGAAAGTGAGTAAAAATTCAATTAAATCCTAATTGGATTCTAAATATCACTAATCGAATTATGACGGACTCAATTAATCGAAAAATCAAATTAACTTGGCTCTAGTTTAATTAGATTATAATTAAAAGAAAACTTATTTGGAGAAAATTGAATAGATGAACATCTTAATTTTGTACTAATTTTGGAATCCACACTGCATCAGCTTTTTGCCGCTTTGAAAAACTCATCTCATGATGAGTGGTTCTATCATTGGGTGCGATCTCGGAGAACTCTTGCTGAATTTGTTGAATCATTTGTTCCAATTTGGTATCTTTATTCATCAATTTATAATTACGTTTATTGTTATATTCCTTTAGAGAATGTGGCTGCAATATTTCCACCCCTTACTAAAATAAAATCACCCTCTTACTTTTGCACCAAGTTTCACCTTTTGGTATAAAGGTCTCTGCTGAGGGACCCTGTTATAAAAATCCCAAGAGATACTTTTATCTCTTTTCTTGGAGCACCAAGTTTCACCTTTTGGTAAAAAGGTCTCTGCTGAGGGACCCTGTTATAAAAATCCCAAGAGATACTTTTATCTCTTTTCTTGGAGATGAAGCTACCAATCACATAGAATCCTCTTCCTCTTGCTAGGGTTTAGACTTTCCAGACTAAATGGGGGTGGTGGCGTGATTGGCGGAAGCGGTGGCACCAATTGCGTTGGAGGTGACATCAACGTGGGGGGTAGCGTTGACGACTACGTCAACGTTGGGGCAGTATGATTGCCAAAGGGGCAGCGAGGGGCATGGCACAAGGGTTGGGGTGGCGGGATGGCCAACTTGCAATGTTGGGGAAAGGGTTGCTCGGAAGGTGATGTTGGTGAAGATGTGATTAGTGTTGGAGCTGATCGTGACAGGGTTGTGGTCGGTGGTTGTGCTGGGGCAATGATCGATGGAGGAGGTGGTGGTGGCAGGTTTGTTGTTGGGGTCGATGGCAGAGACATGTCAACAAGAGGCAGTGACTCAGAAGCCTGTTGTCATGAGTACATGTGGCTGTTTGATGGTAACTTATTTATCTGAAGGCTTATATAGTGCCACTGTTGGTTTCTGCTCCTGATGACAAGGCTTGAGATTATAAGGCTTATCTGAGCTTGGAAGCTCCATTGGTTGTGAATATCTTTTTAGCCAAGCTCCATTGGTTGTGAATATCTTTTTATGGCTATGGGGAAGGGGACATATGATGATAAGAGTAAGGACAATAAGCCAGATGGGAGAGGGAGCGTGGGAGCGAGGGAGAGAGGCTTCGGTGAAAGGCGACGAGTAGGAGGATCACTGTGGGAGTTCGCGCGTGGCGACGAGTCGATGGAGAGGTTGCGCTCTCGCGCAAAGAGAAGGAAAAAGGTTGAGTGTCGGTTACTCATTGCAAGCGTGGTCGAAGATGTTTCAGATGTGGGGAGGCATACCATGTTGCATCCGAGTGCTTGGAGCCTTCGCCTTGTTTTGGTTGTGGAGAAGCTGGTCATCGTCGGGCATTCTGCCCATTTATATTCGTAACGACGACAGAAGAGCCCTCGTGTGATGGTGGGGAGGTTCTGCTGGGAGGCGGTGAGCAGCTACGGTCGGACGTTTTGTTTGCGGAAGTCACAACTGGAAAAGATGCTGAGGAAATGGGAGTTCGGTGGTTGATAGGATCATGGACAAAAGAGTCGATATCCATTAGGTCTGTGTGGGTTGGATTACTGCTCATCTTTGGGAAGAGTTTCACATGTGATGTCATTTTGATGGGAAGAAACAAATGCTGCATGCGGGGATTACCGAAGACTCAGACGGAGCGGCTGCTCAATCCGCGGGGGAAGAGTGATATGCTATGGCGTCACCTGCGATTTGCAGATGGAGGGGAGTTGGTGTTCACCGAACGAGTTGCTCAGCTTAGGGGAGTCCCTTTCCTCTCTCGAACTCTGGAAGTTCTTGGCCCAACCCTAAGGGAAGTCAGATGAGTGGTGAAGATTTTGGCCGATGACGGTTTGCCGGGATCTGATTCTGATGTCACCATCGTCCTCATGGAATGCCGTCAGAGTCTCGCGATGCCTATTCCATCGATGAGGGTGCAGATTGGCCATGCGACTTTCCCGATTGCTGTTCACTTTTTGCCATCGCCGTTGCTGCCTTTGTTCCAGCCTCTAGGGTCATTGAAAACCAGCTCTTCCGCAGCGGAGCCACGTCAGCAGGGTGATGATTTGAAAATCGTGAGAGTCGCGAAAGTTGAGGAGATCTCGCGCGACCCTTCGATTCGTATTCCGCGTCGTTCGGTAAATGTAACAGCTGTGGAGTTTTTCGAACCAAGGCATCGAGGGGCTTTGTTTCATTGTTGATTGGGCAGGTCGGGTGGAGCATCAAACCCGAGTCTCACGGTCGGTCTTTGGAGCTGGCCGATCCGGATTCAAATATGGGGGTCTAGGTCAACTTTTGGGTGGATCAGGTTTCCTTTCGATGTGGCGGACCCTTCCTGTTTCGGGTATTAAGGCGAATCCGGCCTCGCTTGTCCCGTTTAGAGTGCGTTGTCTTGCAGATGCAATCCCTGAACTTTCCCTGTGCAACACTCTGATCCGCATATGCTGGTCTCTTCGACGGAGGGGGTGCCAGGCTCGGGGGCTTTGGCCCTTTGCTGGCCGCAACAGTTTGACAACTCCTCTCTTTTGTTGGCCGCACAAGATGTGAATCGAGCTGGTAAGGATCATGCATCACCAGGGCAACCAGTAATAGGGGTTGTTGATTGGGTTTGCAAGGGGGATAAAACTGCTATGAGGTAGGGAGTTCTTCGGTCTTGGGAAGTGATAGGGGAAATGCGAAGAGGTATAGACGAAGGCGGAAACAAAATTCGATGAGTGGTGAGGTGCAGATTGTCTCTGAACGAAAGGCGCAAGTGGCGGTGCTCGCGGGAGCAGTGAGCACAGTGGGTGGGCAAAGCAGTGCCTAAATGAACATTCTTTCCTGGAATGTTAGAGGTCTGGGTGATCCAGAAAAAGGAGAACCTTGGGTGCGAGGTTCGCGGAGTGAGGGTGTGATGTCACCCTTCTTCAGGAAACAAAGATTGACTCTTGCAATATGGCCGTATGGTACTCTTTTGGTCCAAGCTCGTTGTCCGGTTATCAGACATTGGGTGCCTCGAGAAGCTCAGGATGCTTGATTTTGGCCTAGAAGGATTCTTCTTTTCAGTTTCGGGCGGAGGTGAAGGGCTTACATGTTCTTTCGTTTCTTCTGGAATGCTCATCCTCCTCAACTCTCTTTGTCTCGTATGTGTATGGACCCTGTCAGTCGATTTTGCGGCATGAGATGTGGATGGATATTCATGCAACTAGAAGTGCTTTTCCAAATTATGCTTGGCTTGTTGGGGGAGACTTCAATGTTTCGATGCTTTCTTCTGATCGTCCTCGCCTACGAGGTGGCCAGGACCTGGGGTCGTCAAACTTTTGTTGATTTGATTGATGATTTAGGGCTTGAGGTTCTTGATGTTGCGGACACAAAGTACACTTGGTGGAGCTTGGGATCTCGCTCCCGCATTGATCGTTTTCTTGTCTCGTCTGAACTCTTGGATTTGTTCCCAGACTCCTTCTCTTCATGTAGGCCCTGCACACGTTCGAATCATATACCTTTGATATGGGATTCTGATTCTACCCTCCATCGAGAGGTTTTTTCATATTCGAATGTGCTTGGCTTATGGAGGACACGTTCAGAGAATTGGTGAGCACCCACTTGACATCCATGTCTGTTTCTGGTTTGACAACGATGAGGTTCTTTGAGAAATTGAAGTGCCTGCATCACCGATTATGTGCTTATAAGAAGGAGGTAAGAGAGGCTTGGAGAGCTCGAGGGTAGATGCGGAAATGGAGGTCCAGAGACTTGACAGGCTAGAGGATGACAGGCAGTTGGATGCAGATAAGTTGGGGCAAAGGGCTTCTGTCCTTAGATTGATAGCAGAGGAAGACATGAGCATGTGATAGAGTGGAAACAGAGGTCGTGGCTTGCTTGGTTAAATGAGGGTGATGTAGACACAACCTTTTTCAAAGGATTGCTAGTGGTAGATGTCAGAACAACTCCTTTGGTCTATGATTGCTAATGGAAACATAATTGAAGGGGCAAAGAACTGGGTAGTGCGATTGCTGACCACCTTCATGATTTCTCTAGGAGTGTTGCTTCCAGACCATAGCGTTGGAGTGGTCTCGAGGCTTCTTGACTCTCAGATGTATATACAGGTGTCCTGACGTTGTCGTTTACTTTGGAAGAGGTTAAAGCAACTGTATGGAGTCTGAATGCAGATGGGGCATCGGACCCAGATGGCTTCCCCCTAGTTTTTTTATAAAGAATTCTGGATTGCGGTGGGTGGTGAGGTCTTGGATGTTGTGGAGGAATTTTGTGAGTACAGTGTGGGATTTGAAAGATTGAACATGACTCTTATTTTTTTTCTTCCAAAAACAGGGACGACGGTGAGAATTGAAGACTAAAGGCTGATTGCCCTCTCCAATGACATTTATCTCATTGTAGAAAAGTTGTTCGCGGGTTGTCTTAACCGAGTTTTTGACCATCTAGTCTCCCCAGTTCAGTCGGCGTTCATTCGTGGCTGTCAGATTGGGTATAGTTTGGTAATGGCGTCCGAGATTATATCTGATTGGAAGTGAAATGGAAAGCAAATGTTGCTTTAGAAAGTGGATTTTGCGAAAGCCTATGACACCTTGGACTGACGTTTTCTGTGGGCAACTCTGTATAGGAGGGGTTTTCCAGACATTTGGATCTCATGGATGAAGCATTGCATCACCATGACGTCGCTCTCGGTGCTGGTTAACGACTGCCTTGAGGGTGGTTTTTCCAGCCATGAAAGGGGTCAGGCTAGGATGCCCTCTTGCTCCGTTACTTTTTGTACTTGTTGCTGATGTTCTTGCTTGCATGGGACTGTGACATGTTACAGATGTGGAGACGTGCGTATCCCTTTGTTGCAACATTCGAATGACACGATCCTATTTATTGAAGGTGGCAAAGAGGAGGGGGGTGACACGTGCATTACTCTTGAGATATTTGGTGAGATGTCTGGTCTGGAGCTGAATCTCCATTGTTGTCCTGTTTGATATGTCGGAGGAGGAGGCTCATTACTGTTGTGTGGAGCTGGGCACGGCATGTGGTTCCCTTCCTCTTAAGTATCTTGATGATCTTCCTCTTACGGACAGTAAAATTAAGCCGTCGAACCGACTGCCGTTGGTGGAGAAGGTGGAGAGGAAAATGACTGGCTGGAAGCGGCTTTGCTATCGCGTGACGGCCAATTGATGCTGATTAAGGTTGTTCTTTCTGCGATCCCGGTGTTTTGCTTCTCTTCTCAACTGCTACCGGTGGGCATCAGACGGAGATTGGAAAGGTTGATGCGCAACTTTTTATGGATCAAGTCTGGTCAGGAAGGGTACGACATACACCTGGTTGATTGGGAGACCATTGTTCAACATAAAAAGCATGAGGGTCTTGGGATCAAAAGTTTGATAACTCTTAACGAGGCACCATTACTCAAATGGGCCAGCAGGATTTGGGGGTAAAGATGAGGGCATGTATTGTTACATAATCTGACGCTTTATGGCATTTCGATGGTGAGCCCTGGTCTGTTGCGACAGGGGCCAAAGCTCTGGAAGGGGATTATAAAGATTTTGCCCAGCTTTTGTGAGCATTTTAACCCGATTATGGGGAATGGTGCCACTTTTGGTTTTTGGTTGGACGGGGGGGGGGGGGTGTGTTTAGCAGCCGCTTCCCTTGCTTGTTTGCTTTGGCGGCTAATTCAGATGCACGTATTGTGGATTGCTTGGACAACAGAAACCAGATGCCTACTTTCAGATCATCATTCTCTGATTAGCGCATGTAGGAGTTCCTATGCTTTCTGGACGTGCTTGGGCAGGTGGATAGGCCCTCCCCTGGCTTGAATCATTGGATTTGGAAGAATGCACCCTTCTCGGTTCGGAATGCCTATGACGCCATCTATAGGCCACCACCCTCCATCACGGAGAGTATAATTCGGTACTGCTAGTTCATCTGGATACTTGGTCTCTCGGAGAGAATTAGTTTCTTCCTCTGGCTCGTTAGATAGAAGCGCATTATGACTCAGGATCAATGCTCAAAGCTATTTGAGATGGTATCAGATAGATGTCCCTTGTGTGGTACTGACATTGCGACGCTGGATCACCTTTTTTTTCCGGTGCCATATTTCCTCTCCTGTGTGGAGTGACGCGGGATTGGACTGACTGTACACCCGTGATTTCGACTCTTTTTGGTCTTCTCTTTTTGGGTGTGTAGTCGACAAAGAAGAGATATCCTTACATCGGTGGTGGTTCTGTAGGCCATCTGGTTGGCCCGTAATGATGTGCTTTTTTCATACCTCCGTTTTTACTTTGTGAATGTTTGTTTCCATTACAAGCAATTGCTTGATTTATGACTTTTGTAATTTGTAATGTCTATTTTTAGTTAATTAATTTATTGGGACGGGCACTAATGCGTGTTTCCCCCTTTTTTGGCCTAAAAAATGATGATGAGAGCAAATGTATCTAGGATTTTTGGGCTTCGTGAGGAGAGGTCTCTTCTATGCAATGGCACCTTTGAGATTGTGTATTGTCTTTTCTTCTCATGTGAAGGAGGTTTAGGTCCTTGGGATAATGCTTCATTGGACATGATGGATACATCTTTTGCGATTGAGTCTTGGTCGTCTTTTGGGGATGCTACGCATGGAGGGATCAATTGATTCCTTTGGCCGCTGTATTGGTCTTGTGATTAACGTGTATCGGGTTGCCCTTCATAAGGAGATGTTTTGTGGAGTGAATGTATTTGTGTACGAAGGCTTTCTTTCATTCTTTGTTAATGTGGTTGTAATGTGAAAAAGTTTTGGTACATTTTTTGGGTGTGTATCACTAAGGCCGCCGAACACACTCCTTTTAATTTTTAAATAAAATAAATATGAGGTGTAAGTAGGATGTTTACTTGTACCACATCATATACTACACGGTGACATATTGATGTCTTGGAAAGTAAGAAATGCAATGCGAAGAGAAACTATAATGCAGTACAAGTTTGATGACAAAGCAATTTAAAAATATATAAAATTTTATCTAATAGTTGCTAGTAGTAAATACTTGCTCTGCAGCACATGATAACTAGAAGTTCTTGGGGAAAATCCATGCATCTCATATATGCTATTTATAGTTGTTGCTTCGCAATGTCCATATATTAACAACAGTAATGATCTCATCTCATACAATTATAATTTTGTTTTATATTGACAACCTTCATTAATCCTTATGGACATGTATGTAGTGTGAAATCATCATGTTGTGGTTAAGTATAAGGTGATGCGTATGCACAAAATTGTATGATTAGCTTCTATAATAAATGAAGAATGGGAGAAAGGGTCTTGGACATCGATTTTTGCAGCAAAGTTGTCCGATCATAGAGTTGAGGAGTTCCATTGGATGTCAAGTAGGCTGACCGGAGTGGAGGTGCCATCGGAAGGTTGGGACTCTTGGTGTTGGAGTGACGAGTCTTTCACCGCGAGAAGGCCTACGAGGTAATGTCTGCCCCATCGGCATTGGACACTGATGAGGTGTCTCGGGACTGTGCGCGAATCTGGGGGGGGGGAAGATCCTGTTCATATCTTTTTTTCTTGTGCCTGCATAAAAGAGGTCGAATCATGTCAATGGCAACTAGGGCATATCTCTTTTCTTGGTGCGATGAGATGTGTAATCGATGCGGGGAGGTTTCAGTGGACATTGACCACCTCTTCAGATGTCCTGGATCAAGGGAGACCTGGGCGGTGGCTGAATTGCCTGGAGTCCAATGTGGAGTCATTCTGGAGCTCGATAGGCAATGATTGGAGGGGGTCAATTGAAGGCATGACTAGAGGGATTGCTCACATTTGGGCCATCTGGCTGGCGAGGAACAGAGCGATTTTTAGAAATGAGTTTTTTTACAATGTGGTGTAAATGAACAATGCTTTGCATGGTGTGATGCTTGTAAAATTGTGTTTATTATTTTTAATGAATATATAAAGCTTGGGCAGACTTCTTATGGAGGCACACCAGTTCTCAAAAAAGGGAACAAAGAATGGGAGGCTGGAAATGACATGTAATAACTTAGATTCAAAAAAAGTAATGTAATAACTTAGATAAAGGAAGCTATATACACTTGCAATTAGACGCGATGCTAGAAAGGAGCTTTATCAAAAACCCACAGAATGGTCAGAAGTGCGAAGACCCAAAAAAATGAAAAAAATGACGGCGGGTGTGTAGGCTTATTGGCATGTTTATTTTTCTTGACTTGATTGACGAACTTGGATTGTGGACTTTGGGTCTGTATGACCAAAAACTTGGTACGATAAGATGCTATTCCACAAGCCTGACAAGATTACCACTTGAGGCTAATTTGAGGGGCTTACATGGACATAAATGGATGAATACTCTAATTGACCTCTTTTACATGGTTACATAACGCCTTTGTTTGGGTACAGTTTAGCTTGCTGTAGGATTTTTGTGCTCTTTTTTAATAAAAAAGCACCTGAATTTAACAAAATAAAAATCAGGACATCAGGCTATAAGCTTTAAGTATGTATGATGTAAAGAATATCTTCTTTGTCGAGCAAAATCAGGCCTTTTATGTGACTAGGAAAATCTGTTTAGGCAAAGTTCCCAGTGGAGGCAAAATCTTTATCTAATCTGCTAATCTCCTTTGCCGCCCTGTTAAAGTCAGAAAGACTCGAGCTGTTATAGAACACTCCATTAGGTAAAAGTTAATGGAACATATAACAGAAAGCGGATTATCAAGCACATACAAGATGTGGATAGATATGGAAGTAAGTACATGGTTATGAAGGAGAAAACGCCCATCATGTGATGAGTGTGATGCCAGCCATCAATCTTATTACTGATCTTGATAAAATACGGAGATTCCAAAATTCCAGGAGCGATGGAACAACCCTAGGTAGGTAATAGGAGAGGATCCTTGGGTACACCCAGTAATAGAAGAGAGCATAAAAAAAGTTCTAGCCAGGTTTAGAGATTGACCAAAAGGCAAGATAGAACGTTTGAAATAAATCTAAGAAGCAAGATGCGGAACGAGTATTACCATGGAGGAAACAAAGAATGTCATCAGCATAAAAAAGAGCAATAGGTGCTGGGGTAGTACAAGTGATATAGAAGGGGGTAATACAGCCTTTTGGAGCAAATAATCGGCACCCTTGATGAAAGACCAATTTAATTATGAAAAGGTAAGGCGAAAGGGACTCTCCTTGGCAAAGTCTCCCCTAGAAGCAGGAAAAAGGGATGGGTGTCCTTGGCGAAGACCCCTAGAAGCAGGAAAAAAAGGAAGAACAGGAAAAAGGGAGTAGAGCAGCCATCAACAGGAACACTGACCTGTTGTGCGCAACGCAAGAGGTAGTGAGAGAGATAACCTCGATTAAAACCGAGGGCTTTCATAGCGCCCCAGAGAAAGGAGTAATCCACTTTAAAAGCTTTTATCATGTCAAACGGGAAAGCAATGTTAGCACTATGAATCTTGTTATCCAAGTGTTGGACAAGTTCAAGAGCAAAGGCAATGTCGTCAGTAACTGTTGGGAAAAGAGTCTTCGATAATCATTCAGAATAACCCTAGGCTCTCTTATTTAGGGAGAGACCTCAAGGGTAAATTACAAAGAAGTCTATAAAAGATAAAAAAATAATGACAAGATACATAAAGAGATAATAATACTAAGAACTATCTCTACACTCCCCCTCAAGGTGGAGCATAGATGTCTATCATGCTCAGCTTGGATGAACATCTCTGAAAAGGTCCTCTGAGCAGTGGCTTGGTGAATACATCTGCAGACTGATCTCCTGAGCTCACATGTGCAGTAGATATCAATCCTCTCTGGATCAAGTCTCTAGTGTAATGGCAGTCAACTTCAATATGCTTGGTCCTTTCATGGAAAGCTGGATTGTTGGCAATGAATAATGCTGCCTGATTGTCACACTGAAGCTTCATAGGTAGGGGTACAGCTACATGTAGATCTTCTAGTACGAACCGAACCCACATCATTTCTGTGCTGGCTTGAGCCATGGTCCTATATTCGGATTCAGCACTGGACCTTGCCACAACAGTTTGTTTCTTGCTTTTCCAAGAAACTAGTGAGCCTCCAACAAACACTGCAAACCCTGAGGTTGATTTTCGATCCTTAGGGCATCCAGCATAATCTGCGTCTACACACGTTGAGATGGATAAGTCTGTGCCCTTTCTGAATAGTAGCCCTGACCCTGGAGAAGACTTCAGATACCTCAGTATCATGTGTATAGCATCCATGTGGACCTGTCTTGGCTGCTCCATAAATTGACTCACCCTGCTAACTGCAAATTGAATGTCTGGGCGAGTTATGGTAATGTAGAGGAGTTTTCCCACCATTTCTCAATATCTCCTCTTATCTACTTCATCAATATCACAATCATACAACTTCACTCTAGGGTCCATGGGAATACTTGATGGTTTGCATCCATCCATGCCGGTCTCAATCAGGAAGTCTGTAATGTACTTCCGTTGGGTCATTACCAAGCCCTGTGCATTCCTTGCAAATTCCAACCCCGGAAAATATCTTAGGGTCCCAAGATCCTTTGTAACAAACTGACGGCCTAGGAATGCCTTCGCCCTCTCTATGCCCTGAGCATCATCTCCTGTAACAAGAATATCATCCACATAAATCATAATGACAACCGTACCTGCCGATGACTTCTGGACAAACAACGAGTGATCGACATTTGACCTCTTGAATCCCTGTTCCTCAAATAGGTTGGACAGCTTTTGAAACCATGCTCTCGGACTCTGTTTGAGGCCATATATCGCCTTGTGAAGTCTACAGACCATGTGCTTCTCCCCCTCAGCAGTAAACCCAGGTGGCTGCTGCATGTAGACTTCCTCCTGTAAGTCCCCGTACAGGAAGGCATTCTTTACATCTAGTTGAGATATACTCCAATCACGGACCACAGCAACAGATAAGAGGATACGAAGCGTAGAGTGTCTCGCCACTGGAGAGAACGTATCCATGTAATCCACGCCATAGGTTTATGTAAACCCACGGGCGACCAAGCGGGCTTTGTATCTATCCAACATGCCATCTGCATGATATTTAACTGTAAAGACCCACTTACAGCTCACAACGGATGCATCAGGAGGTGCAGGGACCAAAAACCATGTTCCACGGGACTGCAATGCCCTCATCTCTTCTTCCATAGCTAATCTCCAGCAATCATACTTCAAAGCTTCCTGGTAGGTCCGTGGTATATCCACGGAAGACAAGGCTGTGGCAAATCTCTGAAAATCACCAGTGAGACGGTGAAAGGAAACCTGTGAAGCAAATGGATAAGAGACACATTGCCGCCTCTGCTTCCGAACAGCAATCGGAACATCAAGATCATCATCTGATGTACTGGATGAGCTAGTGTCGTCCTGTACTGAAGAATCCTGCACATGTACCAAACCTGACCCGTCAGTAGTAGTGCCATCTGAACATACCTGAGGCGAGATGAGCGGCTAATTTGCAGTCTGAGCTGGACCTGACCGACGCGTATAGAATTTAGGTAGTGGTGACACGATAGGCCGTGGATTGGGTGGAGGAGGAGGTGGTGGTGGTGGTGGTGCTGGCTTGGGGTCGGGCACAGGGGAAGACTCAGGTGAATTCCATGTAGGTGGTGGAGGAACATAGACATCATCAGTGGTAGTGGATGGTACCAGTAAGTCACCTGCAGGAGAGAAATACATGACAGACTCAAAGAAGGTGACATCAGCACTCACAAAGTACCTCTTAGTCGTAGGATCATAGCACCGGTAGCCCTTCTGAGTCCTGGAATAACCAACAAAGACGCACTTGACTGCTCTAGGAGAGAGTTTGTCAAGTCAGGGAGATAAACGATGAACAAAAGCCACAGTACCAAAGACACGTGGAGTTAGTGAGAATAACTCCTTGTCTGGAAAAATAAGAGAGATAGGTATCTTCTCACCAAGAACTGAGGAAGGCATTCGATTGACCAGATAACATGCAGTAAGAATAGCATCCCCCCAGAAAGAAACAGGAGCACAACTCTGAATCAACAGGGTTCGAGTAATATCCAAGAGATGGCGATGCTTCCTTTCCGCCACATCATTTTGCTGTGATGTATATGCACAAGTGGTTTGATAAATAATACCCTTTGATGAAAGAAATTGATAAAGTGAGCGTGTACAAAATTCTAGGGCATTATCTGTCCGTACATATTTGACCGAGGAAGAGAAAACATTGTGCATTTCATTAATCAAATTTTTGATCACATCTCCTGCTTCAGATTTATTCTTCAAAAGAAAGACCCATGACACACGAGGAAAATCATCCACTACCACAAGATAAAATCTGTGCCCCTGATGATCGGGAACACGACTCGGACCCCATATATCTATATGTAACAACTCGAATGGGGAGCTACTGCTCCGGCTCTGACGACTTGGAAAGCTCGACCTATGATGCTTTCCCAACTGACATGCTTCACAGCGAAACGACGAACTAGGAGAGATCTGGGGTAGAAGATGGCGCATTTTCTGGAGCGGAAGGTGACCAAACCGGAGATGCCAGATGCACGGGGAGACTAGTCCGGCAGAATGAGATGAGACACCGGCATAGGAATCCTGAACCAGTCGATATAAACCATTCTGCTCAGAGCCACAACCAATCACCTTGCCCGTGAGTATGTCCTGAAAAATGAGAGAAGACGGGTCAAATATAGCACGACAATGCAAATCCTTCGTAATCTGACTAATAGATAACAAGTTCATTGAGAACTCAGGGGCATGTAGGACGTTCTGTAGCTGCATAGTGGAGGATAGGAAGACCTCCCCCTGTCCAACAAGGGGCGAATGGGTACCATCTGCTATCTACACTGAACGGCCGGGAGGAATGTCCCTGTAGGCCTGTAATCTATCTCTATCTCGGCAGAGATGATGTGTGGCTCCGGAATCTATAACCCAGTCAGATATATCATGAGATGGTGTGAATGCAGTAGATCTACCTGAGGTACTAGCAGCGGCGGATGAACTGGCACAAGCTGTAGCAGCTATATCTGAAGAACCACCAGACGAATCACCAGATGATTGTGGCATAATATCTCGGAGACGGGCCACTAGTTCGTCAAATCGATTATCTGCAGCAGACGGTAATGGAGACTGAGAGTGCTCTGCAACACGTGCCGATGCTGGGAATCCATGCTTAGAATAGCATGTCTCCTCCGAGTGTCCTGTGCGGTGACAATAGGAGCATGTCTGACTGAAGCGACCACCCCTTCCCTGGGGTCCACGGCCACGTCCACGACCACGACCAGAAGGCGGTCCACCTCTCCCACGTGAGACTGCCATCGCTGATGGGGGTGGAGTAGAAGAGCTGGAGGAAACTGGAATCGGACCGAGCCTTCTGTAAACATCCTCCACTGGAGGAATAACTGCATCAGCTAGGATCTGAGATTGGGCGGCATCATATTCAGGATCAAGAGCCGCAAGTAGAACACCCACCATGGTGGCATTCCGGAACGTCTTCTGCTGCTCAGGAGTAGCAGTGAGTGGAATGGTACTGTATAACTTCTCAAACACCCCCCTTAAGGATGTGTATAGGGAATGGAGAGGTCTGTCGCTCTGCTTCATTGTGAAGATGTCATGCTGAAGCTGCAACATCTTTGTCTCATTTCGCACCTGCGAATATGTAGCGGCAAGAATGTCCCACATCGCCTTGGCAGTGGGCTGATGGAGAACGTCATTAGCAATCTCCATTGTCAATGTACCAGATAACCAGACTTTTGCGTAGGAGTCATCAGCCTCCCATGAGGCATATATCCCTGTCTTCTCAGCGGGCTCATCCTCGGTAAGAATGTGCTTCTTACCATTCGACTTCATGAGGCTCATGAACTGCATAGCCCAGAGCTCATAGTTAGACCCGTCCATCTTCACTATTGGCGCAGGACCCTTGAATGCGCCTGTGGGGGGCATATCGACCTTTGATTCTGACATATTGTCGCTTGAGAAGAACTAGGGTATGTAGACAAGATGATGAATGTCTACACCAACTGCATCGTATTTGAGTGCGTATGTAGACGTTACGCACTCAAATCCATATATCGGGCGACGAGAGGACTAGGGCACGCCTTAAAGAAGGCCTACAGCCCTTGCAGCGGCAAGGATGCCGCCTCAGAGTGGACAGCAGCGACCTAGGATGCCGCCGAGATGCCTGCGGCGGGCTGGGAACCGCCGGAGAGACCTCCTGCGGCAGGCTGGGTGCCGCCGGGGCCTAGGGCTGCGTGCTGGGAACCCCCCCCCCCCCCCCGAGAGGCTGCTGCGGTTGGCTGGTGCGCCGCCTTGTGCCTCGGGCGGCTGGCTGGTGTCGGCGGCTTGAAAAAAAGAGAGGGGCGGCGGGTGTAAGCCGCTGCGGGAGGGCGGAGGTCGGCGCCGAGATAATGGAGGGCGGCGGGTGGGGAGGGGGGGGGAGGCGGGTGTGGAGAGCCCTAAGGCGGCTCTGATACCATGTTGGGAAAAGAATCTTCGATAATCATTCAGAATAACCCTAGGCTCTCTTATATAGGGAGAGACCTCAAGGGTTTATTACAAAGAAGTCTATAAAAGATAAAGAAATAATGACAAGATATATAAAGAGATAATGATACTAAGAACTATCTCTACAGTAACTATAATATGATGGTTTTGCATGAAACCGATTCGCTCGGGATAAACGAGAGCGGAGTGCATTCTCTCGAGCCTGGTCGCAGCAGTAGCAGAGAGGACCTTTTAAATAGTGTTGCAGATACTTATGGGTCTGTAGCCTCTTAAGGAGGGGGGGGGTCAAATTTGGAGATAAGAGAGATGAAAATATAATTCAGACCTCTGCAGTAGGTGAGGGTAGTAAAGATGCGTTGAATGGCATTTGTAACATTATTCCCAAAAATGTCTCAACAAGAAATAAAGAAGCAAGCCGTGAAGCCATCAAACTGGAGTTTTTGTCGGAGTCCATAGTAAGAAAAATGCTCAAAGTTTTAAATTTAGATGGACTAATGATAGAATGATTATCCTGTCCTCTGACAAATCTTTTTCGTGTGCTTGTCTAGACTCAAGTAGTCACTTTTATGTTTCCTTCGTACTTCTGAGCAAGGATGTATATATAACAACTGACTGCTTTCTAGACTGTTCAAATTTGATCTTCAATTTCTACAATGTTCTCCAGTGAAGTGCGCGTTGAAGGATTGGAGACCTTAGATTATCTTGACAACTTAAAGGATCGGGAGCGCTTCACCGAGCAGGGGGACTCCATCACATTCGAATCAGAAGTTAGTTTATGGATAATACCGATTCTTTTCTTTCAATTATATCGTGTCTGGTCCTGATGCATTCTTGCTGTCAAGATCGACAGGATATACCTTGGCACCCCAACTAAAATTGCGGTTCTCGACCACGAGAGAAAAAGAACTATAGTTCTGAGGAAAGATGGCTTACTTGATGCAGGTTTGCATTGCTTGCATGATTATCTTTTGGACTGCTTCCTTAGCTCTCATCCACCATGATTAACTCTGTAGTTGTGTGGAATCCCTGGGACAAAAAGGCCAAAGCTATGCAAGATTTCGGAGATGACGAGTACAAGTACATGGTATGTGTTGAGGCAGCCGCCATCGAGACACCCGTCACTCTTAAACCCGGTGAAGAGTGGAAAGGACGTCAGGAGCTATCGCTCGTCCCGTCCAGCTACTGCAGTGGACAATTGGATCCTCACAAGGTTCTCCATGGATGAAATTCTTTTTTCACGAGGCACGCTTCTTACTGTTTTTTTCCTTTCTTTGAAGTGCATCTCCTTGTTTCTGCATAATAAATTTTCCGATCGATTCGACATCTCGTATATATAACTTGGAAGACAGTCACTCAAGAATTATTCATTTATGCACAAGTAGTTGCCAGTAGTTAGAATTTGATGAGGACATTGAAAAGGTGATATATTGGATGTCTACTATCTTAATGTTGGCAAGGATATCAAAATCTTGCTATTGTAATGGATAATATGGTTGTGGGAGATTTAGAAGAGCATCCGATGGATTTTATTCTATGTAAATGCAGCATATTCATATTGATGACTATTGGATGCATCACTAGGTTTGCATTTTACTGCTGACGTCATTTCAGAATTTTTTACTATTACTTTGATGTATTGCAGCGAAGCTGACAGATTGCATCTTATATGCAATGAAGTTTTGATCAATGGTGAAATCATCGGCGTGAATCGAACGCAATTGTTACATATGAACCATCGCTAAATCTTCGCCTTATGTATGTATGCATTGAACTTAGACATTCAAACTCAAAAATATACTATTAAACTTGTATTAAAATGAACCCGAACATGTGCCATCAAGCATATATTGAACTGAACTCAAACTCGAACTTTTAAATGTTCTTATCCTACTGTTTTCCAACATAAATGCGTTGGGTTCGATTCTCAATTCTATGTATAAGTTGGTTGAGCCAAAGATACTATTAAGTTGAAGTTCATGTTTATTTCAAATCGCAGGCACATACTTTCGTTGGGAGAACCAACCAGCTAGGAGAAACCTCCAACCAATCAGGTTTATTGAACGTTCTAATGCTTATTGTTGTAGAAATCACCCGACTAACTCGATTATTAGGTCCGACTAGTTTAGCCGGTGGGATGGTTGATCGAGTATTGATTAATTCTGACTAAGCCGACTAGTCAATCGATTTTTCCTTGGAGATATCATATTTTTTGCTTTTTTTAAAGCAAACTTATTCTAATACGCTTAATGTTTTATTTAAATTCAACTACTTCTTTTCTTTCATTATGATAATATAAAAAAATATACAAATCTAAGTAAATATATAAGAATATACATATAAAAATGATTTATGAATTTTAAATAAAATAAAAAAATTAAAGTCGATCAAAGA
Organism: Ottelia alismoides; assembly: GCA_037367405.1. NCBI lineage: Eukaryota > Viridiplantae > Streptophyta > Magnoliopsida > Alismatales > Hydrocharitaceae > Ottelia > Ottelia alismoides. The sequence continues at coordinate 1,153,536 of JAZKJV010000482.1, forward strand.
TCGACTAATTATGATTAGTCATTCGACCGTCGATTAATCCTTAGTCAGTGAACCAACCGATCAAGTACCGACTATCGATTTTTACAATCTTGCTAATGTTACTTGTTACATTTCGAGCCTAGATCCAAATTGTTATCAAGGAAGGTTGACTGTAGCATTTGGAGTCAATTGAATCTATTGATAACCAGCTAAAAATTTAAAATAGGACTTAGTTGTTTATAATCCACTATCATATTTTATGAGGATTTTACGTGAGATTATACTTGACATGTTATGTCAATATATGTATTTTTCATAAGATTTAAAAATACTCTACATGTACACGGTTTTCAAGAATTTCTCCAAAGATTGTGCCCATGCACGAATCTCGATTCTTTTACAGAGTTCACTAATTGATGAAAGAATTTCAATCTTCAAGGATTTACTTATTCTATGGAATTCTAATTAATACAAGGGTTTCAATTGCTTTAGCTATTCCAATTAGTGCTAATTTTACTAATTAAACCCGATGTTGGGCAAAATTGAATTCAACTAAAGGACGTATGCCATATTTCAATACATAGGGAAAAAGACTAGTAAGAGATTAAGGGCGTGTTTGGTTGTTGATATACATCGGGGTACACCAACATACTCCTGGATCCAACCCTCCCAACCTGGGTTGGGATTACTTGTATTGACCTTACAATTTCTTTGGTATAATGTTTTTAATTATGTTCAACTAAAATTATTAATAGAAAAACACACTACAATTATTAAAAGTTAATATAACACTATCAATGTCACATCACATCATAATTATCATCACAACTCTCTCAACCCTCCAAACAACTACTATTCACATGGGGATATCCCAACCCAACCCAACTCAATTACCAAACATGCCGTAACTGTTCACGCTCATTTACAGGAAAGGAGACAGAATTGCATGGCTCAACCATTTCCTTGATATGTTTTTTTGCCGTCAGTTACACTATGGGCAAGTATTAATCAAAGGAGCAAAGAAAAGTGGGATGATGAACATTAGATTAAATTGAATGATTGATATTGAATGCTCCACAGAAACCTCATTGGAAAATTACTCCGTTTATGTGCGTGCGAGGAGGGGATTGGGGATCCTATGCTAGTGTGAAACCAAGTAACAAGCACCTAAACTCTCAATAGTTTTTCTTCTTTCGTTCTAGTTAGATGGATTTGAGCGCTTTATTCCCACTTTCACTTCATTTCCCAAGGAAAACCCTCCATCGCCATGCCCTGATACCCTCTCCTTGACCTCACGACGCTGAACACTTCCCTTGCTACTGCACATGGAGTTGTTGTATCTTGTCCTCCATCCCTTGAACGTGCTGCCCTCGCCACCCTACTTCATATCTAAGAGAAAGTATGTTTAGGGTTTGCATGATTACTTAGGGCCCTTTATACGATTAGGTTATGTACCTTGTCAACTTAGATATCATATAGTTGATGATCTATAAGGTTAGATCAGGAATAACTAATGTATAGCTCATAATCTAAAGAGTTAGATTGAGGACGCAACTAACATCAGATAATGGTATCCAATATGGTGATCGAGGTCTGAGAAGAGATGGTAATTTTCTTTGTAGACTAATGTTTGATTGGTAATGCATTTCCTCCGATTGGAATATGGATTTGGAATTGTCGAATTGATTAACTTATGAAGTTAACTTGACGAGATTGAGACAAATAGCATCATACATTGAAGTTTACCACGAGATAAGAATACAGTTTTCATCAGAGACAAATATGTATCTATATGTATGAATATGTGTATTTAGATAACCACAAGGTTGAAGGCAAGACAAAGTTTATCTACCAGTGAGATAGTGTACATATAAGGATATATGTGATATATGATTTTTCAAAAGAATCATGCACATTTATACATGATTTTTATGGAGATATAGCTCACACATTAGACATTGAGGTCAAAATGAGTTCTAGCGACGGTCATCATATTTAGAAAACAAGGTATGAGTTTGAGAATATCAATATACACTTTTGAGAGCATATGATTGTTAATGTCTCCTTATGGTCAATCAATATATCTTCTATCTAACCCTAGAAGAAGACAAAATTGAATACTTCAAGTTATCCAGGTGTTTCAGTATGTATTGATGCAAGAGTAACGTAAAGAGTCAAGATTGGTGTGATCTTAGTAGTTTGTATTTCATGACACTTCCATTCTAAGGGAATGATGAAACTCGATGGATTGCAGTTTCTCCACTCAAAGATAAGTTGAATGAGATTGGATCGGATTACATCTTAGTTCAATGAACCTAATAAAATTCTAAATGTTTTGAACATTAATTCTAAAGGATTAGGGATTATTAGAGACACGATTCAATGTCCATTATACTAGTTGGATCAATTTAGCAGTCATTATCTCTGGTATTAGATTTGTATTAATATTAAACCACTATACATGAACATACTATCTCCATGTTAATATATTCAAGTAATATGTGTTTGTTGCACAGGCTGGATATCCATATGATTCGGGATTTTCATATCTACTGATATCACTATCCAAGATTTCACTATTCAATAACCATGGATCGCGATATCAAATCTCACTGGATAATGAGTATATCATGTAAAAACTAGATTTGCATGGATTGTGGATAACACTATCTAATATATCACTATCCAAGAAATGTGAATTGGGAAACCTTGATCTCCATCTTTTCCTCTTCATTTTTGTTTATTATTTTTGCTATTATGAAAAACACTATCATTTATCCTTTTAGGCGCAAAGAATACGTAAATTCGAAGTGACGATTCCACGTGTTATGGGTATCCATAACACGAAGAAGAAACAAGGAGGAGGCAAGAATGCTTTAGAACTTGGATCCAAGAGCTTGACAATCCGTACCATCGCTCCCATGCACGAAATTCTTCGTACTGTCCTAGTTGCAAGAATGTTATCGTTGACTTTTTTTTCACGAATTCAATCTTATGTTATAAATCCAATTCCGTATATGAATATTTATGTACTATTCTTCATATTTATATTTTTTGTGCACATATTTCTAGTTCTTAGACTTAATTTAGTTTTTATAGCTATTATTTATTTTAAAAACATTCATGAATTTCATTCTAATACTTGCTGTTTAAATTAGAATTTATTTCATGTAAAATTTGTATAATCTCTTAGATAAATTATGTTTTTTTAAAATAATATATTTTTTTTCAAAAAATTGTTTTAGTCCAAATTTAAAACCTTAGGATTTAATCTGATTTTAAATTTTGTATGTTTATATTTTCTTAATATTTTAATATCATAATATTTTTATTAATTGTGTTACATCACCTAGGATAGTAAATAATTTAATTTTGATTAATTATAAAAGTTAAAAATTATGAAAAAATAGTTTTCCTTATTTCTATAAATAAATATATTTAAATATCTAAAGTAGTTGGACAACTCCACAATGCTCTATATTAAAATAAGAACTTTGCCTTCCTATAGTTCGATCCAAACTTGCTCTGATACGGGTTTTATTAATTTACATGTAAAATTTTACAAGTATTTAAAGTTATGTGATGATTCTCGATTGGTTGATTGATCTTCTGAGGTACTGAAATTCATGTTTAAGCATTGCACAATATATCTTATTAGTCCTATAAGGCTGTTGAAATGAGAGGGCAGGGTATTAGAAAGAGCAATGGCAATTCTGCCATATGGTTCCTGCCATATGGTTCTTTACTTAAACAATTTAGTTTAGATTTTAGTTGGGATGAATGTTGCATGGATCTATTGTACATGCTTCAAATCTGACCTAACAAGATGCTTTAAATAATCTCTCATTTGTTGAAATTTAGTTAAAAAAATAAATTGAAATCTTAGGTTTCACAAGTACCATATCAAATATCATTTGCAAGGATAAGGATGTTAAACACTTTTTCGCGAGCATTCATTCTTGCTTTCTAAGAATACAAAGTTGGCAACTTTCATATGATAAGATATAAACTTCCTATTATATAGGTACATGATTAACTTTAGCGAATATAAGATAAATAATCATTAATAGAGCTTGTGTAATATTAACAACACAAATAATTCAAATTATTTTGTAAATGTAATTGTTTAAGGAACATTCATAATTAATTTGATGATCTTTCACTTTTAGACGTACAACGATGTTAATGGAGGCGACAACGTGGTAGAGAAAGTTTTAGGTGGTTCCATGTGTGAGAATTCTGATGTCTTTAAAAAGTCAAGGATCTAGCATTGGACTAAAGTCGAACATGAGACCAAATCACAAATGATGAGAGTTAAGATCCCTAGGTTAAGTCATCACATTTTACTCTCTAATATGAAAGATTAAGATTTCATGCAATTGTAAATGTTCTAACATCTAAGAAACTCCCATCCTTTGTGAAATGATGGGATATGAACTAGCATCCATGAGACAATTCCTATTTCCAACCCTTCATTCTCTTTCTCCATACTGCTCCACTTCTTTCTAATTCATTTGTATCCTATTGATGGAGATCCATTTAACAAATCAAGTGATAATTGAGAGTTGAAGATACCAAACCTCATCATAAGCTAAAGATAAAAGTTGTAATTGCACAAAAATCTCGTTAAATCATCGATGTAGTGTTCTTTTCATATCATGCTTATATACCCCTATTTCCTACAAAAGAAAAAAAGGTTATTTTAAAAATTTGCGATTGATTTAATTTCTTCTAGTTAATTTCCATTACTATCACAAAAAAGGTGTACTTGAAATTACCTTCACTTCATATAAGGAAATGGGCTCCATTGCAGAGCTGGTAAATTAAATAAAAGTCAAGTTAAGCATATATACCAACCCAAACGCCTCTTGCAATCCTATCTTTGAACAGGTTGTATTTAGGTCTAAATACCTTATTGTCCATCTACATATTATACTTTAATTTCTTTCCTGCCTATGCAATTAAACATCGCATATCCTGACCAACTCTCGATCATTGTCAATCCAACAAAATATATGTTTAAGTAACCAAGGATGCAATAGATATCTCTTACCATATCCTCTTTAGGACGAATATGCACACGAGTATCATTTTAATATTCGTAAATATTCTTATTCGAACTCATATATTTTAATCAATAGGATTTTTATCAGTTGTGTCCCTTTGAGATGTTGCAATTTCATTTATGCCCCTCCCTTTTGGGAATATTAGTTGTGCTGCTGACTTTTTGTCGTTTTATCACTTGTACCCCTCCGTTACTTTAGCCGTCAATAGTTTGAACCTAATCATTGTTTTCTCAAACCATGATACAGTTAAGAGGGGCATATCCGAAAAAAAAAGTCCACATACCCCTTTCACTCTTCCTTCCTCATCCTTACCCTCCAACCCTTCCTCCTCCGACCACCTCCTCATACATTCCCTTCTCCTCCGCCGTTCACCATCAATAGCAGCATGTCAAAACGAGGTCGTGAGTTCTCGACGACGAGGCCGTCCACCTCCTCCTTCTTCCCCTTCCCCGATGGGGTCTTTGACAACTGCAACATAGGGGAGGAGCTCGCTCTAGGTGGAGGAGGGTGCAAGGGGAGGACCTCAGACAGAGGGAGGAGTTAGATCTGGGTGGAGGAGGGCACAAAGGGAGGACGTTGGGGCAGAGGTCGTCTGCTAGGTGGGGGGAGGAGCTGGGGGTGCAGAGGGAGGTGCGGGGCGGAGGAGAGGTGCAGGGGCAGGAGGGACCTGTGGGGCAGAGGGGGAGGTATGTGAGTGGGGAGATGAGTTTGGGGCGGAGGAGAGGAGGGCATGGAGGAGGAGCGTGGGCGAAGGGGGAGGCGCGGGGGCGGAGGTGCGAGGGCAGGGGGAAGGAGCCGAGGGCGAACAAGGGGTCGAGGAGGAGCGAGGGCAGGTGGGAGGAGCTGGTGGGAGGGGGGCTAGGAGGACTGGGGGCGGAGGCACGAGGGCCCGGGGGAGGAGTTTGAGGCGGAGGGAGAGGTGTGAGGGCGGAGGGAGGAGCTCGAGCGTAGAGGGGGAAACAAATGTATGGGGGGAGGAGCTTGGGGTAGAGGGAGGCGCTAGGGGCGGAGGGGAAGGAACGGGGGATGGGGGAATGAGCTCGAGGGGCGGAGAGGGGCTGGAAGTGGTCGAGAGGAGCCGGTGGAGGAGGAGTCGGGGAGGAGGAAAAGAAGAGGGATGAAGAGGAAGAGGATCAGGAAGGAGGAAGAAGCATGGGCTGGACATTTCAGTCTATTTTTTAAAACTATTCCCATTGTCTCCTCAAAGTTAACGTCCGTTTACGTTGGAAAGGGACGTCAACTAATCCGAGGGGCACACGTGATAAAACGACAAGATGTATGGGGCACAACTGATATTCTCAAAAATAGAGGGTATAACCGAAATTGCGACATCTCAGAGGGGCACAACTGATAAAAACCTTATATTTTTATTCATAATTGTATATAACAATGTTATATGTTTTTATAGTCATATTTATTTTAATCATTACAATTATTCAGATATAAAATTACGTATTAGCAAATACTAATATGTTTTTCATTTCTGAATAAATATCCAAAATTTAAAATATGATAAACATCCATCTTTATTTATCCATTTGCACGAGCAATGACACAAACTATGTCATCATTTTATTCTTCTGCGCCGCCAATCCATAAATAGAAACCCAACGCGTCCCCGAAGGACCGGCAGGAGTCAATCGATCACAAAGCCCCTCCTTTCATTACCGAGTCCACTCTCCATGATATCCCTATTTTGGGCATATGTCTGTTCCAACCCAAAGACCCTATTGACCACCATCACCCAAAATTAACACCAACTCCAGGAGGGAGAGAGAGAGAGAGAATAAAGAGACCATCAGCAAGAAGAGGTGTCGAGGAAGAACACCATCAGCAAGTCGAGGTGGATCGGAAGACCGATATTGGTACCCTGCTCGTCCGAGAGCAGCAGCCCTGCTCGTACTTCTCGAGTGCATAAGACCCAACTCCGGAAGCTTCGAACTCCAGCAGGTCAGCTCGAAAGGCGCCGCCTGTGCAGTCGGCTTCGAAAATTAGGTCAATTCCTCGATCGCCCATCTCCTCCTTTGACTCTGATCTCGGTCTTTTTCGTGTTCGCTCCACTGTAGCTCGTCGTGTTCCGCCAGCGATCCGCTTCGCCGCGTCGTGTTCTTGTGATTGAGGTGCATTGGGGGAGAGGTGGTGGTCGGTTGGTGAGGAAAGGTGGGAGCTTTCCGGGTTTCGGATCCAATTGGTGGGGAATTGGATGTGGGTTCTGTGTTCTTGATCAGGGTGGCGCTAGGGTTTTTCGTGGTTTCTTGTAAAGATGGGATCTCTGGCCACATTGGTGCAGCGGGGAGTTGGGGGGTTGAGATTTATATGTAAGTTTGCAGAAAGTGGAGCAAACCCTAGTTCCTTGACAGAGCTCTCGAGTACCTGTTGATTCTGCTATTTTTTAAAATTGGCTTGCTTTCTTTCTTAACGCAATAGTAGCCCTGGGAACAGTCTCAATGCAGTGAGAAATGCCAACACCAACACGCAATTCACGCATTAATGTTGCCGAGCTGAAGTTCGTGATATGCGAGAAGGTCGGGCCAGAGAAGGCCCGCCAGTATTTCAGCTGTTTGGAGAGGTTTCTATCACAGAAGTTGAGCAAGTCCGAGTTTGACAAACTCTGTTTCATTGCTCTGGGCGAGGAGAACGTCCCGTTGCACAATCACCTTATTCGGGCAATCGTTAGGAATGCTCACAAGGCAAAGGCTCCTCCACCTCCACCGTCTGTTCATGGCAAGAACAAGTTGAAGCATGTGGGAGTGGATCGTGAAGCATTCCCGCTGTCCACGACATTTTCTGCAGGGGTCTGGTCCAATGGGGAAATACCGCCACCTCGCAAATGCAGATCAGTATTTCAAGACAGGAAGCATAAAGACAACGGGCCCAGTCCTTTGGGGATTGAAACAATGCCAAATAATGTCCTGCATCAGTGTTCAGTATCTAGTGAAGATTTTGATACAAAAGGGATTTTGCAATCAAGAATTACTGAGACTCCATTTAAAAGACCCAGGACGGAGAAGCCATTGCAAGATGATCAGTTTATCTGCAGCAGTGATTGTGCTCATCAAGATGCTATCACAGATAATACGGAGAAAGGCCATCTGATGGAAGATGCTTACGCCAGTAGGCCCTTGCTGGCTCCTCTTGGAATTCTTCTTCGTCGCACTGGTCTCCAACGGTCTTGTCGACAGCTGGCATCAGGTGCCCAAAAGACCAGCTTTGGTATCGACCGTCATACTGGTGAACTATGTCACAATGAGGATGTGAAGAAACGGATGGACCAAACAGCAAAAGCTCAGGGTTTGGGGGGCGTGTCACTTGACTGTGCTAGTTTACTCAATAAAGGATTGGATTCTTATTTGACAAGATTGATTAAGTCTTGTGTTCAGCTAGTAGGTTCTAGGTCAGGATATGAGCAAATAAAGACTGGGGTGAACACACATACACCTCGTGGAAAAATTGTTAGTGGTTTGTGGCAAGGTGACCCCGCCCAACTACCTAGTAGAACCGTGATTTCTGAAGTTCCTTATGAGGACAGAGATGAACACTTGATATCTCTACAGGATTTCAAGGTTGCTATGCAATTGAACCCACAGCAACTAGGAGAAGACTGGCCTTTTCTTCTTGAAAAAGTATGTGTTCATTCTTTTGAAGAATAAGATGCAACTATGAACTTTTCTCATGGATAATGCTGTCTCTGGTTCCTGGATAATGGCTCATGCAAACTGCTTGAGCTTGGCATTGGCGACATGAATGTGGCAATTCATGCTCTTAAAGAAGAATGTGTTGGGTGATCCTCAGCCTGCCCATTCTGGCCGTCATACAGTAATTGGCACCATGGACAGGATGCATTCTCATCATATCATTATCTGGGTGTCAAAGCCAAGTTTCTGCTGGCCTGATGACCCTTTATGCTCAAGAGTTCTCTCTTTCAATGGGCTATGGGTCCTTAGTACATGTTCTCAATTGTGCAGCTTTGTAAATTTATCTTCTGCAAGGGAGTGTCCTTTATAACAGCTGCAGCCAGAATGTTATGTTAGATCTACAGGTAAGCTTAGCTCGACAACTTGGTGAAGCTGTAAAGTTACAAACATCATCGGCTGGTCGCAGCATCACTTGGTGTTTGTGCATCGTCCATCTCAGAGTAGCTTTGAGATAGTAACAGCTGCTTACTCTTTTCCTTTTCAGTCCATGTGACTTTTACTATTTATAGGAAATGATTATTTCTTTGTCAATTCAATTTCTTGTAAAATTTATCCTATCCTGATGTTTTATTTTCATCACTCTAATCTTGCATATATTTCTTAGAATGTCATATGTTGGAGTATTTGGTAGTGCACCTATTGAGTTGTAGCAGGGTAAATGGATCCTGGAGAAGATCCATTTACCCCATCCAGTGTTTAGTCCCACATGGACAAGTGGTGGGACTTGGAGGCTCTGAGAAGGCTATATAAGGAGCCCCAGACCTCCTGTACTCATTGAGAAAAAGCAATGAAGCATATGCCCCTTTGAGGGCTTCTCCCGTGGTTTTTATCCCGCTCCTCACGGAGTAGGGTTCCACGTAAAATCATGGTGTTCCCATGTTTATCTTTCTTGTTCTTATGCTCTGTTTATCATTCGCTTCCGCATTCTTCATATTTTATAACATGGTATCAGAGCGGGTTCGATTCTCGCGGAGTTCTTTTTATTTTATTTGTTCGATTATGGTGTTCAGTTCTTGAAATTTTTTTAAAAGATCGTTCGAGATTCGTGAAGGTCTGGGTCCTGTTCTGAGTTCCTGTTTATGGAACCCTAGTGATTTGGCGGCATCTTTGAGGGGTAAAACCCCTAACCGCAACATCCTGATCTTTGCGAAAGGGTTCCACGTGGCGTGTTCTTCAGGAATGCATCTACTGCCAGCAGATCTACCGCCATCAAGCACCTCATCGAGCAGCATCGAGCGCCAACTAGAGGCATTCAACGCCCTTATGCTATTGATTCAGTCTTCAGCCCCCATCCCGTGCCTCCTCTGCCCTGATCGCACGGGATCTTGATCCTAGAAGAACACAGGCGGCTGACCTCCAAGGCTTCTCCAGCAACAATAGACGATGCGCAACCGCATCTTTTCGAGATCTCTCTCTCCAGGCGGCGAGCCCCCTCCTATCTCCAAGCGCACGCGGCGATCTACCAGGCCGCCAGGCATCGCATGGCTGCCATCATCCTCTGCAACACCAGGCGGCGCCGCCCCTGGAGCGCGGTCACAAGTCCGAGCCCCCACTTCCGCTCCAGATTCACGCGAGGCGGAGCCCCTTCTCCGCGCAGCAAGTGCGCGCAGCGGCTCCTCCCACCAATCGCAGCGTGCAACCAAGTCGAAGTTGCAACCTACTGGCGGTCTCCCACCAGGCCGATGGCAGTGATTCCTTCACGATCTCCCGCAGGGGCGACGCAAAGCCCAGGCGGGGCTCCCAGTGCAGGCGGCGGTGAGAACAGAAGAAGGGCCCCCACGTTGGGAACCCTAATGGGTAACAAGCTGCTCCTTTTATATAAAAAAAAATATCCAATGCAGAAAAAGGGAGGTCGACGCTGATTTAAGAGAGGGATTCTCATCATGAAATCCTGAGAAACCCTAAAGGCCATCGTGGTTATGTTATGTGCGCCTATTGTGAGGCCCACTTGGGGTGAAAAAAAAAGGAGGGTCAGTTCTTTTGCAGCCTAATTGGGCCTTGAGTTGAAAAAAAAAGGAGAAGGATTTTTTTTTAAAAAAAAGGCGCGTATATGAGAAAATACGCAAAATTGTTGAAAAAAATGATTTGCAAAAAGCCGAAAAAAAGGGGAAACGGCTTATAAAAAAAGGTTTGAAACGGCTTTAAAAAAAGTTTGATGAAAAGTCGGAAAAAAAAATCAACGGCTTAAAAAATTTGTTTCAAAAAAAATTTATGAATGTTTGGAAAAGCCGCAAGTTTCATGTTTTGTTTTTCCCCATCTATCTTGTTTTCTCCCAACTTTGTCGATGTTCATCTTCCGACAAGTATGGGAGAAAGGGGGAGTATATGTAGAGTCACAGGTCTATGCAGATTCTTTAGAGGCCAGATACAGATTATCCAGACCATCCAGATATTTCAGATTCTACAGTTCAGACTCGACGATTGTTTCCGAGTCTCTAGTTTCAGACACGCACGAGTTTGCGGTCATTGTCAGATGAGCATATGTTGCCATCATTTGTTCGAGGTCCCCATCATTCTTGTTGTTGTTCGGCCAGAGTCTTCATGTGAGCCATAGGGACTCCAGAGCAGAGGACCATTCCCTTGAGGGCAAGGGTTTTCATGTGGTATCATAGGTACACCAGAGCAGTGCACCATTCTCTGAGCCAGATGGGAGAGACCCAGTTCTCCGACGAGGAGACTTCAGGTGCAATTTCAGACTCGATGGTCAGATTCCGAGTCTTCAGTTGACTCACACTCCAGCCCGTTCGTCCTCCTCACCTGCACGGCATGAGAAGCAACGTCCTCGACTGCAGCATGTGCGCGTTGGGTTGATATTGTCCGTAGTGTCCTGTAGCGTGAGTTGAGTTTCTTTCTGTTTGGTTGTCCAAGCTGAGCATTGCATGCTCCAGCTTGAGGGGGAGTGTTGGAGTATTTGGTAGTGCACCTATTGAGTTGTAGCATGGTAAATGGATCCTGGAGAAGATCCATTTACCCCATCCAGTGTTTAGTCCCACATGGACAAGTGGTGGGACTTGGAGGCTCTGAGAAGGCTATATAAGGAGCCCCAGACCTCCTGTACTCATTGAGAAAAAGCAATGAAGCATATGCCCCTTTGAGGGCTTCTCCCGTGGTTTTATCCCGCTCCTCACGGAGTAGGGTTCCACGTAAAATCATGGTGTTCCCATGTTTATCTTTCTTGTTCTTATGCTCTGTTTATCATTCGCTTCCGCATTCTTCATATTTTATAACATCATAAGATATTTGCTTTTGATATATCGATGTAGGTAATTTGAAAGAGAAAGAGATAAGAGTATGATGAGTTCTATGTATTGTATCAACCTACTCCCTTTCTTTCCTTGAATAAATACATGCGATACCATTTTCTGCAGAGCTTTGTGTTCACTAGGACCCATGATCAGGGTTTTGAAACCGAACCAGAAATCCTAACAAGAAAGTTGGGTAGGGTTGGACCATGGAATCAACCCGGTTCAATCGGATGATGATGCTATTATTTTTTAAAATTGGATTAAACCAAACCGGTAAGGAAAAAATGGTTGAACCGGGTGATTAAACCGGAATGGATTAGAACATATACAAAATACACACTCCAACATACTTGAAATAAGTGTAAACAAACAATTAAAATATTTTACTTTATACATAAAATGGTTTCTGGAATATGCAACATTCAATGTTATTCATATAGATATACATAATATTTGAACTAAATACTCTAGCATAATAATAGTATAATTATATTTATCATCCAACCCTTTCAAAAAGTTGAGTTGGAGTAGTTGGTTAGTACTCTGTAATGGGTTACAAGAGGTCATGAGTTGAACACTTATCACATCTATTATAATTTTAATATAAACTCAAATTTGAATTGTTGTTGAGTGGTTCGATTTCGATTGAACCAGGTTAAACCGGGTTGCAAATAGTCGATCGGACCCGTGGTTGAACTAAAATTGTGCCAGTTTGACCCAAACCATGAAAATCGATTAACTGGACCGGTCCAAACCAGGTTCAACCGGTCCGGTTCAGTTCTGGTTTCAATAACATTGCCCACGATAAGAATTTAGTAGTACATTAGAATCCTGCATAAAGTTCTGAACAGTTTTATAAGATTGACTCTCCAAAATAAGTAAATAAGAACATATATCTTTTACGGCTTTTTACTGTGGTACAATCCTTAAATATCATGGCAGTATTGTCATGTTAACAAAAATTATGGCAGTGTAGTTTAGCTGTACCGGAGGGTGTTGTGTTGTATTCGTAACCACCATGGATCACCTTCCTTATACGAAGACTTTTGACATCTTAAAATGCACTGGTTGGATTGATGTACCTCGTTGATGCCATTTCTAATGCAAGCAATTCTATATCAAATCCTAGATACAGCCCAATTGGAGACACTTTAGTCTATAATTATTTCTAAGCGTTATGATGCCTCATTTAGACGACTTGCAAGTGCACTTAGTTGCACACCCCATGTCCTATCTTCCAAATGTCCTATTTTCTAGGAGATGTTGTAGAGGCAGGGATCTTCTTTCTCGTTCATAAAGGCATTATCAGCTTAAACAATGACATGTATTGGCTACCGTGATATACAATGTGTTGGCATTCCTGTTTTTGGCAAAGTGAAGTGGAATTAATTTTTTATCATCATAACTGTCATACAACCAACTCAGCCATGGACTAAACTTGGGTAAATTGAGGAGGATTGCGCGTTAGGTAGATGACAACCAATGCAAGAGAGACAAATTCTTAAATAGTGTTCTTAAATAACACTATTTAGGATTTTGTCTCAAAACAGTTTGGGTATTTTCCATATGGATCTTAGCAAACATTTAGATTTCATTGGGCGTTCCTACTAGCAATTCGTTGCATCACCCGAATGCAATGAAATGTTGGCAAGGTCTGCTATATCGCTGCTCGGATTTAGTTCAAAATTTGCAAGGATTTTTGCACGAGGAACACATACGAGTAAATAAGCTAATTCTGTTGCATCGACACTCAGATGTAGTCCAAAATTTGCAAGGATTCTCGCATGATGCATGTGAGTAAAGAAGTTAGTCCAAAAGAGGTTGCAAAGGAAGCTACGGATAGGTAGTTAGAATATTGACACATTGCAAGAGAGATTGTAGATACGATGGAAAGAATGAAGATTCCGATACTGTCTCCAAGAGACAAAATGGGATGGAGAGAAAGCAAGGGAGATCGAGAAGACATGCTTTAAACTTTGGTATTCATGTAAAGATAACGACAGAATTGATGTTGGAGTAGTGGTTCATAAGGACTTGAAGGAGTGTGGTTGAGGTGCAAAGATTCGTTGATCGGATTATTTTGCTAAAATTGGTACTCGGAGAAGAAATTCTGAATATCATATCAGTTTATGCACCGCAAATTGGTTTAGATGAAAGGATTAAACAAGATTTTTGGGAGGATTTGGATAAGATTATGCAAGGAATCCAATAGAGAGATGATTTGTCTAGGTAGAGGTCTTAATGGACATGTGGGAATGGATGCTTCATGGTATACTAGTGTTCTTGGAGATCATGGCTTCAGGGATAGGAATGAAGAGGGAAAAGTCATTCTGGATTTTGTAACGGCTTATGATCTTTTCATAGCAAACATTTTCTTCAAGAAGAGGGAGGAGCATTTAATTACTTATAAGACTAGCCCGATTAGAACACAGATAGCCTACTTTGCATTGCGGAGAAGAGGTCGATTGTGTTGTAGAGACTGCAAAGTAATTCCAAGAGAGAGTTTGACAACCCAACATCGCTTGTTAGTCATGGATGCGCAAAGAAAAGGGCTGATAAAGAAAAAGAGGGTTTCCATGATCATGAGAACTAGATAATGGAATCTTTGATTGAAGCAATCAAGCTTCGGGGAGAATGTTTTAGAAAACTTATCTTGGGATTGTAACAAAAGTGCAAATGAGATGTGAGAGGCGGTGGCATCTTGTATGGAAGGGTAGCCAAAGAGATGCTAGATGAATCAAATGGATGGGCTACATGCCAAAAGGAGGCTTGATGGTGGAGTAGAGGGATGCAAGAGATGCTCAAACTTAAAAGAGTGTGCTTTAAAGCTATGTCTAAGGAAAGAACAAAAGAAACTGTCACAAACTATAAAATATCGAAGAAGGAAGAAAAGGAAGTTGTAAGCGAAGCTAAAAAGCGTATGAAGTTTTGTACAAAAAATCTCGATTCTAAGGAGCCAAAAGGATATATTCAGCTTAGCCAAAGCAAAGTGAGATGTATTAAGGATGATGAAGGTCATGCGTTTGTTACTCAGAAGGATATAGAGACTAGATGGAAGCAGTATTTCCATAAGCTTTCCATCGAGAAGGAAATATAGAGGTCACTTTAGGAGATCTAGCTAGTAGTGAAAGTTACTTGGATCGTACAAGCTATAGGGGTATACGATGGAAAGAAGTAGAGGAGTCTTTGAAGATAATAAGACCTAGAAAAGGTGTAGGACCTGATGATATTCCTATAGAAGAGTTTTAAGTGAGCATGGTTTGACTTGGCCTACAAATTTATTCAATGTTATTTGACGAAGCAAGAAAATACCTGAAGATTTTAGGAAAATCATCGTGGTACATCTTTATAAGAATAAATGATACATTCAAAATTGTTCAAATTATAGAGGTATCAAGTTGATGAGTCACACTATGAAAATTTGGGAACATATGATCGAAAAAAGTTTGAGGCATGCTTACAAAGTAAAAGAAAATCATTTCGGATTCATGATAGGTCGCTCAACTATTGAGGCCATCCACTTATTGAAGAGAACGATGAGGATTTATAGAGCTAAAGGGAAGAGCCTCCAAATGATTTTTATTGATTTGGAGAAGGCTTGTGATTATGTCCCATGGGAGATTTTGTGGAGAGTTTTGGAGATGAGACAAGTACATGTCCTATACATGAACCTCATAAAATATATGTATGATAGGGCTTCATCTTGTATAAGGATCTAATATGGGAATATTGATTATTTTGACATCATCATTGGTCTACATTAAGGTTCAACTTTGAGTCCATTCTTTTTTTACTTTGATTATATACGAGTTGACAGTTCACATTCAGGATGAGATACCTTGGTGTATTTATTCATTGATGATATTGTGTTGATGAATGAGACTAGAGATCGAGTAAATGAGAAGCTTGAGATATGGAGATATGCATTGGAGAGTAAAGGATTTCGTATAAGTAGGACTAAGACTAAATATATGAGCGTACTTTTGATGGAAGCAATGGTGAAGGAATCGAAGTGAAGATTGGTGATGATAACATTCAGAAGATAGATTCTTTTAGATACATGGGATCTATTTTGCAACTTGATGGGGAAATTGATGGGGTTATTACTAATAGAATAAATGCAGGTTGGCTAAAATGGAGAGGGGCCTCTATTGTTCTCTATGATAAGAATATTCTTTTAAAAATCAAAGGAAAGTTTTTTCTAAGGAGCCTTGAGACCTACTATGTTCTATGGATTTGAATGTTGGCTTGTGAACCATAGACATGCACATAGAATGACAGTAGCAGAAATGGAAATGCTAAGGTGGTTGTGTGGACACACACACACACACACACGTAAAGATCGGATTCGAAATGATGCAATCTAAAGGAAAGCTGGTGTAGCTCCGATCGAGGATAAGATGCGAGAAAATTACTTAAGATGGTTTGTCCATTTGCAAAGGAGGTCGATTGATGCATCAGTTATGATATGCGAGTTTTGGATGTTGAGCCGGATAAGAGAGGGTGAGGAATGCACAAGAAGTGATGGAATGAGACTATACGAATGGATCTTAATTTTTTGGATCTATGTCCGAGATTGACCCAAAATAGATATGAATGGAGGCAAAGAATTCATGTAGCCAACCCTACTTAATGAAAGGCTTTGTTGTTGTTGTAGAGATAGTTTCTAGTATTAATAATTGTTTCTGTATTTCTTTGCTATTTCTCTCTTCTATTTAGACGTTCATGTAATTTACCCATAAGGCCTCTCCCTATATAAGAGAGCCTAGGGTTATTCTATGAAACACAACAAAGACTCTTTTCTTCCAACATGGTATCAGAGCCGCCCTAGGGTTCTCTACCCGCCGCCCCTCCCTTCCCCACCTGCCGCCCCTCTCTTCTTCTCTCGTCGAGCCAACTTGGGGCTCTCAACCGCAGTCTCCCAGCGGCCTCCTGCCGCCCTCATCGCTTCCAGCCGCAACATCTAGGGGCTCCCGATCGCCAAACAGCCCCAGCTCTGCCCAGTAGCGGCCCCCGCTGCCCCTTCCGAGTGGCTCCTGGCTGCCGCCAGTGGCTTTCAGCCACCCCCAGCGGCCTTCTGCCGCCGCCAGCGCCTTCCAGGTGCTCCCCAGCCGCCAAAACCCGCGCCTAGCGGGACACCAACGCTGCCACCGGTTCCCTGCTGCACCAGCGGCGTCCCAACTACGTTTGTAGGCCATCTTCTGGCCTTCAACAATCCATAACCGGCTGTCTCGAGGCGTTTCAAGGGCTGTAAGTTTCATTGGAGGCGTGCCCTAGTTTTTTGTTCCTTCCGATTTATGGATTTGAGTGCGTAAAGGTCTACACACGTACTCAAATCTAATGAAGTTGGTGTAGACGTTCATCAATGTGCCTAGTTTTTTTTCCCTTCGTCTTCTTCGAGCAGCACTATGTCAGAATCGAAAGTCGATTTACCCTCCACCGACGCATTCAAAGGTCCAGCGCCGATAGTGAAGATGGACGGGTCCAACTATGAGCTATGGGCTATGCAGTTCATGAGTCTCATGAAATCAAATGGTAAGAAACACATTCTTACCGAAGATGAGCCTGCGGAGAAGACAGGGATCTATGCCTCATGGGAGGCTGATGATGCTTACGCGAAAGTCTGGCTGTCTGGTACATTGACAATGGAGATAGCTAACGATGTCCTTCATCAGCCCACTGCTAAGGCGATGTGGGATATCCTTGCTGCTACGTATTCGCAAGTGCGAAACGAGACAAAGATGTTGCAGCTTCAACATGATATTTTTACGATGAAGCAGGCCGGCAGACCTCTTCACTCTCTATACACATCCCTGAGAGGGATGTTTGAGAAGCTATACAGTACCATTCCTCTGACAGCTACTCCGGAGCAGCAGAAGACGTTTCGGAACGCCACCATGGTGGGTGTTCTTCTTGCAGCTCTCGACCTTGAGTATGATGCTGCCAGGTCACAGATTCTAGCAGATGCGGTTATTCCTCCAGTGGAGGATGTCTACAGAAGGCTCAGCTGCATTCCAGTTTCCTCCAGTTCTTCTACTCCACCACCATCTGGGATGGCAGCTTCGCGTGGGAGAGGTGGATCGCCTTCTGGACGTGGTCGTGGACGTGGTCGAGGACCTCCAGGAAGAGGTTGCTTCAGTCAGATGTGCTCGTATTGTCACATAACTGGACACTCAGAGGAGACATGCTATTCAAAGCATGGGTTCCCCGCATCAGCACGAGTTGCAGAGCATTCACAGTCTCCATTACCGTCTACTACAGATCAGAGATTTGACGAACTTGTGGCCCGTCTCCGCGATATTATGCCACATTCGTCTGGTGATTCTGGTGGTCCTTCAGACATTGCTGCCACAGCATCTACCAGTTCATCCGCTGCAGCCAGTAGCTCAGGTAGTTCATCAGCACAACTACATTCTCATGATATATCTGACTGGGTTATAGATTCTGGAGCTACACATCATCTTTGTAGAGATAAGGGACGGTTACGGGCCTACAGGAATATTCTTCCAGGCCGCTCGGTACAGATAGCGGATGGTACCCACTCACCCCTTGTTGGTCAGGGGGAGGTTTTCTTATCCTCTACTATGCAGCTGCAGAATGTTTTACATGCTCCTGAGTTCTCACTGAATTTGCTGTCTATTAGTCAGATTACAAAGGACTTGAATTGTCGTGCTATTTTTGACCCGTCTTCTGTTATTTTTCAGGACATACTCACGGGCAAGGTGATTGGCTGTGGCTCTGAGCAAAATGGTTTATATCGACTGGTTCGGGATTCCTATGCTGGCGTCTCTTCTCACTCCGCTGGACCAGTCTCTCCTCATATTTGGCATCTTCGATTTGGTCACCTTCCGATCCAGAAAATGCGCCATCTTCTTCCCCAGATTTCTCCAAGTTCGTCGTTTCGCTGTGAAACTTGTCAATTGGGAAAGCATCATAGGTCGAGCTTCCCAAGCCGTCAGAGTCGGAGCAGTAGCTCCCCTTTTGAGTTGCTACATATAGATATATGGGGTCCGAGTCGTGTTCCCGATCACCAGGGACACAGGTTTTATCTAGTTGTCGTCGATGATTTTTCTCGTGTCTCTTGGGTATTTCTTTTGAAGAATAAATCAGAAGCAGGAGTTGTTATCAAAAATTTGGTTAATGAAGTGCAGAATGTTTTCTCTTCCTCTGTCAAATACGTTCGAACTGACAATGCCCTGGAATTTTGTACACGCTCTCTTTCCCTATATTTTTCATCGAAGGGCATTATTCACCAAACCACCTGCGCTTATACTTCCCAACAAAACGGTGTGGCAGAAAGAAAGCATCGCTATCTTTTGGACATTACTCGTACCCTGTTGATTCAAAGTTGTGCCCCTATTTCTTTCTGGGGGGATGCTGTCCTTACTGCATGCTATCTAGTCAACAGAATGCCGTCCTCTGTCCTTGGAGAGAAGATACCTATCTCTCTTATTTTTCCAGACAGGGAGCTCTTCACTCTACCGCCCCGTGTCTTTGGTGCTGTGGCATTTGTCCATCGACTATCTCCTGGACTTGACAAACTCTCTCCAAGAGCAGTCAAGTGCGTCTTTGTTGGTTACTCCAGAACCCAGAAGGGGTACCGGTGTTATGATCCTACAACCAACAGGTACTTTGTTAGTGCGGATGTCACCTTCTTCGAGTCAGTTATGTATTTCTCGCCAGCTGGGGACAGAATGGTACCATCCGCCACCACCGATGATGTGTATGTTCCACCACCACCTACTTCGAGGTTACCTGCGTCGTCTCCTGTGTCCGTTCCTACGCCAGCACCACCGCCACCACCACCCCCACCTCCACCCATTCCACATCAAATCATATCATCGTTTCCTAAACATTATACGCGTCGCCAGGTCCTGCTCAGACGACAGCTCAGCCAATCACTACGCCTCAGGTATGTTCAGATGATGTTACCACTGACGGGTCAGGTTCAGTACATGTGCAGGATGACTCATTACATGTGGATACAGATGATGATCTTGATGTTCCGATTGCCATTCGGAAACAGAGACGGCACTGTGCTTCCTATCCATTTACTTCACAGGTTTCCTTCCACCGACTCACTGGTGATTTTCAGAAGTTTGCCACAGCATTATCTTCCGTGGCCATACCACGAACATACCAGGAAGCCCTGAAGAGTGAGTGCTGGAGATTAGCTATGGAAGAAGAAATGGGGGCCTTGCAGACCCGTGGCACATGGTCTTTGGTCCCTGTACCTCCTGACGCCTCAGTTGTGAGTTGCAAATGGGTCTTCACAGTCAAATATCATGCAGATGGCACGTTGGAGAGGTACAAAGCACGATTGGTAGCCCGTGGGTTTACGCAAACATATGGCGTTGACTACATGGATACATTCTCTCCAGTGGCGAGACACTCGACTCTCCGTGTTCTCCTATCTGTTGCAGTGGTTCGTGATTGGAGCATTTCTCAGCTAGATGTCAAGAATGCTTTTCTGTACAGGGACTTACAGGAGGAAGTCTACATGCAGCAGCCACCTGGGTTTGCTGCTGAGGGAGAGAAGCATATGGTCTGTAGACTTCACAAGGCGATATATGGCCTCAAACAGAGTCCACGAGCGTGGTTCCAGAAGCTGTCCAATCTGATTGAGCACCAGGGATTCAAGAGGTCCAATGATGATCACTCGTTGTTTGTCCAGAAGTCCTCGGCAGGTACAGTTGTCATAATGGTCTATGTGGATGATATTCTTGTTATGGGTGATGATGTTCAAGGCATAGCAAGAGCGAAGGCATTCCTAGGTCGTCAGTTTGTTACAAAGGATCTTGGAACCCTAAGATATTTTCTGGGGTTGGAATTTGCAAGGAATGCACATGGCTTGGTGATGACACAACGGAAGTACATTACAGACTTCCTGGTTGAGACAGGTATGGATGGGTGTAAACCATCAAGCATCCCCATGGACCCCAGCATGAAGCTATATGATGATGATACTGATGAAGTGGATAAGAGGAGATATAGAGAGATGGTGGGAAAACTCCTCTATATTACTATAACCCGTCCAGACATTGCATTTGCAGTTAACCGGGTGAGCCAGTTTGTGGAGCAGCCAAGACAGGTTCACATGGATGCTATACACATGATACTGAGGTATCTAAAGTCTTCTCCAGGGTTAGGGCTACTATTCAGAAAGGGCGCAGACTTATCCATCTCAGCGTGTGCAGACGCAGATTATGCAGGGTGCCCTAAGGATAGAAAATCTACCTCAGGGTTTGCAGTTTATGTTGGAGGCTCTCTGGTGTCTTGGAAAAGCAAGAAACAAACGGTGGTGGCAAGAAACAAACGGAATCTGAATACCGGGCAATGACCCAAGCCAGTACGGAAATGATGTGGGTTCGCTCCTTATTAGAAGATTTACATGTAGCTGTGCCTCTACCTATGAAGCTCCTATGTGACAATCAGGCAGCATTATTCATTGCCAACAATCCAGCTTTTCATGAGAGGACCAAGCATATTGAAGTTGACTGCCATTACACCAGGGACCTGATCCAGAGAGGATTGATATTCACGGCCCACGTTAGCTCAGGAGATCAAACGTCTGACGTATTCACAAAGCCATTGCTCAGAGGATCTTTTCAGAGATGTTCATCCAAGCTGAGCATGATCGACATCTATGCTCCACCTTGAGGGGGAGTGTAGAGATTGTTTCTAGTATTAATAATTGTTTCTGTATTTCTTTGCTATTTCTCTCTTCTATTTAGACGTTCATGTAATTTACCCATAAGGCCTCTCCCTATATAAGAGAGCCTAGGGTTATTCTATGAAACACAACAAAGACTCTTTTCTTCCAACAGTTGTATAATTGTCATATAACCCACTTAAATGGTTTGGTGGTAGTGCAATGTGCCTACCACCCAAAGGACCAGGGTTCAAATCCCTCCTTTGAGTTTGCGTTAGGTAGTCGATAGACATCATAAAAAATAGTGGGATCTTTCAACATGGATTTGAGCAAGAATCTATGTAGCCGGCCCTACTTATACTGGGAGAAGACTTTGCCATTTTATAATTGTCATACAATTGAAAAGTCCGATTTCGATCAAAATTTGCTAGAAATACAAAATAATCAAAGATTATAAAGGAGAACCTCACATATCTTGGCTAAGATATTGACCCATTGCAAAACTTGATATGATATCAATTATAAGTAAAGGAGCTACATGCGTGTTGAGATGAATGGATAACACATGGGCACAATAGCTTTGCTCTGAATCGATCTGATAAGGCTCATGTTATACATAATCCCTGCTTATAACGCATGTATGCTGGCACACCTGGAATTGCACACACATAATGCAGAATAGTGGATAATCAGACCATCTCAATTAGCATAATGGAGCTGCAACATGTAAATAGACCATAGCTAATAGGCTGTAAAATAGTTGCAAATTGTCGGTCTCTCTTCCCTGGCGTGATTTAGTTCTTTCTCTTGGAAAATAAATCTATCTTCTTGTATCGTTTTAACCAAGGAAATAATTTAGATAAGACATTTCCAAATATTTTTGGAAAAACAATAAATGTAAGAATAGACAATTCAGTCTTCGAAATGTGGATGGCTTGTACTAGCTGTTAACCACCGATTTTCAGGGAAATTGATGTGAAATACTACTGTTTTATGGGACTTACTGATCCCTTGCATGCATTGTCTACATTTTTCAAGAAAGTTGGGTGATAACTTTCAGTTAAATACTTCAACTATTAGCTGAAGAGTTTCTACAGCTAGTCAACACCTCTCTCTGCGCACATTTTATATGCTCCGCATTGAGCCTAAGATTTATGTTATTGAAATCTGCCCCTAATCTTGGCTCATAATACTAATTTTTGAAGGCATGTTTAAAGCTATTTACATGGTATTAGTATGTTGTCTTAGGTCTTTTACTATCTTTGATTGTTGTATAATGTTTCTGAAGAACTCCATAAGGATATTGATATCTCTATCATTTTGAAAGGCATACAATTCTGATGTAATTTTTTTTTCCTAAAACCTGGTCTTCTGGATTTACATTTGGAACCCGTCATTCTGGGGTTGCCAGTTCAAAATTATTGAATTATGGTGTGGACAGCTTTAGCGATTTAGTTGTTTGTAACATATCTTGCTGCGTATCTCTGTTGATTTCTTTGTAATCAACATGCCAACCGTATGAAATGTCACTGGTTCTTGTGAAATGAGTGGAAAAGGTGTATGAGATCGTTGAAGTACAAAGTCAAGGAAAAATAGGATTGTTAGAATAGAAAGAAGGAAAAAAAAGAGAGTCAGGGAAAAAGGGTAACAGCTAGAACAGAAAGGGGGAAAAGGGTTCTGTTTGTTTGGAAGCCTTTTACAACGCTTAATCTCATGGATACCTGCTTTGGGGTAAAAGATTAGAAACTTCTTAATACTTGTAAAGAAAATTAAAAATCTAAATCTGTTGTTGGTATGTATTTGAATATATAGTTTTCATATGCTGAAGTTGTGTTATTACACATTGCAATAAAACGCATACATTGAAACTGATCAAGATCT
The DNA here is from genome assembly GCA_037367405.1 of Ottelia alismoides. Taxonomy (NCBI): domain Eukaryota; kingdom Viridiplantae; phylum Streptophyta; class Magnoliopsida; order Alismatales; family Hydrocharitaceae; genus Ottelia; species Ottelia alismoides. The sequence goes on from JAZKJV010000482.1 coordinate 1,177,054, forward strand.
CGAGTTTATTTAAGAAAGTAAAGGGTGCAGTTGATGTCATACAAAAGCCAAGAGTGAACAATAAATCTTCTGTGAGCCACAATTTCTGCATGTAAAACCACTCACCACGAAACATCAAAGCATTCCTGGCTAACCAGGATGTACACAGGAAAGCACATGGCCTTGCCCTTTCGCATCGGGATCAATAGGCTCCACAACCTGCACTGGCAGAATTCCTCCAAAACCCTTGAGTGCAAAATGTATCAATCCTTCCCTCCACATCTCCTTGGAGGATTGAAAAGTGAAGAATGTATGTTCAATGTCCTCATTCTCGTCATGATAGAAGGGGCAGTCAATGTAGTGGTTTAAAAGATGGGATCTGAGTGTGTTTGTCATCACCCAGTACTTTTGTAGCTACCACATGAAGATCTTCACAATTAATGGCACATTCGAGCGTCATCAATCTGCACTCCCTTCCCTTGCAGGAGTAGCATCCCCCTGGGCACATCAGAAAGGGCCGCTCAGAACCTAGCTCCATTGACAGCTTCAAGTACTCCTGGAGCCTCTTTCTCCGAAAAAGAAGAAAAACCTGGAGTTCGGACTTTTCACTAGATCTTGAGCATTGCTTTAAGGAAAAAGGTTTGCAGGAAGAGTTGGAGCTTTCAACATGCCTGGATAGGATTAGCTGAATCCAGACGTGAAAAGTGGTGATATAGCCGTGGAAAGGAGTTCTATTTTTTGTGTCTTATATGTGATGTGCAAATTCAGTGGATATGAATAAAGTATGGCTGACATTTCCCGATCATTAATGCAGAAGCCTACTTTTTATCAATCTACTTTAAAACTATTTTTATTAGTATGAATCCAGATTGGAGCAACAAAGTTAACTTCTGCGATTCCGTTTGCAGAAGGTGGTCGGGTTTAGAGGAAGGGAGATTGAAGATTTGTGCAACTATTTGGTCCCTTTGGCTAACTAGAAATAGTATGGTCTTTGAGGGGACGGGTTTCTACTCTGAAAATGTACTTGGGCATGCCGGAGCACTCTCTGAATCTTGGCGGGTGTAATTACTAGCTTACTTATTTATATCATATTTTTCGGATGGCCCTCTAAAGGAGGTCCATCCCACCGTTTCTCAAAAAAAAAATCTGTTGATATGTTTTGAATCCTAACCATTTTACTCAGGCTGAAGAACCGTCGTATGTACCCCTCTTGCCGTACCATACCTCAACAAGACGAGGGTCTCGCCGTATATGTAGTTCTATTTGTATTCGTGTATATGGATTCGTTTGTATCAGGGATCCGTTTGTACGGTAGTAGCATATAAACTCCCCTTGGGTTATGGCTCTCTGAATTCTCTGTATTCCTTCTTTCTCCACATAGTGAAAACTTATCACCGCTGCCCAAGGATTAGCCCAGATTTGAGTGATCCTTGTAAATCTGTTGAAGGGAATAAGCAAGATAATTTCCATTAACCCTAGAGCTCTCTTATATAGGAGAAAAGCTCTATGGGTAATTTACATAAAGAGGACAAACAAATACTAAATGATAAAATTACTCTAACATGATAAAATTACTCTAACACTCCCCCTCAAGCTGGAGCATATATATCCAACATGCTCAGCTTGGAACAACAAAGATGAAATGGACCCCTAGCAAGGGCCTTGGTGAACATGTCTGCAACCTGCTCTCCTGATGATACATGAGAAGTTGAAATAAGACCCTTTTGAATTAAGTCCCGTGTATAATGGCAATCTACTTCAATGTGCTTCGTCCTCTCATGGAAGGCTGGATTATTGGCTATGAACAAAGCTGCTTGGTTATCACATTTCAGATGCATGGGAAGAGGAACATCAATAGTTAAATCAGTTAAAACTGATTTAACCCACATCATCTCAGCACTACCTTGGGCCATTGCCCTATATTCTGACTCTGCACTAGATCGAGCCACTACAGTTTGCTTCTTACTCTTCCAAGCTACTAGTGAGCTGCCAACAAATACAATAAAACCTGAAGTTGACTTTCTATCATTAGGACACCCAGCATAGTCTGCATCAGCATAACCTGTGACGGATATCGAGGTATCTCTTCTAAATAGAAGACCAGTGCCTGGAGACGACTTCAGATATCTCAAGATCATAAAAACAACATTCATGTGAGCCTGCCTGGGTTGCTCCGTGAATTGGCTTACCCTATTAACCGCAAAGGCTATATCCGGTCGGGTAATAGTGACATACAAGAGCTTTCCCACTAGCTCTATATCGTCTCTTATCTACCTCCTCAGAGTCATCATCATACAGTTTGATATTAGAATCCATAGGAATAGCCGCTGGTCTACATCCTGCCATACCTGTCTCAGATAAGAGATCCGTAACATACTTCTTTTGTGTCATTACCATACCTTGCCTGTTTCGTGCAAACTCCAGCCCCAAAAAGTAGCGAAGTGTACCCAAATCCTTCATAATGAACTGCTCGCCAAGAACCTCCATGGCTGCTTGAATGCCCTGCTCATTGCTGCCTGTAATAACAATATCATCAACATACACTAAGATGATCACAGTACCTCGCTGGTCTCTCTTTACAAAGAGAGTATGATCTGCTGTAGATCTGACGAAGCCCTTCTGTTCAATCAACTCCGAGAGCTTCTGAAACCAAGCCCGTGGACTCTGCTTCAGGCCATATATAGCCTTATTAAGACGGCACACCATACTGGACTCTCCCTCAGCAGCAAACCCCGACGGCTGCTGCATATAGACCTCTTCCTGTAAGTCACCATACAAGAAGGCGTTCGTGACATCAAGCTGAAATAGGGGCCAGTCGCGGACAACAGCAACTGCAATGAGAATCCGTAAGGTAGAATGACGGGCTACTGGAGAAAACGTCTCCTGATAGTCCACTCCATATGTTTGGGTGAACCCACGAGCAACCAACCTGGCTTTGTATCTATCAATCGTACCATCTGCCCAATGCTTAACAGTAAAAACCCATTTGCTTCCGACAATGGACGCACCTGGTGGAGGATGCACAACACTCCACGTACCACGTGACTGCAATGCCGCCATTTCCTCTTCCATAGCTAAACGCCACGGGCTGCTCTGTAGGGCCTCCTGATAAGACTGTGGGATGTGTACTGCCGATAACCCAACAACAAACTTGCGAAAATCCGGGGACAAACGCTCCAACGATGCCTGAGAGCAAAAATCCATCCCATATTTGGGATTCATCGTCCTAGCACGCTTCTGCCGTCTATGAGCAATAGGTATATGTAGGTCATCGACTGGAGGAGTGACAGTACCATCAATACCCTGTACATCCATCTGCGCATTCAAATCACCTGTGCCATCAGTAGAACTCAAATGATCAGTACATACCTCGGGCGTGCTGGATGATGGAGGAGGCACATGAACAGAGGGCCGTCGTTGATAGACCTGAGGATAATAAACAGTAGTTGGTGGTGGCGGTGGTGGTGGTGGTGGTGGCGGCGGTGGTGGTGGTGGAGTGGACTGTGGTGGTAGATTAGAGCATGGAACAGATGGAGGTGGAGGCGGCACATAGATGTCATCTCCTTCCTCTGAGTGAGTGAGTCTGTCACCTGTAGGAGAAAAATACATAATGGACTCAAAAAAGGTGACATCTGCACTGACGTAGTACCTTCGTTTAACTGGATCAAAACACCGATATCCCTTCTGGATTTTGGAATAACCCACAAAAACACATTTGACAGCTCTGGGAGAGAGCTTGTCAAGACCAGGAGAAAAACAATGAACAAATGCAACAGACCCAAAAACACGCGGTGTTAGGGAGAAAAGATCCTTCTCGGGAAACGCAGTCAAGAACGGAATCTTCTCCCCTAACACTGTCGAAGGCATACGATTAAGAAGATAACAAGCAGTTAGAACCGCATCCCCCCAATAGGAGTGAGGGGCACGGCTCTGAATCAAAAGGGTTCTGGTCATATCCAATAAATGACGATGCTTCCGTTCAGCCACCCCATTCTGTTGGGAGGTATAAGCACAAGACGTTTGATGGACAATCCCATGGGACATAAGAAATTTGGAAAGTTGGGTACTACACAACTCTAGAGCATTGTCAGACCGTATGTACTTCACTTTAGCAGAGAAAATATTTTTTATTTCAATAATAAAGGACTGAATAACATGACCAGCATCAGATTTATTTTTAAGAAGAAAGACCCAAGATAGTCTAGAGAAATCATCGACAGCAACAAGATAAAACCTGTGCCCTTGAAGGTCAGGGACACGACTGGGACCCCAAATATCAAAGTGAAGTAACTCAAACAAACCATGACGACTCGGACCTGGACGACTCTGAAACGACGACCGGTGATGTTTCCCAAGCTGGCACGCCTCGCAGTGAAAAGTAGACCTGGGAGAAATCTGGGGAAGGATATGGACCATCTTTTGCAACGGAAGATGACCAAAACGGAGATGCCATGTGTAAGGTGAGACAGATCCAGCATGAACAGAAGAGACACCAGCGTAAGGAGACTGCACCAGTCTATAGAGACCCCCTTGTTCACAGTCAGTTCCAATCACGCTGCCCGTAAGGATGTCCTGAAACACAAGAGCAGATGGGTCAAATATGGCACAACAATGTAAATCTTTAGTGATTTGACTAATCGACAGTAAATTCATTGAAAAATCCGGAGCATAAAGAACATTCTGAAGCCGTATCGCAGGGGTCAACTGCACCTCCCCCTGATCAGTAATGGGAGAGTGGGTCCCATCAGCTATCACCACAGATCGTCCAGTCTGAGTCGGATTAAAGACATCCAACTGCCTTTTATCACCACATAGATGATGAGACGCTCCTGAATCCATGATCCATTCTGATAGATCTGAGCTGTAACAACAAGTGAGAGCATATGTTGTACCTGACGTGGATGCTGATGCGGAACCTGCTATCTCTGAAGATCCTGATGTACTAGCTTTCCCCTGATCTGGCATTATCTCTCTAAGTCTCGCCACCAACTCCTCGAATCTCTGATCTGGTAGATGGGAAGGACCCCCATCCTGCTGAGTCTGCTTCGCCACACGTGCTGTAGTAGGAGGAAACCCATGCTTAGAATAGCATGTCTCCTCAGTGTGACCAGGCCTGCGACAATAAGTACACGGCTGTCGAGGAGGTCTGTACACTCCTCTTCTACGACCACCTCTTCCTCGAAATTGTGGAGATCCTCCCCTGCCACGAGATGCTGCCATGGCTGAGGACGTTTGAGATCCACCTTGAGATATGGAGAGTCTGCTCAACCTACGATAGGCCTCTTCCATAGGGGGAATGGTAGCATCTGTAAGAATCTGTGCTCTGGCGGCGTCATATTCCTGATCAAGGGCTGCAAGAAACACCCCTGTCATCACTGAGTCCCTGTAAGCCTTCAACTGCTCCGGTGTGGCTGTCAATGGGATGTACCCGTGAAGCTTCTCAAACATACCCCTCAGAGAGGTATACAGGGTATGTAGAGGACGACCGTTCTGTTTCACCGTAAAGATGTCATGCTGAAGTTGTAAGATCTTGGACTCGTTCTTCGCTGGAGAATATGTGGCAGCGAGGATATCCCACATAGCCTTCGCAGTGGGTTGACTCAGAATGTCATTGGCTATCTCCATGAACACGGTACCTGATAGCCATACACGTGCATATGCATCGTCAGCCTCCCATGAGGCGTTAACCCCAGTCTTCTCAACAGGTTCATCTTGCGTGAGAATATGCTTCTTGCCATTGCATTGCATAAGACTCATGAACTGCATGGCCCACAGTTCATAGTTCGTGCCGTCCATTTTCACAACAGGTGCTGGACCTTTGAAGGCACCCAGGGACGGAAGATCGACTTTGTTGTCTGACATGATGACAACAATATTCTGCGACTGGGGTTACACGACTAGACTGTAATGTCTACGTGAACATTACTGAGGACCGTTGTGGACGTAGACGCACACCACAACGCCCTCCATACCTTTAGTTTCTTTTCTGACTAGGGCGTCTCCTGTAACACGCGCGTGCAAGGCTTGCACTGACAGGAGTAGGCGCGCAGAAGAAGACGCGCGCAGCAGAGGAAGACTCGCGCACAGCAGAGAGATCGCGCACAGGAACGGGGCTTAACGCACGCGCGCAGCAGAGAGAACGCGCGCTAGAGGCGCAAGGCGCTGGGCCACTGGGCGCGCAAGGCGCAAGGCGCTGGGCGCGGATGTGCGATGGAGATCGCGACTGGAGGCGAACCACAGCGCGACTGGCGGAGATGTGCGATGGAGGCAAACCACAGCGCGACTGGCGGAGATGCGCTAGGGCGCGCGATGGAGATCGCGACTGGAGGGAAAGACCCACAGCGCGACTGGCGGTGCTAGAGCCCAAGGCGCCAGAGGAGAGGCCACCGCGACGCAGGCGACGCCGCGACACAGGCGCCGATCGTAGGAGGAGAGAGAGAAGAGGGCGGCGGGTGGGGTCGGGTAGGGTTAGGGTTTCGAGAACTCCGGTCTAGGACCGTTGCTCTGATACCATGTTGAAGGGAATAAGCAAGATAATTTCCATTAACCCTAGAGCTCTCTTATATAGGAGAAAAGCTCTATGGGTAATTTACATAAAGAGGACAAACAAATACTAAATGATAAAATTACTCTAACATGATAAAATTACTCTAACAAAATCCATGTGTCTTTATGCTTGCTTATTTGATCGTTTGTGTGTGTTCCGCTTCCACGATTCATAACGATATCCTTTTGGTTTGTCAAGCAGTAGGACTCGGTCAGCTCAGTTGACATCAAATATGTCAATATAGGTATTTCTGAACCCTTTTTTTCTATATTATAGTGCCCTTACAGTAAAAAAAATTCTTTAGGAAGTTCTAAACTCATCTCAAATTTGCAAGATTTATCTCATATTTGATGAAGGAATGTTAAATATATATTGAAAAATTTAGTTTGCTTTAGGCACATGTACGTGTCACTTATTTGTTGACATAATGATTTTCTAAGGATGGCAAATCAATTAAGACCGGCTGTCTTGAACTGTTGCAATCATTCTATTTCTCTCTTTAGTTATCATATCTGGGAACTTAATTCTCGTCGAAGATGCATGCAGCTGTTTTTTTTAGAATAAGAAATGCACTCCATGTATAAAAATTGAGTTTAATTGCTAATAACCTCAAGGAATCAGATTTCTTCCCTTCAAACTTATGCTATTTCTTGACGTGATGGCAGATGGGACATAATTTCATAAGATTGAGCTTTATACTCTGGTTCATGTTCACCACTTTTTAAACTAGTGATTTGCATTTTTATCTGTTTTTCTATCGAGATGCAGGGAATATTAGTTTTTGCTGATCGGTAATAGTCGAGACTTAATAAGCTAGAAGCTTTGCTGGGGCTTCGGAGTCGAGTATACACAATAATGGGGGTAATACAATAAGAGGACTTTCATTCCTTTGAGCAGTGACATTCATTTCAGTTTCATTCATAAAACAGTCATCTTGCATTGATTGCATTTTAGCTTTTGCCGCATTCAACTGCTTGTTAAGTTTTGATTGATTTGGTTTGACCATTTGTTGATATTAGTTTCAACTGCTGCTTAATCTTCCACCTTAGACAAGGTGGCTGCATCATCCCTATTTCCCTATAGAGCTCCAGTTCCACCTCCATTGCTAAACGGACTATCATCTTTTTGCTAGGAAAAGAATATGCAGCAGGCCTTTCAAGATGCGGTGCTCATATCAGCTTCAGGCTGTGAAAGTTGATGCCCTTTGATGAACCTTTCTTTACAGATCTTGTGAGCTGAAGACTACTAGTACCATTCAAGAAAGGCACGCCATCTCAATCATTGTTGAAGCGACACAACACATATCGTCGTTACTTCAAGGTTTGACTCCTTTAGCAGGAAGGGTGGCATGGTGGATAGCTACTGTTTGGTTGGAGGGAAAAATGGAGAGTAGTTTTCCTACTGCACTTGATCTAAAATGTAGAAAGGGTTAACGGCTTCTCTTTGGTTGAGAGGAAAGGATTACATTGAAATGAATTTTACATACATATCAAAGTCTTATTCTAATCGCCGTCTTTTGATTCCTTAAAGGGAAGTTGCGGCCTTTTTTTCTAGAGTTGGTGAGCTTGCCTCTCAGATTGATATACAATTAGGCAATGGGGTGTGATGCAGGATTCACAAGGCAGTTATCAGATTTCACTAGTGGGCACTGAAGAGTTTAAGGTGGTGCCCCTTTGATAGGATCGAACTAACAATGCCGATACGACTGATTGAAGTTTTGAGCACATGATTAGTTGAAAGAGAACATATTCTAATGGAGGTAGTATTACCATTGGTTGAAAAACGAAAAGAGATCTATGTTCCGAACTGGTGATGCTGGTAGCTTCGATCAGGCAACAGGTGATCACTGTCAGTTTGGATGGCGTGAAACTTCAAATTGATGGTTTTGGAGTTTTAAAACCCACATTCAGTTGTAGGAGGTAGCAGTATCATCTGTTGAAAAGAGATTAAGTACCAAACTGATGATATTAGTAACTTCAGCCACGCGACCGGGCTTAATTGAAGAGGCGAACGCCGTCAGTTGGAAAGACACTAGTCTTCAAACTGATGGGTTTGGCACTTTAAACCAGCCTCGCAGCTGTTGGCTTAGAAGTAAGAAACAAAGAATTAACACTTTGTTTGGTGATGTCATGCCAACATTGGAATTGGAAGGACATTTGGGTTGGATTCTTTTCTCTCCCTGTGAGAACCTTGTCCACCCATCATTTCACCTGCAAGTTCATTACATTCTTTTCATTGACGGGCAGCATATCCTTACAAAATTTATTTCAAGTTCATTGACGGGCATGTGAAGGACATTTTGGTGGGACTCTTTTCTCATTGATGGTTTAATATTATTTTGTATTTCAAGTTTCAACTATGGATGCAAATGGCCGGATATGGATATAGGTTTTATCATATTCTTATCTGTTTTTAGGCATGAATATGGATATAGGTTTTATCGTATTCTTATCCGTTTTTAGGCATGAATATGAATGCGGAGAAGGATATTGAAGTATATAAAAACTATGTTACCTTGTCCTTACAAAATGAACATTGATCGCATATGAATAGTAATAGTAATACTCTATAGAATTAGCTTAAATATACATGTATTGTATGGAATACACATGATATAAATATAATAAATGCACTTATATCATAATAATTATATTGAATGTGTTGAAAGAAGATAGGAAAATATGTTATATATTGATTAAAAATACATCTACAACTATATTTATATATGAAAACATATGCATTGATACAGATGTGAATGTGAGCCGATATCAAAGTGATATCCATATCTGTATCTCTTTTAAAACAGATACAGATGTCAAAATATGTATAAAAACATACGCTAATATATCCCAATCCGCTAGCGTCTCTAATTCTAACTACAGTTTCATGCATTTTTGATATACACATGTACGATAATACAACAACAAAGCCTTCTCCCATATTAAGTAGGGTCGACTACATGGATTCTTTGCCTCCATTCAGATCTATTTTGGATCGTTCTCACGTTTAGATCAAAATAACTAAGTTCCTGGATAGAGTCTCCTTCCAACATTTCGTGGGCCTTCCTCTTCATCTCTTAGATAGTTCAACATCCCAAATCTCGCATCATATAACTGGTGCATCAATAGATCTCCTTTGCAAATGACGAAACCACTTTAAACGGTTCTCTCTCGTCTTATCCTTTATCGGAGCTACACCGACTTTCCTTCTACTCACATCATTGTGAATCCGATCTTTTCATGTACGATTACACATTCACCTAGCATTTTATTTTTGTTGTTGCCATTCTCTGCACATGTCTATGGTTCACGAGCTAACATTCATATCCATAGAGCATAGCAGGTCTCACAACTGCTTTATAATACCTTCCTTTGATTTTCAGATGAATGTTCTTGTCACATATAACTGTAGAGGCTCCTCTCCACTTTAGCCAACTTGCATTTGTTATATGAATAACACCTCCATCGATTTCCATATCTTGTTGCAAAATAGATCCCAAGTATCTAAAAAGTTATTCCTTTTGAATGTTGTCTTCTCCGGTCTCCAGCTAGTTTTTCTTCACCATTGCTTCTTTCAAATGTACACTTCATATATTCAGTATTAGTCCTACTTATACGGAATACTTTAATCTTTAAAGTATGCCTTCAAACCTCAAGCTTCTCATTTTCTCCATCTCTGCCTCATCAACTAATACAATATCATCAATAAACAACATACACCAAGGTATCTCATCCTGAATGTGGTTAGACAACTCATCCATAATCAAAGTAAAAAAGGAATGAACTCAAAACTTAACCTTGATGCAGACCGGTGTTCAACAAAATACTTGATTTTCCCAGACTGAATCCTTACACAAGATGAAGCATCATTATACATATCCTTTTTAAGGTTAATGTACATGACATGTACTTGTCTCTTCTCCAAAACTCTCGATAAGATCTCAAGTGAAACTGAATCATAAGCTTTCTTCAAATAAAAAAGACATATGAAAGTTCTTCCTTTTTAACTCTATAAATCTTTTGTAATTTTTGTCAATAGATGGATAGCTTCAATAGCTGCAACCAGGCAATATAGGCAATATACATGGATACAATAGGAAACATAAATCATGTACATGCCTATTGTATTACAAACCACTATTAAATTAACATGTACACGCATTATGAGCAAGAATAAGGAAATGGATATCGAAAACCATGATTAGATCATGTATGTAAAAGTGCATAAACAACAATTGAGTAATAAAGTTAGAAACTCGTTATCGAAGTGTTCCTGAAAAAAAGAACATTCCTTGGAAAAATGATGCTTCTAACATTACGATGCACATGGTCTTGGTGTGCTTCTTGCCGAGTTTAAAAATTACTTTTTGCATTGATGCATGTCGCAATGGTTGCCCTCGAGGCCACTTCACAGACGAAGTAGAGATATCACAGAAAGCCTTACAGAGAAGGATAAGCAAGATGAAGATAAGAGGGATTACTTTGTGAGCATAACCTATGCCATCATCTCGTTTATATGGAAATGAGGGCCACGAGGGATTTCCCTGACAGGGCATCAAATCAGCCAAATGCATGCCCTGTCAAGGAATCTAATTTTGAAATTTCCATGTCAGAGCGTCGATCGGCGAATGATTCGTCGATCGACAAACTGTTTGTCGATTAATGCATTTTCTAACAAGTTACTATTATTTTTCGGCGAACCATTTATCGATCGACGAATGGTTCAACGTTTGAGTTATATATATGTTAAATTTAATATATAATATTCTTTCCTTCATCATTTCAATTTCATATATATTAAAAATACTATATAATATTATTATGAAAAACTCGTTTGAATTTTATATATTAAAAATAATATATATAATTATTTAGAAATGGGAACTGACAAAGCATTCGTCGATTATTTAGAAATGGGAACTGGAAAACCATTCGCTGAATGATCGAATGGTTTACCGATTCCTATTTTTAAATAATTATAAATATATATATTAATAATATAAAATTCAAACGAGTTTTTTGAAATAATATTATATATTATTTTTAATATATATAAAATCCATCTGGCTCCCAATGTGTCAGAAAATGCTTGATCGACGACCGGTTCACCGATCGACGAACCATTTGTCGATCAATATTTTGACATGGAAATCTCAAAATCAGATATCCTGATAGGGCATTTGGATAAGGGAGATGTCCTGTTAGGGAAATCACTCGGAGGTGACACATCTTGGAGAGAGAGAGGAAGATGCAATGGTTTTGGAATCCAAAAAAGCTAGGACTCCTCAATATTTTCCAAGATTGCTCATATGTGTATGATAAACTGCAAGATCACATCTTTAACAAGTCATTTTTATCGTAACACGTGAGGCCATTTTGGATCTAAGAAGAATTGACCACAAGCTTGAATATGTGACGATGAATTTTTACTTGGCAAGTATACCAAGGTTGAACACAGGGGCACGAGTCTCTAAGTCGATTAATCGGAGATGAATAATTAAAATGAGTGATTAATTTTATTGATATAGGTCTTCTAAATGTAGACAAAATTTACATAAAACAATGTGTAAACAATTAGGCAAAGACAAGCATGCAAAAGAGTGCAATGAACAAGATGCATGATGTGCATGCGAAGAAAGCCCATTTTTATTGATTAAAGCCCATTTTTATTGATTTTAAATCTTAAAAGGAAACGAAGGAGGATGCAAAATAATGCAAAGTATAATGTATTTTTATTTTATTCTTTTGCAGAAGACACAAAATGCGCTAAAATGTGATGCATGAAATGATGACTAGTACGCATTTTAATTGGTTTTTAGAATTTAAAGTGATGCAAGATGCTATGCAATGATACTGAGGGATGCATACAAAGATATGCCCTAAAAATAGTTCAATTATTGAACAATCAAAAGTGATTCAATTCCATTATCAAAGAAGCACAACAATAATTAATGGCAAAAAATGAGGAATAAATGGCACATAAATCCTATAGAATTTAACTTTTAAAATTATGTATAAAATCAAAGAAATAATAATGCCATCATGAAGAGCGCAAATTAACAGTAAAATGAAATTGAAATCATTGGAATTGGAGTTCATATGCTCGAGATATTGAAAAAAGAGTGCAAGGGCATAAATGCAATAAAACATATAGAGAAAAATGTGAAAACATGCAAAAAGGCCCCTGATAGGGGCATAAATGTAATAACGACAACCCGTTGAGGCTCCTACATAAATTTTCCAGGCGCGTAAGGACCATTTTTCAGATATTCAAACATGGTGGGGTTGAAGTATAAAATACCCAACCCGCACGCGTTGCATGCACACAAGCTAGGCTCGAGAGGTAGGTGAGGTTCTGATGGAGGCTGGGTGCAACTTTAGGTGCCTCGAGTCTTGTGGCGGCCTGAGGTGCTTTGGACGGAGGCTCGGTCCCCCATCGAGTTGTATGCTTTGAAGGGATGACGTGGAAGCCTCTAGGCCATTGGATGGCCACCGGATGGGTGCCATCTAATGGCAACTGTTCTCCAAATGCTTTCTTTCCACCACGATGGTGGTGGCATAAATGGAGCTCCGACGAGGTGGCCAGAGCTCCACCGCGCTCCCACGTGCTCCCTGGAGGTCGCTGGAGGTTGCTGGATGGCTCGCGAGGAAGGTCGGACGGCATCGGTGCTGAGGCGACCAACAGAGACGGCTGGCAATAAAGACCCGTCGGAGTTGGAGCTCTATAACTGAGCTCCGCCCGAAGTCCAACAATTGAAGGGATACTGCAAATGGTTAGCGGGGGTGGATAGCCGAAGCATGTTGGGGCGTGTGGAGGGTAGGGATGAAAACGGTCGGATACAGATACGAATATATGCATAATCATATATCCATTTTAAAATACGAATACGAATGCAGATACGAATATTAACGAATGTGAAAAATGTGTTACCATATTCTTAAAAACGAATACGAATGTAAAATGAATACGAATCGGATACGAATAATAACAACAATAATTTACTAATATACATATTTATGATGATTTAAACATAAAATAGATATACCATATATTGTAATTTCATGACAATTATATCAACAATAGTGAATGCAATCATAAAATGTTGTTATGCACATTTATAAATAAATATATTACTATACTTATGTTCGAAAACGAATATACGAATACGAATGCGAATATTAACGAATGTTAAAGTGATATCCATATCCGCATCCATTTTAAAACGAATACGAATACGAATGTAAAAATGTGTATAAAACGAATACGATCGCGGATCGGATACGAATGTATTCACATTCGTTTTCATCCCTAGTGGAGGGCATGGAAGGCGAAGAAGGCGAGGCCCTTGGTGAGATCTCCTTGGGAGATGGCAGTTCAACGTTGAAGAGACATGCGTGCGGCCATGGAATTAGAAGAAAACGAAAGAAAAATCTTATGGGAAGCTTACTTGATCGGAGGAGAAGAACGGGTGGTGGCGGCGACCTAAGCTGAGGTCCAGAAGATCTCGGGTCGTCGCACTACATGCTCGGCCTGGGCACGGTGCTTGTGCAGCCGCCGACAAGGCGCTGCAACATGGCTCGTGAATGGGAGATCTCTTCGAGTTTGATAAAAAAAGATTAAACGTCGATTTATTTAGCTCTCTATTGGGATTGGAATCCATTTTGGTGGTTTTATGGTTAACCATGTGGGGTTTTCTCGTTTAAAAGAATGATATTTAAATCCTACAAATAATAATAGAGATCGCTACCAAATTATTACTAATTTGGAGTTCATATAGTCAATTGAAATTAGTCGATAGTTCAAAAGCTTACTTGTATTTTACCGAAAATTTTAAATCAATTATTCGGTTCGGATCCGGATTATACTAAATCCGATCCGTTTGGACATACAAGTAATAACAAAATGTTACAGTGGCATAAAATGCAAATAACCCCAATCTTATTCGAGTAGTCCCCGCAACAAAACCCCAATCCCATTCCCCTCACTTCTTCCCAAAGCTTTAGATCCCTCCACACCTCAGAAGCGGAAACCCTAAAAATGGCGGAACGCGGCAGCGGGCGCGGTGGTTTCGGGCGGGGGTTCGGCCGAGGACGCGGCGACCGTGGTCGAGGTGACAGGCGCGGCGGGCGCCGAGGCGGGAGGCGTGAAGAGGCGGAGAAGTGGGTGCCGGTGACGAAACTGGGGCGGTTGGTGAGCGAGGGGAAGGTAGGAAGCCTGGAGCAGATCTACTTCCACTCGCTTCCCGTCAAGGAGCATCAGATCGTCGACAAGCTCCTCCCCTCCCTCAAGGACGAGGTCATGAAGATCATGCCCGTCCAGAAGCAGACGCGTGCCGGTCAGAGGACCCGCTTCAAGGCCTTTGTCGTCGTTGGTGACAACGACGGCCACGTGGGTCTCGGTGTCAAGTGCGCGAAGGAGGTCGCCACCGCCATCCGCGGTGCTATCATTCTTGCTAAGCTATCGGTGATACCGGTCCGTAGGGGCTACTGGGGGAACAAGATTGGAAAGCCCCACACCGTGCCGTGCAAGGTCACCGGCAAGTGCGGCAGTGTCACAGTCCGCATGGTGCCTGCTCCTCGTGGTGCCGGTATCGTTGCCGCAAGGGTTCCCAAGAAGGTTCTCCAATTTGCCGGGATCGAAGATGTGTTCACGAGCTCACGTGGATCCACCAAGACCCTCGGAAACTTCGTCAAGGTTCACCATCCCTCCTTATTAATCAAATAAATCAGAATTCGGTGATCTTTTAAATCAAATCGTATGGAGGTGTCTTAATTGTTCTGACTAGACTTCGCATTGTGCAGAAATTGAATAGATGCATTCGAAAGGATTTGTGTTTCTAAACTGGTTTTAAAGTAAAATTATAAGTTTTGGCGATGTTTTGACAGAATAAGATTAGTCGACTAAGTATTTATTGTATATATACTTCATATCGTTGGCCGACTCTAGTCGGTCATTAGTCGATCAACCCGATTAGTCGGCCGACTTTTACATCAAGCTTTTATATTCTTTTATTTTTTACTTTTTTTAAAGCAAACTAATTCTAATATGGTTAATGTTATTATATTTAAAGCCAATTACTTCTTTATTTCATTATATAAGTAATGAAAATATACAAATATATGTTAATACATAAGTAAACTTATTCTAATATGCAATAATGTTATATTTAAAGTTAATTACTTCTTTTATTTCATTACGAAAGTATAGAAAATGTACAGATCTATGTATAAAATGCTGGCTACATCCGATTAGTCTTTCGATTGCCGATTAATCCTTAGTTAATGACCCCGCCGATTGAGTATCGAGTACCGACTATCGTTTTCTGCAACCTTTAGTAGAATATGGATCTTCAATGCCAAGCAAGGCATGATTTGGTCTGTTATAGCCCAAACTATTTGAATATATTATCTTCATGTGTCCTTGTAATAGCACAAAATATGTTCACTTGTCTAGGGCTGTGACATTCCTCTAATCTATGTTCCTACAACTTTATATTAAAGCTATGAGCTAAAAATGGTGTGTGTTTTATTCATGTTATATTTTTTATTTAGATATAGTTTTATGCTAAAGTTTCATAGATTCAATGGGAGGATTAGATGAATGACGACTCTTTTTATTTTAAGTTGTGAATATTTATAATAGAAAATATTATCAATAGTTTTTAATCCAGACCATGTTCTGGTTTCATTTTCTTACTACCATGATAATCGGCCTTTGACCATAAGCAGCTTTGCCGCAAGAAATATATCTGGATAGTGACTTTGCTTTTTGTTGAATTTAGTTTAGAGACATTCCTGTTGATTTTTCTTATGTTTCGAATTGTAGAGGGAAAAGAATTCATTACTTTATGAGAGTCCCTAGGGTTTTTTTATATAGGAGAGAAATAGATGGGACGAATTACAATAAGAAGAAAGAAATAGAAAATAAGACACGGTAATAAAAGTAACTAATATTTCAACACATCCACTCAAGCTGGAGCGTAGATATCGATCAGACTCAGCTTGGAATATCTCTGATAAGGTCCTCTGTCTAGGGCCTTTGTAAGTACATCTATTGTCTAGTTTCCAGAGCTGACATGTGTAGTGGCGATAAGACCCTTATGTATTATGTCACGAGTGTAGTGACATTCCAGCTCTATGTGCTTCATCCTCTCATGAAAGGTTGGGTTGTTGGCAATGAAAAGTGCTGCTTGATTATCACATTGGAGGTGCATGGGAAGAGGTACTTCTATAGTCAGGTCAGTAATTACAGATCTGACCCACATCATATCTGTGCTAGCATGCGCCATAGCCCTGTATTCTGACTCAGCACTTGATCTGGCAAATACATTTTGCTTCTTATTCTTCCATCAAACAAGAGAATTATCTATGAACACAACAAAGCCTGATGTAGACTTTCTATCCTTTGGACACCCAGCATAATATGCATTTGCACATGTTGTAATTGGGAGAGATGTGCCTCTGTTGAAAAGAAGTCCCGTACCAGGTGAAGTCTTCAGGTATCTCAGAATCATATAGATTGCATCCATATATTCATGTCTGAGCTGCTCCATAAACCGACTCACTTTGCTCACGACAAAGGATATGCTGGGCTTGGTAATAGTCACATATAGTAGTTCGCCAACAAGCTCTTTGTACCTCCTCTTATCGGCCTCCCCGGTATCATCATCATAGAGCTTCATGCTCGGGTCAATAGGAGTAGTGACAGGTCTGTAATCCGTCGTCTTTCTATGAAAGAAGATCTGTAACGTACTTCCTCTGGATTGTCACAAGATCTCCCTGGTTCCTGAAAAACTCCACACGTAAATGTCCAAGGTTCTTGGTCACAAACTGCTGACCTAGAAAGTTCTTGGCACCCTGAATGCCTTGCTTGTCATCTCCTATAACAATAATGTCATCTACGTAAAGAAGAATGACAATAGTACCTCTCTGGGACCTCTGCACAGACAAGGAGTGATTGATAGTTGATCTCACAAATCCCTGCTGCTCTATCAAGTTCGAGAGCTTCTGGAACCATGTTCTTGGACTCTGTTTAAGGCCATAGATAGCCATGTGTATCCTGCAAACCTTGTGACACTATCCCTCAGCGGCATACCCGGGTGGTTTGCTTGGAGCAGGCTAGAAGACATGTATGAAACAAGATCAACCCATTGAACCGAACTACCGATTGAGCGGACCCTTCCTCTCCCGGGTGATGGGGGCCGCTGTCAGGTGAGGTGGTCTCCGACCTAGAAAGGTAGTTGCGGGGGTGCCATGGGAGTCCCAAGGATTCACAGGTCTTCGATTTATGGCTTTTTTGGTTCGGCGGACACAGTCCCGACCAATAACCATGGAGAGTTGCAACTTGTGACCCCCAATGTGTGGTTGTTGCATGTAGACCTCCTCCTGTAGATCACCATAGAGGAAGGTATTCTTCACATCAAGCTTATATAGTGGCCAATCTTGTATCACAACAACATAAAGTAGAATACATAGAGTAGAATGTCTGGTAACTGGAGAGAAAATATCATGATAGTCCTCCCCATATGTCTGGGTGAACCTACGTACCACAAGTCTCGCCTTATAGCGATCCACGCTGCCATCTGCACAGTGTTTCACAGTGAACACCCATTTGCATCCCATAACATATGCCTCGACTAGAGCAGAACAAGACTCCACGTACCACATGATTGTAGTGCATCCATCTCCTCCTTCATGGCTAACCTCCACTGATTGTTCTTTAGAGCCTCCTGATATGTCCATGGTATCTCCACAAGAGATAATACCAAGGTAACCTCCTGAAATCCTATGACAACATGCTCAAGGAAACCCGGGTTGTAAGAGGATAAGTAGCACATTGTCGTTTTGGCTTTCGCAAAGCAGTCGCTAGATCAAGATCATCTACCAAGTCGGTGACCTGTGATTTTCTTTCTTGAGAGGGTACCTGCTCATCCTATATGGAATCATGTTGCACATACAACTCAGCAGTGCCATCAGCAGAATCAATGTGCTTAGTACATACCTGAGGTGTGATGGATGATTGGCAAGACCTGTGAGCATGGAGAACTGAGTAAGGCCTACGAGAAAAAACACGTGACAAAAATTGAGTCAGAGCAAGAGGTGGAGCCACTGGAGCAGGTGGTAGTGGCGGTGGTTGAGGAGGTAGTGGTAGAGTAGGGGCAGAGGGAGGCAGAGGAACGTTGGTAAGAGGTGGAGGCATGTAGATCTCATTGTCAGAGTCAGATGGGGCTAGTTTGTCACATGTAGGAGAAAAGTACATAACAAACTCAAAGAAAGTAACATCAACACTGACAAAGTACTTCCGCCTTAGTGGATCAAAACAACGATACCCCTTCTGGGTACGAGAGTAGCCAACAAACACATACTTGACAACTCTAGGAGAGAGTTTGTCCCGACTTGGAGAGATATCATGAACAAAAGCAACAGATCCAAACACACAAAGTGTAAGGGAGAAAAGATCCTTCTTGGGAAACGCAATTGAGAAAGGAATCTTCTCTCCCAATACAGACGAGGGCATGCGGTTCACCAAATAGCATGCAGTAAGGACATCGTCGCCTCAATAAGAGTGTGGCTCTTTATCAACAAGGTTTTGGTCATATCAAGTAAGTGATGATGTTTGCGTCCAGCAACACCGTTCTGCTGAGAAGTATAGGCATATGATGTCTGATGAATAATGCCAAGAGATCTAAGAAACTCAGAAAGCTGTAAGATGCAGAATTCTAAGGGATTATTAGTGCGAAGATATTTAACATTAGCAGAAAAATATTCCTTACTTCATTAATAAAATATTTGATCACAGCTCCAGCCTCAGACTTATTCATCAAAAGAAAGATTTAGGAAAGTCTAGAAAAATCAACAACAACAAGATAAAAACGATGTTCCTCATGATCAGGAACACTACTCGGACCCCAGATATCTAAATGAAGGAGCTTAAACAACTGGGAATTGTTCTGATTTTGACGGGATGGAAAGGAGGAACGATGATGCTTCTCAAGCTGGCATGCCTGGCACTGAAAGAAGGTTCTCATGGAAATCTGAGGGAAAACATAGCATAGCTTTTGCAGAGGAATGTGGTCAAAACGAAGGTGCCACAGATATGGAGAGTTTGCTCCAATAGGTATAGTGGAAACACCAACATGAGAAGGTTGGATCAGTCTGTAGAGTCCTCGTTGCTCACAACCGCATCCAATTACCTTGCTCGTGAGTATGTCTTGAAACACTAGAGAAGATGGATCAAAGATGGCACGACAATGCAGATCCTTAGTAATCTGACCAATGGAAAGTAAATTCATCTGAAAGTCAGTAGCATATAAAATATTCTGAAGACGCATAGATGGCGTCAGATGCACCTCCCCTTGTCCTATAATTGGTAAGCTGTTGCCATTGGCAATGACAACCCATCTACCAGGTGGTATGGTCTTGTAGGATTTCAATTGTGCTTTGTCTCCACAAAGATGATGAGAAGCACTAGTTCATAATCCATTCTGTCATATCTGCACCATTACTACCAATGAAGCATAAGCGATACCTTTGGAGTTCGAAGAGACTCTGGCTGTGGTTGTTGTATCTGTAGTGGCGGGTCATGCAACAGGAATCATAGTCTATCGAATGTGAGAGATGATATCATCCAGGCGAGGATCTGTTTGGGAAGAAAGAGTATCTGAAGGTTCAATTTATTCAGCCACACAACCAAAAATGGGATATCCATGCTTTTGATAGTATGTATCCTCTGCGTGTCTTAGTCGATGACAAAATGTGCAAGGGTCAGGCGGACGTCCACTACCTCTACCACGATGAGTGCGTCCTCTAGATCATAGATGTTAAGGCGCACGCCTAGGCGCGCCTAGGCGGCCGCCTAGGCGCCCAGGTGCCCCAGGACGTGCGCCTTGAAAAACCGCCTTGCTTTTATCAAAAAAGGCGATGCCTTGGGCCGCCTAGGCACGCCTCGGCGCCAAGCGCCCAAACATTTTTTACTCCTAGACACAATATATCCTCGTTGATCCTTTCCTCCAAGTAAAATTTTACACGTTGTAGACATGTCTTCAAGGGTGGATTTCTCAAGGGCCCCTTAAAATGTGGTCTTCCTTTAATTATCGACATCGATAGGAAATAACTCGGTGAGCTCAGATGTGAACATCAACAGGAAGCTTAATCACGATGATGACTGATGGTATATAGAGTATGTATAAGTTATTGCATCTTCACTGTAGATTCATTATCTAACTGAAAGTGATTTTGTTTCTCTTGCGAATGATATGGCAATGGAATTGCAAATAACTGATTGCAGCTATCCAGATAGCAGACATGGTCGATCAATGGATTTCAATGCCGCTGCCAAATTATAATGATGGCATGCCTGCTGATGAATCATTGATTTATTATTCTAATTGCTGAAAGTAAAGACCTATCTCCGAGTAGTTAGTTGCATTAAAGACTTTAAATTGCATAATTAGCATCATGCATATGTAAATGATTAGCATGCATTTTTGCATGAATAAGCATTTGAGAAATATTTATAAATATTCACCTACAAATAGATCAAAATTTACTTATTTTAAATAAATTTATACTAACACATTTTTAACATAATTCTTTTTTTAACATGTACATAAAAATGTATAGAAAGAGAAATAAATATAGAATAAATTCCACCCTGAAAAATGCAACGAGGTCCTAAATCGAAAAGCCGTAAAGCCCACCTTTACAGTTGAATCCTCATTCTAGGCGCACGTAGGTCCATGGCAGGTATGGTAGCTCCAGTGAGAAGCTGAATACGTGCTGCATCATACTCTTTATCATTACGACCATGAAAACTCTGACCATCATGGAGTTCCTATATACCTTCTGCTGCTCAAGAGATATCGTAATAGGCATATAGCTATGTAGCTTCTGAAACATGCCATGGAGTGAATTGTAGTGCACGTGCAGAGGACGACCATTCTGTTTTACCTTGTAGATGTCAAACTGTAACTGGAGAATTTTGGCCTCATTCTTTGCTTGAGCATAAGTTGAAGCCAAAATGTCCCACATCGTCTTGGTGGTGGGTTGGTTCAGAATATCATTGGCTATCTCTATAGTGAGTGTCCCACGTAGCCAAATATGTGCATATGCGTCATCTTGCTTTCAAGAAGCATTTTCTCCCCTTTTATCCGTTGGCTTTGGATCTGTCAAGATGTGCTCCTTGTTGTTGCGTTGCATTAAGGAGAGAAACTGCATGAACCATAACTCATAGTTGGTCCCATCCATCTTAGTGATGTGAGTCGGGCCCTTGAAGACTTTGGACGGGAAAATATCACCCTTGTTCTCTGATATGATGGTGAAATTGCCTAATAACGGAACTCAACTGGGAAGTAGACTGATATAAACGAGTCTCTACGATCATAGGAGGATTGGTTGTATGTGTAGACTCATACAACCAAACACATCAATCGTCGTTGCTTGCTAGGGTCGGAAAACGTGATTTATAGATCAGAAATCACGTTTTTCCGGTCAAAATCAGGCTGGTTCAAACTGTACAACGGCTTGCAGAGGGGCACATAAGACCACGGGAAGGCCGACGACGGCCGGGGAGGCCTGACCGGCCCAAGTGGAGGCCTATGGTGGCAGGAGCCATGGCCTGGAGGCCTAGGGCTGCAGACTAGAGGATGGGGCGACGGGTAGGGTTAGAGTTTTGTGGGATATGGGAATTCCGGTCTAAGACCGTCGCTCTGATACCATGTAGAGGGAAAAGAATTCATTACTTTATGAGAGGTCCTAAGGTTCTCTTATATATGAGAGGAACCTATAGGGCAAATTACAAGAAGAAAATGAAAGAAAGAGAAAATAAGAAAATGATAATAAAAATAACTAATATCTCAACAAGAATTACCGTGCTATTTGTTCTTTACAACAGTAGTTCTTTAGAGTCCCCGGGCTCTGTGAAAATGTCCTATCTCCTTTTTTCCTGAATTCAAGTTGATTTTCGTCAATAATTTTTTAGATGTTAATTGGCTGTATGTTTTTTTCTCACACAAGCCTGATATTCTGCTGCTCATGTAACCATTTTCAGTGTGAGACGATATACACATGAAGCTCAGATTGAGGGGCATGTTGCCTTCTAGAAAATTCTCAACATGGCCTTGAACTCGGAAAAGTTGGATTAACCATACAACCAGCATGGCCTTCTCAAAAAATAACATAGCCTTGATAAAAAAAAGCAACGGCTGAAGAGTCTTCATATCATCCCAAGCCTCTTGAACAAAAGGGCCATACGACATGGCCTTGAACTCATCCCACATACCCGTTGCTGGGAGGATCTTTTGTATTTTGGCAGTTGGTTATTTAGTATCAATAGTAATTTTTAGATGTTTTTATGATCCGTGACATACTTCTCTCCTTCTCTTCAATTGCACTGCTAATTTATCCACACCTAAAATTCACGATTATGTTTCATGTGGAGATCTATTTTGTTTGGTTGTTTTCATGACTGATCTTCTGCTTGCCATGCTTATTACTAGACTGGAAAGTTCATACGCAAATGATTTAGTTGGTTTGTTTGACCATGTTTGTTGTTGACTTCATGTATAGATTACTTTATTTCATTTATATATGTTTCACTTTGTTTTATGTTTATGTTGCAAGTGTGTAGACTCTACTGGATGCATGTGCATGTGTGTTTCCTCAAAGCATTGAAATTGTGTGTTCTGTTTTCAGGCTACATTTGACTGTCTCATGAAGACTTATGGCTTCCTCACACCGGACTTCTGGTCAGAAACCAAATTCTCTAAATCTCCCTTCCAGGAGTTCACTGATTTTCTGTCCAATCCCACCAAGGTTATAATACCTGAAGAAGTTGATAAAGTAGATGCCTAGTAATCTTAGTGCGCCACCTCCTGCCTTACCATGTTTTCCTAGAAAAATTTTCCCTCTGCAATTTGATGATCAGAATCCTTTTTGTTGTGGATTGCCTCTTTATAAACATCTTCCCTTGTGATGCACCATATTTTATTTGTCATGCTATATTCAAGATTTTGAGTTTTATTAAATTTTGTTGGCCTCTGCTGTCCGTTTTGTGGGTATTTTGCTGTTTTAGTTTGTTCGTTGTTGATTGTCTTTATTAATGTGCTTTAATAAGACATGCAAATGTGGTGCAGTGTGAATTATTATTTTGCTCGGGCTTTTTATTTAGATCAGGATGTCTTGCATGTGTTATTCGTTGAATTTGTTTAGAATCAGGTTTGCTTGGATGTGTAATGTAACCTAATTTCTGGAGTGGATTTATTTTATGGAGATCCAAGTTTCCACTTAACTAGGAAAAGTTGCTTAGGATGGTCATGGGTAAAAGATGGATGAGAAGGGGATAAAAAATAATTAATATATTATTTGCATATTCTTTTTTTCTTTATATATGTATATCGTCCTCTTTGCATATTAATATATTATTTGCATTGTAGGTTTGTGAACCGGGTTTAGCATGCCCAGCCGGAATAATTACCTTGAACCTTTTCGTATCCATTAAATTAGACCACGGAGGCTGTCTATTGAGTAATGGGTCGAGTCAGTTTGACTCGAACTCGATAGCTGAACTTGGCCTGAGCATGATATTTTTGAAATATGAGGGCTCAATCTCGACCCATTTGTACATCGGGTTCGGACCAAGCCTAGGATTTTGCGGATCGGGTCAAGATCGGGTCTGACTCGGCTTGGCTCAATGCTCCGCTCTGGTCATAGGTAGTTATTACAAAAAAAGTTAAGAGTAAAAGTTTTATTGGAAAATCTTGTACAGATACAAGTGTAAAAATCGCATTTTGTAAACTCACTGGGAGGTTATCTTCTCTTTTAGAATATTCTACAGCATGCCCTCCTATAATCCTTTTTTAACCTTTTGAAACTCTAACTGTATGGATTTATTTGATATATTGTTCCACATGTTTACCAAATTTCATTTTTATTGGATGTTTTCATTTTTATTGGATGTTTTCATTGGATGTTCCTAACTATTTTATCTTATAGGTGGAAGAAAAAGTCAAATTTGACTACCACTCCTGTTGATCTTTTCTTTGACCTTTGGGATAAAATAGCTAGGAAGATCCGACTAAAACGATATCAAGTAGTTATGTACAACAATATGCATACTAAATCAATATGGCAATTAGATTTTTTTTTCAAACTGATTTCACAAAAAAATGATCGCCGCAGGCTGTGTTGTAGAATACTCCACAGTAGAGGATATGCTCCTCACTGAACTTATCGATGTCGGTTACTTCTATAAATTCTGGAAATAGTAGGAACCAAAACATAAATTTGAAAACATAAGCAAGCATACACATATACGAGAAATCTATAGATATGATGTGACTTCTATTAAGTTTGGGAAAGTAATTAATTTTTAATTATTTTGTAATTTTTATATGATAAGATGTGATAGTATAATATTTTTTCTTAAGTAAAAGAGGGAGAAAGAAGATATTTGATTAAAAGAACAAAGAGATAAAGGGGGCATGAACGAGAATTTTTCTTAAGTAAATTTGGTGGGGCCCACGAAGAAGCACTACCAACCCCAACTACCTCATGCTCCCCTCCCCCCCACCACACCTCCCCCTAACTAGGGTTGTGCGTCTCATGTTGATGTAACCTAGGGTGCATCGGCTTGGCCTCCGATAAGCACCTTGGGACCATGAGTTGTCCTCCCCACTTCTTGTAGCCATGGGGTGGGTCCCCATATGCCTCCACCTCCGCCTCGATGAGGTCACTACCTTACCTGAACAGTGAAATCTTATATGGAGCAACCACCTCCTCCCCCGATGCATCTTCCGCTCCATCATTCATCTCGGTTCCCACCTTATGTTCCTCGCGACGTGTTCTTGAGGTGTTGTCTTCACCTTCATAAGCCAGTCATGGATGTATGGATGTTGTTTGCTATTTGGAAGACCTCCAACTCCATATTCCAAGATTTCCTTCGGTGGAACATCTCTAATCGCTCTCCATTTGAAGATTCAGCCTACAAGGAATCGACCTAGACTACGTAAAGAGCTCCAGAAACTTGGATTAGTTCAAAGGCTCAAGATCAAGGGGCGTATCTTCTATTTCACTGGGAGTGAATCGGAGCTATTTTCCTACTTGGCGAGAAGAGTCAATCCTAGAGGATTGTGCTTCTCAAAGTACCTCTAGTTTGTCTGATTGGATCCACTAGATTTCGGAGTATAAGTGGCGTGAATGGAACCTCAGTATCCTGATGGTGAATATTTTGTTCTTTCTTTTCTGCTTTGTTATTAGCTTGTTCCTCTCCAATCATGTATGTTCCTTTGAAGGAGTTCGCAACTAAAAAAAGGGATTTTTTACCTGACAGACCCTATAAACTTGTTAAATGACCTCTACAATCTTTGAAATAACCTAATTCCTCCCTCGACCTTGTAAACTTGCTCCGTCTTACCCCACAGACCATGCTATCAGTTTTAACTTTATTTGAGACAATTGCTTGAGTTAGTCTTTAGTTAATCTAACCAATGAAAATCCAACGGTGGATATTCCCCCTCCATATTCTTTCCAAAGGTCATCCTCTCCACCTGTGTAGAGGCAGTCGTTGGAGCATCGGATCACTCTGATCATCAAGGTCTCGGGGAACCTCGTGCCGGACCTGGAGGTTGCCATCGTGAAGGCCACGAGCCATGACAAGGAGCCTGCCTCAGAGCACCACTTTCGGGAGATCCTGTCCTTCACCTCCTACTCCAAAGCCTATGTCTCCGTCTGCGTTGACAAGGTCTCGTGTCGCCTCTCCAAGACTCGTGACTGGATCGTCGCGCTCAAATGCCTATCTCTCATCCACTGCCTTCTCTCTGACGGGACCCGACATTCCTGGTCGAGATCCTCTACGTCACCCGCCATGGCTCGCGCCTCCTCAACCTCTCCGACTTCCGGGACGAGGCTCACTCCAACTCGTGGGATCACTCCGCCTTCATCTTCTCCTACGCGCTCTGTTGTGCCTCAACCAGCGCCTCGACTCAATCCTCCACGACTCCTATCTCCACTCCTCCAATTCCAAGAGCGCGAAACCTCCTCGGCGAACCTCAATTACTCCTACTCCTACAACTCCACCCCTCGAGGACACACAGGAGCATGGGCCTCAATGAGAAGAAGCTCCCCAAATGGAATCCCGTCAGGGATATGACCTCTGAGGATATGCTCGGCAGTATACATGATCTGCAGCGCCTCATCGATCACTTCCTTGCATGTCGCCCCACCGCCCGTGCCAAGACCACGAGGTTCGTCCTCGTTGCGCTCTACCTGATTGTCAGGGAAAGCTTCAAGATCTATGTCAATCTGTGCAAGCTCCTCGCCACGCTACTTGATAGATTCTTCGAGATGAAGTATGTCAAAGCGTTCGAGGTGTATGCCACCATTGTGAAGCAAATCGATGAGCTTGTGAAATTCTACGACTGGTGCAAGGAAACAGGTGTTGTGAGGTCGTTTGAGTACCCGGAGGTGCAGATGATCATGGATAAGCTGTTGGATATGCTGGAGGAGTTCATGAGGGACAAGGCCAAGTGGATTAAGAGCCCCGAGAGGTTGGTGGAGCCATCACTTGTCGAAAAGGTGGAGGAGGCTATGGAGGATATGAGTAACATCAATGCGCCCCAGCCCCCTGAAGGGTGGGAGGAGGAGAAATCTACAGAGGTTACTCCATAAACAGAGAAGAAGCTGGAGGTAACCGAAGATTTGGTGGATCTTCGTGAGGAGAATTCCTCCACGGATGATCAGGCGTCGTGGGAGAGGAGGAAGTCCGTGAAAGAGTGGAGGGGGAGGAGGTGCATCTCCATCTCCACAGCGTGGTCGAGCCCGCGGTCGCGCAACCACTGGACCTTGACGTCCACGAACGTCGTGCCCTACTAGACATCGGAATGGAGGCGTCGTCACCTGCAACAAGCTCCTACGAGGCAGAGAGGAAGTGGCAATTGAGGACAAAATGAGGGGGGGGGAGTGGATGTAGTGGAGGAGTCAAGAGGGAGAAAGGATGGCATTTTTTGTAATTTTTAGAAACAAAATAGGTATTATGGAAAAGAAATTCACGGAATCCGATTTCTTTTAACAGCCAAATGAATGGGAGTTAACCGCATGGTATATATGATAAGAGTTAGCAAGTTTACGAAGTCGAGGGGGAATTATGATGTTTCAAAGATCGTAGAGATCATTTAACAAGTTTATAGAATCTACCCGGTAAAAATCCCTAAAAATGATTCATGGTTATAAAACTATGTTGGTGTTTGTTCTGCGAGATAAAGAGTTGGCCACGTTTTGCCGACAGGGCAAGGTCGTATGATGCTGTCAAGTTGGCCATTATAAATGTTTATGATGCAAAAGTCTTTACTGCGCATGTTGATCTTCAATGGGATCTTCATGACGTTATACAACGGATCGTTATCTTTGAAAAGAGTCTTGTGACATAGTCAGCATGAAGATGGGTTCCATGGAACCCTAGTCAAGCTAAGCTTCGACGGACGAGTGATGAGCTATTAGGACAACCCTGATGGCATCTCGGGCCTTGCCGCCTAAGCCAATGGGTTCCCCTTGCCCGTTCGGTTCGGGAATAAGCAGGAATAAGGATGGAGAATAAGGAGAATAAGGGTCTATTCTTTGTTCGAGTGGAGGATAGGAATAAGGAGAATAAGGTGAAATAAAGGTAAGTAAGGTGAGATAAAGATAGGAATAAAAGTGAAATAAGATGGAATGAGGAGGAATAATCGTACCACGGGAAAACGTGTCGGAAGGAGAATAGACCCCTTATTACAGGGCCTATTCTCCAAACTAACAGGCCCTTATGGAGATGAAGGGACTCATAGGTCATTATGTTATATTTTATTTGGGCCTATATGAGACCACTACCATGTAAATTGGCTACGGAAAAAGGGGTGATCACTTCCGAAATAAAAAATGACTACAAAAAAAAGATGGTAACTTAGGGATAAAGGAGAGTATCCGAAAACACCTCCTTGTTTTGTACTAGCTACACATACACAATTTTGTTTGTTAAAGAGGTCCTCATACTCATGATTTGTTCTTAGAGTATTGATGTGGATCATATATGTTAGAGACATATGATAGAGGCTCAATATAGATTGATCCATAGGGATTTCAGAGTAGAGATCATATTCTTTGAACCAGTGTGGGAAATGCTTGGTTCGAGTATCTCGTTGAGAGAGATCCAGTTAGAGCTGACTATCAAGCACAACGAGTCGAGCAAGGCCTTGGTTCGAACTCCCTCTGCTTATATAGACTCACCGCTTGCTCGGAGTTGAGCTTTACTCGATGTTGGACTAAAGTAAATCCCATTATCGAGACCTTATCGAGTTGTCGAGTCGAGCCCATTATCGAGGTCCTTATCGAGTTATCGAGCCGAGCCAGGCTCGGCTCGGTCTTGGCTCGTTAAGCTATCAAGCTCAAAATTCTGCTTCAAGCTCGGCTCAATAGCTTAATGAGACATTCTCACGAGCCCTTATCAAGTTGAGCCCAAGCCTGGATCATCGAGCTGTGACACAATAGCCATCCCTAGATCCATTGCAGCGGCGTCATGATAAAAGACTTTTGTTCATATCATCATATGGTGGCAACAATCGTAAAGGTCTCTGTTAGAGAGACTGCTTTCAACGTTTTATATCTAGAGCATTCAAGACCCAACTGTAGTAGCTATAGATTCCTTATATCACAAGCGCAAGAAGATGGAGTTGAGAGTTTGGCGATTATACTTGATACATGTACTTGGCTTGTGCGTATTAAGTGTTGTAGCGTAAAAACCGGACATTCAACGCTCCAACTTAAGGGGGATATTGAGAGAATTGTGAATTGGGTTGCGTGGAGTTGTCAGTCCCACATGGTTAAGTGGTGGGACTTGCTTATGGTGTGGTTATATATAGAGTCATACGCCTCCTATATTCACCGATAAACTTAATATAAGATCTAGGACTTAGTGGCTTTTCCTGTAGTTTCATCACACTTCTTAGGGAGCATGTTCCATGTAAAATCGAAGTTTTCTTTGTTTCTTTGATCCCTCATTTTATTTTGTTTTTTTTCATAGTATGCATGAGATATATGCCTGTAAATATAGGCTTACGAAAACTAGGGTTTAGTAAATTTGACATTTATACAAGTTCGTATTTTTGAATTACTTCTATATTTTTATACATTTTTTGAGATGGTAGAAAAAGAATTATGTCTAAGAGTTGAAATGAAATATGTATACATATTCTAAGATTCTATATATAATGGTTAAAAAGGTAAAAACTCACTCCTTTAACTCTAGTATTTTTGTAGCATTCCATATTGTTGGAGTATTTGGTTATGCGTCTTTTATATTGTAGATGGATAAATGGATTTCTGCTCTAGTCTCACATCTACCAGTTTGGAGATGTGGAGATTCAATGGAGGATATATATAGACCCTCATACCTATTGTATCCAGACGAGAAAAGCAATAGACTATCAGCCCTCTGAGGCATTCTCGTGGTTTCATCATGTTCCTTAGGAAGTATGGTTCCACGTTAAACCTTGTGTTTTTCAATTTCTTTATCTTTATTTTTTATAAGCTTTCACATTCCTATTTTTTAACAAATATATCGGAGGATATGTCTAAAGCTCAGTTCGGTCCAGTTGGACTTATTGATATATGTAGTTTGTCTTCTTATCGTTTTTTATCTTTTAGACATTTCATCAAATACTTACAGTGTGCCGCAAATTTGATGGCGGTGGGTTAATCCAAAAAGGAATATCAAATAAAATTAAAATTATATATGTGGCCTCTAATACACAATAATAACAACATGTAAGCTAATGGCACGAAATAAAGCGTAGAATCTCTAACACATAAAACACAATGAAATTAAAAATATTACTATTAACTTAACACATAAAGCACAACGATAAAAATATATATAACTTTAAGAACTAAATGCATTGCCTAAATTTATATGTTAGGCGCTCTTATATATGTGATTTAGAAATTGAAATTTACAGGATATTTGAATTAACCATAAATCAATTCAAAGCATTGACTACATATGGAAATTTGCACGAGGTTAAAAAAAATGTGTCGTTTGCATTAAGACTGATTGACGACTGTTTTAAAAGTTTATCATAGAGATAGAATAGGACTTAACATTTGGTGACCTTTCTTTGTTAAAAAAACGCCACATTAAATTCAGGGGAAATTGCATAGTTATATATAAGTCCCTTCCCACGAAATACTCGGGGATCCCTCTTACTCCGGCTAAGGGTAGGATCGCGGCAGCGCAGCTTCTCACAGATAGGGTTAGGACCTTGCTCTGTCTCTGGAGAGCAACGTTCTTAACCTTTGTTGGCCGCTTACAGCTGCTCACTTCTGTAATTTCTGAAGTGTACCTCTACTGGGCTGCGGAATGCTGATCCCGATGGGGGCAGCTAGGAAGGTGGATTCGATCTGCACGGATTTCCTTTGGACCTATGGCACTCATTACCTTCCAAAGAAGGAAGGGGGCTTGGTTGTTCGATCACTTCTCTCCATTCGCAAGGTCATGCTCTTTACTTGGTGTGGGAAATTTCTCTCTAATAACAACTCCATTTTGACCTCATTCATGGGGGGAAGGTATCTCGGGGGGAGGAGGGGATGATTTCATGCGCTGCGTAAAGGCTTCGGGGGACTCTCTTGTTTGGAGAAGCATCGTGGACATACAACACAGACTGGCTATCACCACGGGCGGCCTGCCCCCATTGGGCGCAAACCGACACATCACTTTCATAGATGCGTTTGATAGGGTAAGAAGTAGCATACAAAATGTTTCCTGGGCACTTATCCCATGGAACTCAAAGGCTATATTGGACCGCCTACCAACGTTGGAAAGACTCTCAAGATGCAATATACGAATACATATCCAAAAAAATACACTACTTTTTTCTCCCTTGCGAGGATAAATCAGAGATAATAACAGCAAATGTACTGTCGGACGTATACAGTACGCCATTAAAAAAGGGAATTTCTTTTTTTGTGCACAGATCCGTATAACGTACGAGTACTTGACGATCAACTCATCAATGCGATGCTTCTAGTTTATTACGGAAGATTCATTGACGGGTCACTGCAGATGTGTTGACTTCGTTTTAAATCCATGTACCTGTACCTTGGTACTTTTTACTTTCATACATCACTCGTCAATTTGGAATCGACCCATGCACAGCAAATCTCGTTCATATTCTATATATGGAACGTATCCAAACTCTAATTTCCACAAAACCTAATTACTAAGGTTAACAATAAATCTACAATAGAGGTGAGGATCAGAATTCGGTTATTTTTCTTAGAAAATCTGTCATTCGACTGTCGTCGATTACAACACTGAATAGAGCAAAAGTCGATCTTCAAAGATTCAGAGATGGTCGCTCGATGGTTATCTTATGCTAGTCAAAACTAGGGAGGAACGATCGTTACGACTGCCCCTTCTAATATGTTCAAAAAATACAAAAAAAATATCATTTTTTCTCCTAACTCCACCATCCATACCTAGTGCATGAGCTCACTAGTCATTACCCTCTTCCGACAAGTTGCCTCCCTCCTCCCATATGCCCTCTATCCACCCATGTTTGCCTCGTCGCCCCTCCATCCGATGCCTTCTCTCCCTCCCCGATCTCCCCTCCCCATCATTCTCTCCCTCTCTAGTTGCAACCCTTGTCTCTTATTCCATCATCCATCCTTGCCTCGTCGCCCCTCCGCCTGACTTTTCTATCTCTCCAATCGTCTCTCAATCACTTCCTTCGCTACGATGCATCCCTCATTCTCTCTCTATCCCCTATGTGATCTCCATCCCCACCACCTTCCTCTCTATCCAGACAACATATTTCTCAACGATTGCAGCCTCCCTTCCTTTAGTGTCATTATCTGTAACACCCTAATCCCAAACATAGTACCACATGGAAAACTCACAAAGTGTGGGTGTGGTTTATAAGTGGTGGGGATTACTACTTGACAACTTGTGCTTAAGCATTTTGGGTGGTTGTCAACGGTTCCATCTGGGTCCGTACCCAATAAGTTGTCAGGGCCAGTTTTCCTCGATAACGGACCGGGGACCTAA
Source organism: Ottelia alismoides (assembly GCA_037367405.1). Lineage (NCBI taxonomy): Eukaryota > Viridiplantae > Streptophyta > Magnoliopsida > Alismatales > Hydrocharitaceae > Ottelia > Ottelia alismoides. The sequence continues at coordinate 1,209,647 of JAZKJV010000482.1, forward strand.
GCCCGGGACGTTATAAATGGTATTAGAGCCAAATTCCCTCTGATAGTGAAAAGGGCTACCCGAGAGGTGGAGCCGCCCACACAAAGAGGTTGGAAGAAAAGGCTACCCGGAGTGTTCAGCCGTCACTGTCACTGGGAATAAGTGATGTGCCATATCGCAACGAGGACATTGCGAATATAAGTGGGGGAGGTTGTAACACCCAAATCCCAAACATAGTACCACATGGAAAACTCACAAAGTGTGGGTGTGATTTATAAGTGGTGGAGATTACTACTTGACAGCTTGGGCTTAAGCATTTTGGGTGGTTGTCAACAGGTCCATCTGGGTCCGTGCCCAATAAGTTGTGAGGGCCAGTTTTCCTCGATAACGGACCGAGGACCTAAGCCCGGGACGTTACATTATCTTCATTGAATGATTGTCTCCTTCTCTTCGGTAACTTTCATTTTTGCAAGTAATAATTTCTATAATTATAAATTTCAAGTTTAATTAAAAATAATTTACGCAAAAATCCATTAATTATACTCCCAATTTCAATGTACTGAACTTCTAAAGGTAACAGTGTGGTACATAATCTATTGATATAGTAACAATGAAAATCCTAGCTAACGAGATAGGGTAACCATGATTAACTTTATGAGAAGACCTTTGTGCCCTTCATGAAGAAGATGCCATCTTTGAATTTCTCCCCCAAAGATCCAATCTGAGTTTGGCCTCGCCTCTAATCTAAAATGCACAATCCATGTCTCCTTCCTCGAGAGCTACTATCCAATAAACAGTTCTCTCCAAGCTCTAAGTGACACCACCATCGGCCATTGATGGCTTCAGGCCTTCACGGCCACCAACACCTTCTCGTCAACGCTGCTCCATCGCAAGAAGGTCCCTTTGCTTCTGTGAACGTTACAATGGTAGGTTGGGGGGTCGGGCTCCTTCATGTCCCACATTGTCGCATTGCAATGGGAAACATGTCAGAACTTCGCTATCGTGGCCTCCAGACCACTCTCGTATGCATACTACCGAGCATGCTCAACAATGCTCGTATTCAGCACATGTAACGCTCCATGCCTCATTGGATCGTCCCACATCAATACTGATACCTTGCACCTTCGTGTGTACATCTATGTGATCGTATTGCATTTCTCTTCAATGCATATTGCTTCACTGCATATAGCCCTTCTGCGCTCGCGTACATACCTCTACGTGCATCCACCATCATGTCTTGTACTATTGTCTGTACTTGTTGCTTGTACTGCTACTTTCTTCACGACACTCTACTAGCAAGCCAGTGTCATGTATGACGCTTATCCATTGCCACGTAGGATTGAGCCTCCAAGACCCCGTGGATAACCTCCGTACTACCTACACACTCTAGAATTCTCCTGAAGTCAGCTCCATCGATCATTCTCATGCATCTGCTACCGTATTTGCACAATCATTATCGATCACAGAATTTGGGGGTGTGATAAGCCTCTCCAACCTGAAGATCATCCCAGCTAGATATCCTCGGTCTCACCTCGTCTGCTGTACAACTCCTCCACCATAACTTGTCATCGCTCGACATGTACATCGATGTTAAGCCATCCTTATCAGCTTCCCTCGTCTTGATCACCCGAAGTATACTTCCATGTCCCATAGGAAGTTTTCCAAATCCTTCACACTTTCCAGTCATGTGAATGGTTTGGGTTCAGGTACCCTTCGTTGTTGCACCTCCTGGATCTCCTGCCATTCATTATCGCCTTCTTGATGAGGGAGATCTCACTACGTAGATCCTACATCATCACGTTGAATGCATCCAGTTTGTCATTCAAGGACTTGATATGTTCCGCTGAATGTTGGGTCTCGTCCCAACATCTGATCCCTCTGAAGAATGATCCTCTAGGCATGTGATGCAATGGGCATGTGTCTCGATTGTGGACTCCATGTAACGTCCCGGGCTTAGGTCCCCGGTCCGTTATCGGAGCATTACTGACCCTGAAAACCTCTTGGGATCGGGCCCATACGGACCCGATTATCCACCTCCAAAATGCTCAAGCCGGGTTGCTAGGTAGTAACCTCCTCACTTTTTATCCCACCCGGAAATTCCTTGTTTCCACGGTATGGGACTTTTTATGGGGTTTTACTACCTCCCCCACTTATATTCGCAACGTCCTCGTTGCGACATGGCACATCACTTCTTCCCAGTGACAGTGGCGGCTGCACTCTCCGGGTAGCCATTTCCTCCAACCTCTTGTAGGGGCGGCTCCACCTCTCGGGTTGTAACACCCTAACCCCAAACATAGTACCACATGGAAAACTCACAAAGTGTGTGTGTGGTATATAAGTGGTGGGGATTACTACTTGACAAGTTGGGCTTAAGCATTTTGGGTGGTTGTCAACGGGTCCATTTGGGCTCGAACCCAACAAGTTGTCAGGGTCAGTTTTCCTCAATAACGGACCGGGGACCTAAGCCCGGGACGTTACAAATGGTATCAGAGCCAAATTCTCTCTGATAGTGGAAAGGGCTACCCGAGAGGTGGAGCCGCCCCTACAAGAGGTTGGAGGAAATGGCTACCCGGAGCGTGCAGCCGCCACTGTCACTGGGAAGAAGTGATGTGCCATGTCGCAACGAGGACGTTGCGAATATAAGTGGGGGAGGTAGTAAAACCCCATAAAAAGTCCCATACCGTGGAAACAAGGAATTTCCAGGTGGGATAAAAAGTGAGGAGGTTACTACCTAGTAACCCGGCTTGAGCATTTTGGGGGTGGTTAATCGGGTCCGTATGGGCCCGATCCCGAGAGGTTGTCCCGGCTGGCTCAGAAAGTGCTTGCCCCAAGGTAGGAGCCCCTCTGTGAGTAACCCTATTCGACACTCTAGAATGGTGAGGGTGGAAGCGTTGTCCTGCACGTGCTCCTGCTCTGTCATTACGAGCTATCCTGTCAGAAAAGTTCGATCTCATCTGCATTGGTTTACTCTCGCATAAGTCTTGCTCCACCCGAGCAGCAGCATCAATCACTTCCTTCATTGTGACCAAACGAAGGGGCACCAATCTCTCACGAATCTCCTTGCGAAGTCCACGGAAGAACTTGAATGCCTTGTCAGATTCAGTTGGCACAGTGCTAGCAGCATACTTCAACAATTCTGTAAATCTATTCAGATAAGCAGTCACGGTTCTGTTCCCCTGCTCCAGTAGCGTGAATTCTACGTGGCGCTGCTCTAGCTAGTATTCCAGATAAAAATGCTCCCGGAACACCTCAGTAAATTTCTCCCAAGTAACTGGCGATGTAATCTGCAACTCCACAGAACTCCAACATTCCTCAGCATAGCCCGCTAAGGAGTAAGTGGCAAGGGTAACCTTCTCCTCATCAGGTACATGTATGGTGCGGAATACCTTTTCCACACGCTTCAGCCATCTCTCTGCCACATCTGGGCTTGTATTGCCCAGAAACTCTGGAACTTTCTCCTTGCGATATTTTGAAAATGTCCTCTTGTCGTAGTGCCGGCGATGAGGGGAGAGGAGGAGGTGGTGGTGGCGGTGGTGGATCACCATCACCCCCACCCATTCCAGACCCGCCTTCGGACGCAGATCTCGATAATCGCTCCTCAAGCATAAGTTGTCTCTGCTGCACATCCTGCAGCATCGCCATCATCGCAGCCAACTGCTGTGCAGTCTGATCCCTACGAGGCGGCATGATCTGCAAGTGTAGAAATAAAAAGGAAATTGCAATTAGATCCTAGAGTAGAGGATAGTCAACATTGATCAATACATTTTTTTTGACAGTAGACAGACGACTACTTGTCTAATGTACAATGGTATTTCTCCTATCATACAGTTGTCTATGATTGATGGGGTAATTGGGCTCTGATACCATTTGTAACATCCCGGGATTAGGTCCCCGGTCCGTTAACGGAGCATTACTGACCCTGACAACCTCTCGGGATCGGGCCCATACGGACCTGATTAACCACCCCCAAAATGCTCAAGCCAGGTTACTAGGTAGTAACCTCCTCACTTTTTATCCCACCCGGAAATTCCTTGTTTCCACGGTATGGGACTTTTTATGGGGTTTTACAATCTCCCCCACTTATATTCGCAACGTCCTCGTTGCGACATGACCCATCACTTTATTCCCAGTGATAGTGGTGGCTGCACGCTCCGGGTAGCCATTTCCTCCAACCTCTTGTAGGGGCGGCTCCACCTCTCGGGTAGCCCTTTCCACTATCAGAGGGCGTTCGGCTCTGATACCATTTGTAACATCTCGGGCTTAGGTCCCCGGTCCGTTATTGAGGAAAACTGACCCTGACAACTTGTTGGGTTCGAGCCCAAATGGACCCGTTGATAACCACCCAAAATGCTTAAGCCCAAGTTGTCAAGTAGTAATCCCCACCACTTATATACCACACACACACTTTGTGAGTTTTCCATGTGGTACTATGTTTGGGGTTAGGGTGTTACACTCCATCTCTGCCAATACTTTCTCTAGTGTTACAACTTGCTCGCGACACCCACCATCTACGCTCTATCGATTGAAGATGAACTTATACCAACAAGTTCCTTTGCTCCTGCAGTCGACTGCATCAACAGTCGCTCCTAGCTTTTTTCGTTTTCTTGGCACCAATCAAGCTTCGTGATATGCTCCTTTGTTCTGACACTAGTTGTCACAAGGGTGTAATCTCGACTTCGATTTTTGAGACTAACTTGTACGGCGTTAGCTAACCTGTAGCTAACCAGCCTTCCTAAGTAGAACGGTCACGGACACATTCCAACTCTTCTTGAACTTGTACTTGCTGAGGCACCGACGTTCCAACACAAGCAAAAGCAAGAATATCGGATCACTCGAGAACACTCTCAAGAACTCGCTCAAGAATTCTCAAGAACACTACTACAAGATCACACAAGCACATGCACAAAGCTCTTTTCTTATTAGAATGGGAGAGTCGCTCTGGAGTGGGGTGTGTATAAATGAGCCACCACCCTCCTTATTTACAAGACTCAAAGCAACCAAAGGGGCGCTCAATATTACATCTACAGTAATGATATATAAAGATCAAGAGATCATTCGAGTTCTTTGGCAACTCTTCACATTCTACAGCAACTATTCATCTTCTATATCTTTGACTCCCTTTTTTCCTTTCGTCTTCTTGCAAGGTTGATGCCACATCAACCACTCAATCATCAGCACACTCACGCTCCAACACTTACTGATGTAGATTTGTCGTAATTCACTGAGTGACACTGAATACTCGGTCTTGTGCCAAAGGAAACCCACGGCCACCGAACTCTCGTGCGGTAAACCCTTCCTTGGCGTTTCACATACTAAGGGGAAGTCCGTCAGAACTTCGCTATCATGTTCTCCAGACTACTCTCGTACGCATATTACCGAGCATGCTCGTACTCAACACCTGCAACTCTACATGCCTCATTGGATCGCCACACATCAATACCGATATCGTGCGCCTTCGTGCGCGTACCTATGTGATCATACGGCATTGTTCCTCAATGCATATTGCTTCACTGCATACCGTTCTTCTGCGCTCACGTATGTACCTCTGTGTGCATCCATCGTCATGCCCCGCACTGCTATCTGTACTTGGTGCACGCAATGCTACTAGATTCACGACACTCTGTTATCAAGCTACTGTCCTATGTGATGCTTCTCCATTATCACGTACGCTTGAGCCTCGAAGACTCCGTGGGTAACCTTCGTACTACCCGTACATTACATACTCTTCCTGAAGTCAGCTCCATCAATCATTCTCAAACATCTGCTACTGTGTATGTACAGTCATTCTCGATCACAGAATTTGAAGGTGTGATAGTTGCCATGTCTCATTAGTTAGGATCCTTATTGTTACCAAATTAAGAAATTATGTATCATGTTGTTACTATTGGACGTTCATGTCTGACATAGAAAATGGGTGTATAATTTAAGATTTTTTGTCTAATTTATTTTTAAATTAATTATAAATATTTAGTTTTGTGATCTCCATGCAAAATCACCAAGATATAGTCTCGACTTGTTAGATTTTTTCTCAAATTTTACTAAGTATTCAACGATCAGTCAATGGTGTGACAATGATGGTGAATGAGCCAGGGTTTACTGAGGTAAAATTGGCCAACTCGAGGCAAAAAAAATTGGATTGTCAACTTTACTTTATAATTTCCGAAATTGATAGCTGGTTATAATCATTGGAAGAAATGTAAGGATGTTTATGGTGAGGATGGAAATTACGACGTCCATGATGATGCGGACTTATACCGCAGGGAGAGACGTCATGGAGGAGAGATTGTTATCTACGAGAGGTATGATGACAGAAGGGAAGAGAAGAAAAAAAGGATAAGGGAAAATCATCTTTAAGTAGATGAAGAAACATGAAATATGTGTCGCAATGTAAACTATTATGGTATTTTTGCCATACGAATCTTATGATCTTTGTAAATTACTTGTTCAACTTGTAAACACACTAGCAGAAAATGAACCTTAGCCGACGTTTATAAACGTCGAGTTAGAGCCATTTAAACGTCGCTCTATGATAAGTCGACATTTATTTAACGTCGTCACGATATGTCGCTCTAGCCTCGTCGTCTTAGGCTAAGACGACATTTAGTAATAAACGTCGACCTTTGCCTCTGTCCAAGGTCGACGTTCAAATGTTGTCTTAAAACTTCGAAAAATCATTCCACTGACGCCGTTAGAGGCTTTTCCCGACGTTCAAACGTCGACCTTGAGTAGTCAAGTACAACGCTTGAACGTCAACCTTAACCTATATTTTTGATCCCATGTAATACATAAATATATTGTCATAATACACACATATATCATCATATTTATGGAAATAATATGCATCTGAACTCTTTGAAAAAAATAATTCATAAACAAATTTTTTTCATTGAAAAAAAACTACATATAAAGTTTTCTATACAAAAATTTCTACACTGACTAATCAAATAACCAAAACTACCAGATCTCTCTTATTCTCATTACAAATTCTTTGAGTAATCTAATCTGATTAAAAAAAATACATTTTGATCCTCAAACCACGAGCCCTAAACCACAGGTTTCTGGTGCCGTTCGTTCTCAGCCGCCGAGCCCTAAATGGGCGGTGATGGTGGTTGGTGCCGATGCGGTGGTGGGTCGTTCTAAGGCTGCTCGAAAATAGTGAGACGGCAAGGCGGTGAGGCTTGACGGCCCGAGAGAGATGGCGGCTCCCGCAAGGGCGATGCTGGCCCCAATGGGCTCCGCCGCTGTCGCTTGCGGATGAGTAAAGAAACGACGGAAGCATAGATCGAAGCTCGCTCGCGTCGGTGGAGGGTAGTGGCGCCGACAAAGGGCATGGGGGCGAACGACTTCGCAACAGGGGCGCCGTTGTGAGGAGGCGACTTATGGATTGCCAACAGCCTGGAGAACAGTGGAGAGGTAACGTTGTCAGGAGACTAGCATGCTTGGAGGATCACTGCCGTGAGAGGAGCGGTGAACGGAGGACAAGATCTAGATGGAGCAGGACAAGGGTGATGTCTCCCTTCCTGATCGTTGGTGGGGGCTATTGCAGACAAACGGGATGATGGATTTCACTGAGGAGGGAATGTGGATTGGGGAGTACTTTGTAGAAGAGAACGATGGATGGAAGTTGAAGGGTCGATCCATAAAAACGATGGATGGAAGTTGAAGGGTCGGACGATAACTATCTTTAGAATCAAAGTCGAGTCCTTATAAATGTCGGTCGGAAAAGAAACGCTTACACATGTGGACGACACTCGCTTAAAAAAACGTCGACCTAAATGTAATAAGGTCGACGTTTGCATTGACGTGTCGCCAAAAAAAAGAATTCTCGACGTTTATACATATGTCGATTTACGTTAAATCAAGCACGACGTTTGTTATGATAGAATGTTGGGAAAAGCTAAATCTCTTGTAGTGACATCGTTGTTATTATTCCATCGATCATGTGAAGCTACTAACTCTTACATCACATACCCTATGGTTAATAGACATCTATTTATCCATCAAAAGTGAATGCAATATGTTAAAAATAGGATACTTTTACCCTTCTTAAGTATATAATTTACAACTCATATCCTTTCTCCTCCTCCCCCAACTCCTTCCTCACCTCCCCCGAACCTCCGCCCGCACCTCCCCCGCAACAACCCCTCCCCAGCACCTCTACCTGTAACTCCCCAACATTGCCCCCTTTCCCCGGACCTCCCCCGCGGCTCCCCCATGTCACGTCCTTCCCTGCACCTCCGCCTGCGCCGCCCTCCTACCGAGCACCTCCATCCGCATCTCCATTTCGTTCCTCGACACCTCTACCTGAAGCTCCCATGTACCACCCCTCTTCCCAGAGCCTCTCTTGTAGCTCCCCCACGTCGCCCCCTTCCCTGCACCTCCGCTCGCATCTCCCTTGTGTCGCCCCCTCCCTAGCACCTACTCACCGCTCCCTCTCGTTGCCCCCTTCCCAGCACCTCCGTCATCGAGCTACGAGCAAAGGAGATTGATGTGCTTCTACCTCCGTTGGGTTTATCAGAATGGAGAAGAGGAGGAGAAATGGGAAGAGTAAAAAAGGAGGACAATAGTGGAATAAAATCCCCCATCGATTTAAGTATGATTTGATTAGCTCAACTTTGACCCAAGCAAGTTGACTCAAAAGGAGTCAAGCTAACGACGGGGTTCGTGGTGTAAGACGAAGCAAGTCGAGGAGACATAACCAAGTCGAGGAGACATAACATTGTTTACAAGGTCAAGCATATAATTTACAAAGATTATAGGGTTCTTGGGATAAAAGTCTCAAATATTTCCAATTTCATATATTTGATATTCCTATGCTTACATCATGTATTTTTGATCTAGATTTAGATTTCCTAAAATTTATGTATGATGTTTTATGTGTGATGTATATGTATGAGTATGTGTATGTGAATGCATGTGTGAGTTTTTATATATTTTGTGTGTATGAGTATATGCTCATGAATGTGTCTAATTTTATACATCCATGCATATGTGCGTGGGCGCATGCATATCTGTGCGTGCATATGCGCACACAAATGTGTGTGATTGTTTTCGCGTGTGTACGTGTAAATGGTTGTGAATGTACGAATGTTTCATTCTTTTGAGTGTGAATGTGTGTGTGTGAATAAATGTGATTGAATAGGATTGATGGTTGTGAATATGTGGCACCATATTTAGTTCCATTTTTGCTCACTTATACCACAAAAACTTTTAAGAGTTCATTTTCAGATGTGACCACAAAGAGAAACTACAAATGATCGAAGAATGTGATTGCATTTGGAAATACAATCATCCACATGCGATTAGGGATGTTTATCAAGTTGAACGAGTCGAGTTGGTCCTGACTCGGACACTAACTCTATAACAAAGCTCATACTCAAGCTCGGGCTAGATAAGCTTCGAGGCCGTGAATGCTAACTTAAACTCAAACTTGTTGACTCGTGATCTTCTTAACGAGCCTTTTCATAGTAAGATAACTTTATATTCTTTATATGCGAACTTTTTATGAAGAAGTAATTGAACTCGTTAATAATCATGTTAATAATAATGTTTGGAGATGAGAGCGCAGGATTCGTAGTGTCTCAAGTGTAGAGAGGAATCGGTATGACAACTTGTGTTTGCTTTTGTATGAAGGAGAATCCACAAGTTGTAGAGTTACATTGGTCTCTAGGAATGATTGTGTTGCTTGTGCACGAAGGAATCCTAATGGGAGATGGAGGACATGGGAGCGGAGAGACATAGCGTCAGGCATGGTAAGATGGATGGGTATGGCTTGTATGGGTTTCTGAATTTTTTTAACTTTTTTAGTCATGGAGAGAAGTTAATAAATTAAGAGAGAGTGGATAAATATCACACAACTATAAATATTTTATTGATGATGAATTATTTCTTCCTCATATTCATACATCATCTATGCACATATCGAATGGAAAATGTATAAAAATAAAAATAAAATCAAAGTAAGTTATCGAGTCGAGTTAATGAGTTGTGCTTGCCTCAAATCGGACTCGACTTGATAACTCTAATGAGTCATTTATCGAAATGAGACTTGGATACAATAACTTTTCAAGCATGGTTCATGAGCTCTTATCGAGTTGATTCTGAATCAGGCTCATCGAGCCCAAGATTTTCTGACACCCTACGTGCGACTACAGAGAATGTGATCACATGATTGTCGTAAACACGTTTTTTTAATGCATCTACATTTTATATTACTTGGGCTCTATTATGACACTACCTCACATTTCTGTGTTTTCTTTGCAGTGAAATATATCATTTTAGTTATTATTTAATACACAAACTACATTTTTTTTATTGCATTGAGATCCTAAAAATTAATGTTAGATACATGCTATTATTTATTTCATTATTTAGCTATTGTAAATTTATACAGTCAATTTCATTATTTTAAAATTAACTATGTTTAAACTTTTTTTAAGTTTAGTCTAGAATATTAAACTAATTGCATTTTGATCCTTAATTAGTTTTGAAAATAATTTATAATTTCAAATTAATTTCCTTTATTTTAAATGCTTAAAATAAGAATATGCATAAAATTTTAATAATTGCATTATTTTGCATAGATCTGATTTTTTTCCTTCCATTTCATTTATTTAAAAATTCCAAAAAAACTCTAAAAACAATGAAAACATCCAAAAATTAGGAAAAAATAATACAATACTAGGAATATAAATGAATATGCTCTCCAAATTTCAATTCAAACTCATCATATTGATTACTTTCATAATATATCTAAGCATGGTAAAATAAACTCAAAATGGCAAATGAAATGAATCTTTGGTTAAGATGAACATCTTTTATAACCACTTGTTGCTAAGAAAAAGGGCATTTTTGGTTGCTAGGTTACCCCGGGTAACCTGGTATGCCCCATGCGCTATCCCTCCATTCCTGAGTTGGAATTAGCTATATAGACCATACAATTTCTTTTATATAATATTTTTTTAACCATGTTCAAATAAAAATTAATATAAAAATATATTATAATCATTAAAAACTTAATATAACACATAGTCAATGTCACATCACATTACATTTATCATTCCAACACTCTCCAACCTTTCAACCATCCAAACAGTTACTGTTCACGAGAGGATACCCCAACTCAGTTACCAAACAGGCCCAAGAGGAGGAAGAGGAAGAAGTAGGAGAAGAATATGATAGAAATGTAGGGAAAATGGATGAAAAGTAATTGGGTAGGCTCCGTTTGGTTGCAGGGTTGGGTTGGCCCAACCCGAAGTACCCCTCCTTCCAAACATCCCAATCCTCCTCACAGTTTACTATTCACAGGGATACCACAATCCAGTCCAATCCTGCCCAACCCTGCAACCAAACGAATCATAAGTTTCACCATTAAAAAATATTTTAAAAGAGATATGAAATTGCATCCATACCCAACAAAGGGCATTAAAGAGATCCTTTCCTATGTCAAATTGGACGAAGACAAGGAAAAGAAGACAAAGAAAGATGCGAATCTCTACAATAAATGACCCTTAGACCGTATTAAATTCTGCATAAACTCCGAAAACATTGCATCCATACCCTCAATGGAAAATAAAATTACAATAACAGGAACTAGAAGGAAATTGTGTGATGTTTCATTTATCATTTCTTCCGTAGTTAAATGTATAACAGCCAATATTATATGATGTTTGATTTTTAAATTCGCAAAGAATATTGCATTCATTATTATATTGAGTGCCATATAATGACGGTTATTTTTTATTCCAGATGTTTCTGAATTAACAAGGATTAATACAGAATTTTAACAAAGAAGTCGATATATAACCATCTTTATATGAAATTTTAGCAACAAATATGACATTAATTGCAAATCCCATAAGTAAAAGATAATTTTATCATTGAACAATGTATATATGGGTTTGATGGGGTTGCTCCGTCCCATTTTTTCCGCATTTCTTTATTTTTTTGAAAAATTTCACCATATATATTCATCTATATATCTCTTCGATATGTTATTCGAATTTCGTCAGAAACATAGACTCATATACCCTACATCTAGAATAGGTGGATTACAGCAATCTTTAGACCGTTAACGTTACGTGTTCTAGATAGAGGACATATGAGTCTCTATTTCTGACAAATTCGAATGGTGTATTGGAGATATATATATATATATATATGAATATACAAGGTGAAATTTAAAAAAATATGGAAAAAAGGGGCGATGCAGCGATGTCTCGTTTTTTCCTATATATAAATTTATTTATTTATTTATTTAACAATACAAGATGCAACAACGAGTAGGTCGCTTTTTGGCGAGGTATTCATTGAGGGTCATTAAGCCTAAGAGTCTATTTTGCCATAAAGTGGCACTCGTTGTGATATATTTTAATAATGGATTATACAATGGTGACATCTAAAATATTCTTTTGTTTAATTTTGTATGGGAGGTGTATATTGGTGTGCTTGGCAGAAGTCGAGCGCAAAAACAAACACATGAATAAGCAAGTATGAAAAAAACTACAAGATAATATTTATAAGGTTCGCATGTAACTGAACTACATCCTTGATGGCGACGATGGATTTCTCTTGTATGGTGGAAGGACCGCAGTACAAATGATAATTTAAAGTATTAACATTATGGGGGTTTATACAATCCAACGTACAAACAAAGATTCCTAAATGGATAGATTCTCAAAACTCTCTAACCAATAATATTTACAAATCTTCCTCAACAAGTTGGTATCCAAATCTCCCTAATAGGTAGAAAATGCATATGGATCCTCTAATTAATTAGGACTTGGACGGATTCTATAATCACAAATCAATCATAATCTAGATGGATTTTTTTATCTATCAGAAATTGGGTGGATTCTAAACTCAATTACAATTTAAATAGATCCTTGATCAATCAGCATTCAATTCATATCAATAATCTTCACTTTGAATTAAATCCACAAATTTTGAAGTAGCAAAGTAGTAGGTTTTATCTTGGATTGAGTTTACTTATAATAGCAGAGCAACAAATGCTAGACTCCATCATGGGGTGACTACTAATAGTTGAAGTTGAGAAAGTTCACTTGTAGCACCTCAAACACAGTACCACATCTAGTAATTACAAAGTTTGATAATAGTTTATAAGTAGCGGAGGCTAATATTACATAACCTAGACTTAAGCATTTTTTTGTGGTTGAGGGTTCTAATTGAGCCCAAGATCAACTGGTTGTCTTGTAGTAATCCCCAATAATAGACTAGACCTAGGTCTCGGGACATTACATATGGTATCAGAGCTTGTTCCCTCTAATAGTGAAAAGAACTGCCCAAAAGAAGGAGCCACCTCTACCATAGAGTTAGGCGGAAAGAGCTACCCATTACCCAAGAGGTAAAGTCATTATTGTTACTAGAATAGATTATGGGACATGCGTAACGAGAACGTTGTAAATATAAGTGGGGTTGATTGTAGCACCCCAAATATAGTACCCCATCTAGTAATCATAAAGTGTGATAGCGGCTTATAAGTAGTGGGGGCTACTACAATATAACATGGGATTAAGCATTTTGGATTGTGATTGTGGAAGTTGGGTTCAAGCCCAATAACTACGGTTTTTCACAGGTCTAAAGATGCCTCGCACAAAGCGGAGACAAAGTCGCGGTGGCGACCCGCAAGAAACCCTAATTAATCAACAATTAACCCACGACGATATAAATCAAGCGATGAAAATAGAAGTGGAGTTAAAATTTATTATTAACTCTACAAAATGTGTATAGTGCAAGTATGTGTAGAGTGTCAAACTCAGGGAGCAAGCAGGATAAATCAAGCAAAGATGCACAAAATGTGATATGTGATCAAGTGTCTACAAGTATGCAAAGTTTTTTTGTGGGTTTTTTTTAATTTTTGATTTTATATTTTTGTATTTTAATTTTAATTTTCTGATTTTATATTTTCTTTTTATATTTTATACTTTTGTATTTTCTTTTTCAATAATAGAATATATATACAAAGTAAGGAAGAGAGGGATGAAGTATTTATAACAATCAGTAAAAATACTCAAAAATCAGGAAATACAATGTTTTTAGTCTTTTTATAATTTTATGATGTTTTTGTGATTTTTGGGAGATTTTTATGAATGTTTTTGTTATTTTTTAAAGTCAAAACACTAGAAAATAGTGAACTGAGCTACTGACCAAAATTAAAATGAGGATTAAAAATAACAAACAGTATCCAAAATTCCTCAAATCAATTTTAAATCAAATATGATAAATCAAAGAAAACACAGAAACTGAGTTTGTATTTTTAGGATTTTTCTAGAATTTTTTTAGATTTTTATGAAGTTTTTAGGAGTTTTCTAATTTTTAAGGTTTTTGTTTTGAAATTTTTAATGATTTTAAACTGACACTAAAATATGGTAAGATATGCAAAATATAAATTTTTTAGAATTTTTCAAAAACTTTTGCTAATTTTTATGGATTTTCTAATGCAAACAGTGCTGAAAATGCATGTTTTTTTATTTTTAATAATTATGAAAATGCAATAAAAATGTAATACAAAAATATAGCGTGAATGAGCAAGCAAACAGAAACCTATGGTATTTTTTTGGTAATTTTTTGAGTTAAAATGATGCACGAAATAAATGCAAACATTCAAGCAAAAATACAACACTGGTAAGGGCACAAATGTAAATAGACAAACATCCAAGGGCCAACGTGCAAAATTTACAGAAATAGTATATCTGCAATTGAATATTTTGGCACTAAAAACAAATATGCAAAATCCCCGGGGGTCGCCTGCAAAATTGCCAAGTCACGTACGTAGCGCACGTGACCTAGTAGGGACCAACTGTAATATTACAAAAGTAGGGGGTGCAGTTCGCAAATTTCACAAAGGTTTAAAACAACCTCTGAAAGTTTGAATACTAATAAACAAAATACACAAAATGCGGGGGCAATACCGCAAAATCCCTTCGCAGAGGCGCTGGTGGACGGTGGGATGCACTTCACTTACACACGTGTCACGTCCCGAGCGCGTGATGCCGCTTCGCTCCAACGGCTCGGATTAGATGAGGCGGTGATGATCCGATGGCTCGGGACTATCTGATCCGACGGCGCTAGAGAGACCTGGAGAGGGCTCGATCGAACGGCCGGGAACACCCCTACAAGAACAGGGAAGAACCCGACCTCCACCGAGCTTCCACCGACGCTAGGGCATTGCTCCGGCCACCGTCTTCGTCGCAGAAGGTCTCCTTCGACTCCTGGAAGCGTCCCCTACCCACCAGCACAGCCAAAAAGACTCGAGGAGCACTGGTGCTCTGCGGCGGGGTCGAGAACCGAGATGACGGTCCAGGTACCTCTTCCTTCAAATCGACCCTCCCAAGGAGGGTCCTTTTCCTCCTGTGACCTGCAAAAATGGTTAGGGGAGGCGAGGGAAAAATGCCCCGCCCCACCCAGCAGCGGGAGAAGGCGAAAAGCGACAGGGAAGAGCTCGCCGGAGCTAGCTCCGGCGAGGCAGTATCGGAGGTGGAATGGTTGATCTTTAGGCGAAATGGAGTATAGAAAATGGAAGCTAAGGTTACTGAGAATATAATAAAGCGAAAAACATTGAATAAAAACTGACCTCAAGCCCAGAAAGGGCGAGATGGTACCTCACGGCCAAGGTGGCCGGAGGTGGCTGGAACACGGCCTTCTAGCCTCGCCGCACCTCAACGGGGGGTTTGGGGAGTCTCCTCTGTCACTGAAGGCTCACCCTACCCGCTCCCGGAGGTCTGAAGCTCTCAAAGACGGTTCCTCGAAGAAAGGGGGTTTGGGGCGATTTTTGAAAAGATGGTCGAGTGGGCTCACAAATCAATGGTGTCAGCTCGATGCAGCGATCCACAGCCTAAGGTGGACCTTGGGCGTGTATCACCATTGATCGAGGAAAAAATCTCAAGAAGAAAGCGTCGCAAGATGGTGAAAGGCGTGGTCCCCAAAATATCATGAAAATGGGTTGAAACATAGTTCTGACAAAGGCACAGGCAGGGGTCAGAGAGTTGACCCGAGGTCAACTCTCCAGCCCACCTGGTTGCTCCACGTGGACCAACCAGGAAAAAGTCTGGAAAAATACTTTGTAAAATCAACTTAAAATAGTAAACGATTTTATTATTTTTAAGTTATTCAAAAAAATTATTATTTTATAAGGTATTTTAATATGATTTTTAATTATTTTTATGAGGTTTATAATTAGAAGTTACCTTTTATACCCTTTATAGGGATCTTTATCTATATATTTTAATATTTTATTTTTATTTTATGAATTTAATTTTCTTAATTTTATTTATTATTTTATAAATTTATAAAGTATTTTTATACACTTAAAAATATTTTTATTTTATTTTTCTGAAGTATTTTGTACACTTAATAAAATAAAAAGTGTTAATTATACAGGTATATGTACTGGTATTATACCTATGTATTATAGACAAGTATTTTATTTTTGTATTTTATTTTTATTTTATTCTTGTTTTAATGTACACATGTATTATAAATAATATTTACAAAATTATGAAAATATAAAATGGTAAAAATAAAGAATAAATAATAAAATGATTATTTTAATCTATACAAGTATACAATAGGGGTCCAAAACTCAACTTTTAAACCGTAACTCCGAAAAATACGAAACCACCGCATTAAATAGCTTATTTTAAACTTTATACAATTAAAGGTGAGTTTGGTACATTTCGAGTTTTTATTTGCAAGATATAGGTCTGGGAAGTTAGGATTTGGGAATTTTATTCAGATCATAACTTTTTATTTGTATATTATTTTTGAGTGAAATCAATTTTGTATTTTTATGTATTTAATTATCTACAACTTTTATGTACAAAGTTTCTTTATTTGAGGTACAAAAAGTGGAACCAAAACTAGGTCCCAAAATGAATAAAGAATGAATTGAATAAAAGGTATTTTTATTGTATTATGGCCCTTATCTCCCCCTACTTTATTCCTTGTCGACCTAGTCATCGAGAAGCCTAGGTCTCGGGGTTTCGGGTTATAAAATATTTACAATATTTTATTCTTTTTCTTTTCTTTTATTTATTCTATAATTTTGGCTTTAAAAATCGAATTTTATACAATATTTACACAATGATGCATGAATGCTAAAATGTCTAAATTAAGCCTATTTACATGCATTTACTAGGTTTTTAAGGCCAAAATGATAGAATAAAGATGATGAAACGTAGGTTCATCACCCAACAGGTTGTTTGGGATAGTAATTTCAAAACGGACCGGACCTAGAGCATGGGACGTTACACCGCATATGTTTAAACTTGATCCCAAGAACTACCTTGGTGAATAAATTAGCTAGAGTATCCATTGTGTCTACCTTTTTCCTCTCGATTCATTTCTCAGAATGGATGAGGTAATACTTGAAATCAATATGCTCAATCCTAAAAACCTAGACCTGATTCATGGCTAGGCACATTGCACTAAGACTACCAAAATGTATGATAGTGTGATCATGTTGTAATTTTCAACTAGATGCCTTGTTTTACAACTTTTGTCCATGCATCATACCATGCTTATACGGTAGAGAAAATAACTGGAGATTGTAAAATAATCCAACTAATGACAAAATTTACCCAAGTAAATGCATAATATGTCTTAGATCTTATCTCACAAACATCTACAACATACTATGAATGTGAATATCCATTTATTGAATATTTTGAAACGCTTTCGTAAATAATGACACTATCAGATGTTCTTTTTAGTTACTATATCATATGCTAGATAACCTTTAGAGGACAATCAAACTCATTCCTACCGATGAACTTCTCAATATTCATATTGTATGATGCCATCTCCTTCCTTCTTTATAGGGGTTGCACATAGATCGGATTGGATGAATTTTACCTTAATCCATATCCAATCCAATCTTAACAGATCATAACTTTTCTCGATCAATTCCAATCATGTAAATATTCAAGCCAATCTGATCAAATGGATTATGGATTAGATCGGATTTTCGATACCTATATCCTCAACCTCAGGGCCTATCATCATGTCAGTAGCACTTAACATTTGGATTACGTTTTTGACGTTGAATTGATGTAAAAAAAGTTCACTACAATGGATTTTGTCAAGTAATGATTCAATTATAATAATTATAAATACTTTCTAAATATATATATATATATATATATAATTATTTTATTATTGATTTTTCAATCTAAAAGAATGTAACTAGAAGGTAGAACATAATTGGAGAAGAACTTAACCTATAGGACAACAATATCAACATCTGGTGTATGTTTTGCATTTTGTGACTGGATAATGAGATAGGGATAAGGGTTGTATCCCACATCTCTAAACAACGAACAAAGCCAATGAAGATGATCTTAGCGAGTTGGGATTGGAGCATAGTAATTGATCTAGGATGAAAATAATCTCCACTTAGGAAGGAGATGAAGGTAGATACGTTTGCATTGTCGATTTGTGAGGTTGGCTTGCGAGCAGTGGAATAGGATAGTTGAGATTTTTTATATTTTAAACATAAAGATGTCTTTGTTTGTATTCCTAGCATGATGTTACATGTTAAACTAAAATTAAAGTGCAACTTGTCTAAGGAGTATGGGTAAGGAATTTTTCAAGAAAGAGAGTTGTAAATGTTAATATTTGTAATATGATATTAACTTATTAACGGATTCGATCAGATCTAACTTGGTAGTTATCCAATCCAATTCATAATTTCACGGATTTTTAAAATCTCAATATGGTCTAATCTATTAGAATGACAACATTTAACCATTATAATCCAGTAACATTGGATTGGATCAGATTGTGGATTTTATCCTAATATGTGCACACATGTTGCTTTAACAAACCCAACGTTTATGGTTTCAGTTTGTTGCGCACATCAAAATTGGGACCCATGAAACAATCATAAGAAAACAACCACATTACAAGATTTACGAAGTTGCCTATTATTGGGTTACGTCTTTGACAATAGTGGTGGATCTCTATCAATATAGTGTAAGAATTGTAATAGATGAAATAATGTAAAATAGAGATATTTACACCTATAACCCTGAGTAGTTTCATAATTGACCCAAGAACCCTCGATAATAATGAATTACACCTAAGATCATAAATAATGTTTAACCCTTACTTGACATATCCTTGTGTCTAGCTCCATCCATTCCCACCGTGCCAGCTGGTCGTGCTCGTCTTCATCATGCTCCTCTGTGGGGAGGTCTTCGTGTCCATCCTCGGCCTCTTCTTACACCAAGTGCATCCCAACCAATAGGATGCAAGAAATCTCACCACGGACGTCATCAATTTGGACCCGGAGGTTGCTAGCCATTATAGCACGATTGATCTCAAGCTTTTGACTTTTTTTAATGGTTATTAAATAATTTGTAATTAATTAAATGACATCATGTAAATTTATTTAAAAAATAGACATCGATCGGCACATAAGGTATCGATTTTGGAGAGACCTGTTGACGAAATTGCCAACGGTCCCCTCTTCCAAATCCTATACAAACCCCCCACTTCCACTCTCTCATTCCTCACACCTTCTCCCCTTTCTCATTTCTACTTCTCTCCTCTCTCATTTCTACTTCTACCTCTCTCAATTTTACTTCTCTCATCTCTCCTAATCTCTATTCTCGAGCAACATTTCTACTTCCCAGCATCTCTCCCAATCTGTTATTCTTATTCGAGTAAGAATAAGAACTTTTTTCATAAATCATTTTTCATGAATATTTTTTGTAGATTTTTTATCAGTAAAGGCGAATATATTTTTGTGGATATTCAATTATATCTCTCCTTTTCTTTTCGGATATTTCTTCTCCATCTGAAGATACGCGTTATTCATGTAAATTTACCTTTATACTTTTTATTTTTTATTGCAACCTTTAAATATATGTGCAAAATTAGATACCTTTTAAGAATTTTAGTATCGTTTAAATGGATATTAAATTTAGTATCTTTTATATATTGTAATCACATGTGATTAATTTTTTTTGGATAACTACTTTGTTAGAGATGAAATTACATAATATTTATATTAAATTTAAAAATAATTATTAATGTCAAAAGAAGTTTAGATTTTAATTAACTGATCAATTTTATCATGTAAAATATTTGAAATAGTAAATGCTTAATTCTAAAAAAATTAACCAATAACTTAATAATATTCTTGGGGGGAGATGCCAGCTGAGAAGAGGTCAGATGCGGTAGTTCCGGCGAAGGAGAGGAGGTCTGATGCTGACTATATAATCGGCGGTTATATCAGACGGAGGGCTATGCCTTCGAGCTAGGAATCGCGGAAAGACAGCAGAGACGATAGATGGTGCCTCAGCTTCCGACAGCCTCGGAGGTATGTAGAACTGGAAAAAGGAAAAGGTAGTCAAGCAGTGTCATACTCGCCATTCATTTCTACTAGGGTACATTATTGTTATGCTCTTAACTCAAATAAATAATCAAATCATGTATTTGATTCGTAGATATGGCTCCAACATCGTTCTTGTCTTATTATATTGGGATGGACTTCCTTAAGAACTAGTGGAGACCGTCGCCTTCCTGGAACTAAGCAAGCATGCCCCTCTCGCTTTGCTTGACCCCCACATACATGAAGAGATGAGACCTTCTCCTACCGAAAATGAGAGCTAAGATATCTTTCTCTCCCTCCAGATCACCCGCTTCGCACCGCTCCGCTCTTTCATTCAATGGCTTCTCCCTCTCAACTCGCAACAATAACTACTCGAATATAATCAGGCTCCTTGATTGTGCACTTCCTCTCTTAGGATTTAGATGTGCGGACAATGCTTTTTGCTGGTGAGAGAGCTAGCTTTTGGGATGAGAGAGGTCTTTTGGCTAGTAGGGTAGACTGTTGATCTTCGTCAAGTAGTCTTTCCGCAAATCCTAAACCGGTAAAGGCCTTGGGTCCTGCTTAACTCCTAACCTAAGTTCGTCATTTCTCGATTCACAACTACTATTTCTATAATGATATTGATTTTCTCGGGGGTTCCGAAAATAGCATGAAAGAGGAAAGGATCTCATACATGTCAGTCTAGTATTTCCAGTATCCGCGGGTCTCTTACGTGGGGGGGAGGGGGAGGGGGGAAGGGGATTGATGTACATTTCCTCTTGTAGCTCAGAAGTGCTGATACAAATCGAATCATGCGAATGATCAAACATCTACGAAGTCGGGTACTTTCCCATCTCAGTACTCCAGCAATGAGTGACGAAGGCGGAAAGCCTGAGAATATGATCACTTGAAAGCGAGGAATGTCGGTTAGTATCTTTGATGATCAGGTAGACTATATTTGGGGTAATAAACGTATGGTCATATTACCATGCCAATTAACATACTTTGATCTACTAGATCGAGTATCCAAAGCCATTGATGTCCCATTCAATCAACATATACTTACATTAACGTGTAAGTGGTTGTATGAGGGATCAACATTCTTCGCAGTATCAAATCACGATGATGAATCCACCTTTGCAATGATGAATTCAATCTTCAATGTGATATTCATTCATCTTTTCGTAGAACCTACCCCTTTTTGTTTGGAAAATATGATGTCATCATCGAGGTAAAATAATCGCATTTAAATTAAGGAATTACCATATATTTCCCTTTTCTAAACTAACAAGCATATAATTCAATCAGGCTAACAAATAATTCGATTTGAGGATATCGAGGATCCCTCACAAATAAACACTAAAGATGAATTGTCGATGCCAATATCTGAAGAAGAAAGTAAAGAATCTGAAAAAGAATCTCATTCGTTAGAGGGAGAAAACATACGTGATAATACTTATCATGATTTTGGACACGGTTCACTAGTACAAGCCTTAGAAAATGACGATAGGGGATATTTTTATTGTGCAAATAATGAGGATGTTGATGAAGCACCGATGGAGGAGTTATCCCATGTGTTTAATCACGAAATTGCAGAAGCGGAAGATGTATTCTTTATACAGAGACTAGTTGATCCCACCGATTATTCTGGATCAAGTTATTGGTTGGGTAGGAGTTACATGTCGAAAAGGGATTTACAATATGACCTACAAAAATAGAGCATGGAAAATCACATGCAATATAAACCCAAAGACTCAAACAAGCATATTTTAATCATTTTATGTATTTATGAAGATTGTGAATAGCGTTTCCATGCATCGGAGAGGAAATCTCGAGGGAACGGGTATGTTTCAGGATATAGAGGAAACCATACATGAAAAGTGAGGGGGCGGGAGTTGCTTAAATAGGCGCGAGTGAGGGTCATTCGGCGAACTGTTTGCCAATCGACGAATGGTTTGCCATCTGATCGGTCTTTCGTGAATCCCGGACACGCACGTTAGTCCTCAGGAATGACCGTGCCTCGAAAATAAGCTTTGAATCGACCTCTTACGGATTGATCGCCGAACCATTCATCGATCCATATGGAAAGAAATTCAAATCAAATGAAAAGCAAATCACGGACGATAATGGCAAGAATCATTAAAAACCACACGTCATAAATACCACTTTACATGCCATTGCCACCTCTGCATGGAATTTGGCATCGGAATCGAGGGGGGTAGTAAATGGCAACAGTTAAAAAGGTCCCAATCGACCAGCAGCAGCCATCCCTTGGGACGTCCTCTCCTGTCTCTCCAGAAGAACACAGGTAGAAGGATCGGAGGAGGGGCACTGGGTGTGGTTAATCTGTTACATGCAAACAGATAGGGGTGGGGTTCTCGATATATCTCCATCTGCTCCAAGTTAAAGTTCTTCCTCTCTTTCCTCCTGCAAGCACCCATTCAATGCTTCCCTCTGACCTCGCAGCGGTTTTGCCCACGAGAGAATAAATGGGGTCTCCTCGTTTAATTCAAAGCCTCCCCCTCCCCTCTGTAACCCTTATTTTTGGAGCTGCGAATTTGACCCTGGACCCAACCCCACGTCCTTATTGCCATCTCCTTGGACGCTATGTATTCATTATGGATGCGTTTTAGGTGTGCTCTTCTTCTCCTTTCTAATTCTGGTGTTGGATTTAATATGCAGAAACCCATTGATGGTGATCTTAGCACCCTGCCATCAATGGCTTTCGAATCGCATCGGCATCTCCTTTGTCATGTGCTGCCTGCTGGCTAGTCTTTATACAGGTTTTTGTGGCATCCAGATAGAAATTTTGTGCATGCATGCTTGGAATATGAATCAGCAATATCCATCTGTTAATTGCAGAATTATCGTTTATGCTTTGAAAAGATCGTTTTTGCAATTTGTTATATGATTCGTACTTGCAGAACAAATTCTTTGAAAAGCAAAAAAGAAAGGAACTCGAGAATTAGAGTAAATGGTTTGTAACTGAGCTTCCATACGTTGACAATTAGGGCACAAAATATCCATATTCTGACTAATTTAAATTGAGAGAAGGAGAGAGGAGAATGACATAAAAAAGTTAACCATTTATGTGTTGAACTGATAATGATGGAAATGCAACAAATGGATCAAAATGAACTAATTCACATTAATCAGGAAACCCCCACTTCTCCAGTGGCCTTTGTTGCACCAAAACATCCAACAGCACATAAAAATGTAAAAAAAAAATAAAGAAAAGATCAAGGGAACGCTAATTACACAACACCTCGAATGTGGTGTGGCATGGTGAGGATCGGATCGAGTCAGGGAATCATGGTCAATTCCCTGTTATATGTGTTCTTCCTGTTCATGATCATCACCTGTTGTGGAGAGGGTTGGGACCAGTTGGCACAACCCTCATCTCCTCCTCCACCGTCAAGTTCCTCGCGAGCGATTTACCGGACACGGCGAAGGGAACCGATGATGCTCTAATGTGGTTCTGCGTGGCGTGGTGCCTTCTGCCGGTCACCCTGGCGGATCCCAGACGTCCATTGCGGGCAAGAAGCAGGAGGAGGCTCAGCGTAAGAGCTGTGATGAGTGCCCACCTCATGAGAGATCGATTGGCTGCAGGTGAGGCGAGGGAGTGGGGACTGGAGCAAGTAGAAGTGTTGTGGAGTGGTGGGAGGGGAGGGGTGGTTGGTTTCCTCGGATTAACAGTTGGTTATATATCTACATTGGTGGGCGACAGGGACTTGCACCAAACCACATTCATGGCTATTCAATTCCTACCTCCAGAGAGAGAGAGATAGAGAGAGGGTCGGTCTTGATATGTGCATCACTTGATGAGCATTGCAGCATATTAATTCCGGCATTTGTGTTTTGGAATGAGATCATGGAATCGGTGGTACGTGGAAGAAGCATTATTGAAATCTGTATGGCATATGGATTGCAATATTGATTCCAGTATGCAGTGACGTGGTGTGGGATGGAATATGGAATTGGTAGTGTAGCATATAGAGGTTTAGGTACCTGTAGTACTTAGGCAGTGCAACCATTAATTCCAGTGCAGTACTCTCTCTCTCTCTCTCTCTCTCTCTCACGAAGGATCTGATGAAGGAAGAGCTTGAGAGCATGAGAAGATTCTGATGTAGTACCATATACATATGCCCCGATATGTTGCGGTATTGGTGTTCCTCCATTGGCACTTTTTAGGGTTTTTTTAGCAGGCAAATTCCCTCTCGTAGAGAGAATTAATTGCTTATTTTCATTAGTAGGTAGCATTTGAAGGGATAAGGAGTAGGGATGCAAACGGTTACGGATATATCCGTATCCAATCAGTCACCGTATCCGTTTTCTACATATTTTGACATCTGTATACGTATCCGTTTTAAAATGGATACGGATATGGATATCGTTTTGATATCCGTAAACATCCGTATCTGTATCCGTATATCCGTTTTCTATATAAATATAGTCTCAAATTTATTTATAACCCTATATATGGCATAATTCTATACCTTTTTTTACCATATTTGTATAATTTTTATCATACAAACACATTTAATAAATTTATATCATGTGTTTTCCATCCACTTTGTATATATTTAAGTTGTTTCTATAAAGTATTTCTAACATTACTCGTATGCGACCGTTATCCATTTTACATCCATATCCATTTTTTAAAGATATGGTAAGATAGTTTTAATATCCGTCAATATCCGTATCCGCATCCGTATTCGTATTCAAAAACAAATAAGGATATGGTAATACCTATATCTGTATCCGTATCCGACCGTTTGTATCACTAATAAAGAGAGATAAGTGGTAGTTATTGGTGAAGAATGGATCACGAATAGGAGTTTATAATGTTAAGTTTGATTGTTCGACCTTAACAATATATTTCTTATATGTTTTTGCAATTAAGAAATTAGTTTTTTTTACTAGTTGATGGGGGTCGGGATTTGAACCCTGATTTTTTTAAAGTGAGAGTCACTGTTTCTACCATCAGACCATTAGAGGGGTTTAATTAAGAATGTAGTTGGCCTTGAATCTCTAATAAAAAGAAAAGAGATGCTAAAATGAAATTTATGTCAAAATAAGGGATGTCTATGGGACACGTACTCAATCTATTTTGATTGTGACTCACCTCGGTCCATTGTTTTCGGGTCATGGATCTAACCCTCCCCGAATCCAATGGTCACCCAGTTAATAACAATGGAAGATAGGTACTCGTGGGAGTACCACCTCTATTAAAGAAATTAGTTATTTATTAGATGAATGTCAGTAAATGCACAAAATCGACAATTATAATTTTTCATAAACTTTATCTATCAACTTCGAAATTCATAGTATGCTTTTGTCGTTACTCCTTCATGGATCCATTTCTTTGAACATTAGATTGGTTAATTGTTGTTACACAATTTTGTTACTTAATATTCAAATGAAATATTATTTATGGTAACTATGGTAAAGGGTTTAGGGTTTATGACAAGGTAAACTGTATTTTTCTAATTTGATTTACTTGGATTAAGTTATAATCAACTAAACGATAAGGAGTATAGTAATAATGGTGAGTGTTTTTCGTATTTCTATTATCTTTTATTTTGTTTTAGAAAGTATTTGAAATTAGAGATAGTTATACTCATAATAATATGTACTTTTATAATTATCGTTGAAATTAAAACATAGTTGCATTTATATAAAGTAATTTTTACCCAACGAATCTTGAAATCTTTGTAAATTACATGTTCGATCATGTAAACATTGTTATTATCCCTTCGACCATGTAATCTTGTTAACTGTTACACCACAAACCCTGTAGCCAACTCATATTCATTTAATCATTAAATTTAACCAAACTTCGTTAAAAAAAGTGCACACTATTCTCTTTGTTTATCAAATTTACAAAAGTTGGCATCCTTCTCTCTTCTCCTCACCCTCCGCCTCCCTCCTAGCACCACCCCCTTCCCTACACCATCCGATCTCTTCCCCACCTCCATGTGCGCTGCCCCAAACCCTATTCCCCTCCCCCATGCCAATGGCGATTCCACGCCATTGGTTATCACAACAATCAAAGGGTTGTTCTTCCCTCCTAACTCAAATTGGAGCCACTTGAAGACATCAAGGAAGCAGTAATGGATCCGACCCCTTCTCCGGGCCATCCTGGTGCTCAAGAGAGGACCAGGAAAGCTCCACAGCATCAGTTAGCGCCATGGTCTGCTCAGGGGCCTCCTTCGAAAGAGACGAGGACAGGAAGAGGAGATTTGTTAGATGAGGCTCAACTAAGATTCCCAAAATCAGAGCCTTCTGATCATTATCGGGTGTTGAGTAGTTTAATGGGTAAATGGATCTTGGGATAAGGGATCATTTACCCATCGTTTATATATTGTACGCATTCCCTCTTATTGAAAATACAATATAGTGAAGAGAGATCCCTATGCCCATTAAACCACTCAACATCAGGCATGATCAAATGTTCAGAGCTGTGGAAGATCCCATTGACGGGTTCGGATCTCGATCCTCGTCCCTTGATCAGAGAAGCACGTGGGTTGCATGGAAGGGAAAGGAAGAGAAAGAAGGGGGAAAGAAGAAGGAAAGGGAGAGAATGGGGGAAAAAGTACGGTAAGATTTGTTGTGATTGATTAACTCAACTTTAACTCAAGCAAGTTAATCCAACACTACAAGAAAATTGACCTAAGACAACGAATAATTTAATATTCGTTGTCATATCTTCCGTAGTTAAATATATATCAACGAATATTATTCGTTGCTTACTTCTTTAAATTCACAACGAATAATGGCATTCGTTGCTATATTCCTCGCAACGAACCATATAATAACGAATATCGTGAATTTTAACGAATAATTCAACGAAAAAAACGTCGTTATATGGATCTTTAACAACGAATATGATATCGTTGCTAATTACAAGTACAAAAGATCATTTGACAACGAATAATATTCGTTATTATATCTTTAACATTGGAAGATATAGCAACAAATATTCAAATTATTCGTTGCCTTAGGTCCAATTTCTTGTAGTGCAAAAAGTATCCCATTAATGATAGGATTTGCAGTGTTGAACGGAACAAGTTCAAGGAGTTAATGATGAGATAATAAAGATGTTACAACGTCGAGTAAAAATTTTACAAAGATTCTAAGATTCGATATGTAAAAAATTCATAAATAAAATGATTTGAAACTCCTTATAAATATTAATTATCATCTGATACTCCCAATTAAAGCACGTGCGTCGAATGGAATGGTACTCTACCGAATATTGGTGGCAGTCTTATCATTTTTAATGCTGAGAGATTCGTAAGTTCGAAGCCTTCAATTCAACAAAACAGACGTCCGAATATAAGATATAAAAAAATTCAAAAGAAATGTGAGGTCGAATTTATTGGATATTCAGGTATATATTGACTGTGTGCCTTCAGTACCTATTGCTCTGCAGCGAAGAGAGAGCTTTGATTGAACAGGAACAAATTGGAATTTCGATGCACCTAAGAGGATCCTATACACCATACGGATATGATGTGGATATGTATTAAATAAACTATATCTTTAGAAATATGGATACGAATTCAAATAGAATATTTATCGAATTCAAATACAGATCAGAAAAGAGCGGATTCGAATACGGAACTAACAAAAAACTAATTTAAATTTGAATCGAATAAAGAGTGAATACAAATATATATCCATAAAGACCACATATAAATACGAATTAAATTTTTTTATCAAAATTCATAATGATTTTAGAATATGACAATGAGATATAAATAAGTTACATCATGACAAAAGGGAGCGTCGAGGTGACCTGCATGACCGGAAGCAAAAGGTGGATATGATTTCGTAACTTTTATTTGTGTGTATCTCCAAACAGATGGAAATTTATTATCGTATTATGTAATATATAATATTAAAATAATACCATGGGATGTGACTTATATTATATTACAAATATATAAAGGGTTAAATGAAGCTACTCCCTGGTTGTAGCCAATTGGCTACTCCCACCCTTATTTTCTCTCTATTTTTCATTTTTTTTGAAATAAAAATATGTATATTCATCACTATATTCCCCTAACATGTTTTTCCAAATTCATCAGAAACAGAGACTCTTATGCCCTCCATCTAAAGGGGGTCAATTTCAACAATTCTGAGACCGTTAAAATTTGACAGTCTTGATGGAGGGGATAGAAGTCTCGAATTAAGTTGAATTTTGAATGACACCATGGTGACATATTGTGATCTAAATTCCAATAGGTTTCATTTCAGAAAAAATAAAAAAATATAGGGAAAAATGAGTGGGAGCATGTAAGTTGGCTACAACTAGAGAGCATACTCCATTTTCCCATATATAAAACAATATTAAATGGTGTATTCGGATATCCGGATCCGAATATTCAAGTCATTATCATGTTCGTATTCGTATTCGAAAAATTTTTACAACTTACATCCATACTTGATCCGAATACAATTAATATTAAGATACGAATATTCGTATGCGGCGATTTTTCGAATGAGTATATACGGATATATTTGTATTTGATTTCTTCCCTACAAATAGATTCGTTTACTATTATCAATGAGACGTGATTTTAATTTTACTTCCTATTTATTTATTGGTGCAACCATAAGGATATTGGCTTCTTGACATAAAAACTTATTTGAATGTGAAGGGTGAATGCTTTTTAGGTAGGTATTCATTAGTAAGGTTGGAGTTGGCCGGAGCAACCAACTTGTCATCAAAGATTTGGTAAGATGGCATAATATATGTAGGTGTTTTGGTATGATAAATGTGATGTAAGTCATATTTTTTATGTGTTATATTTGATTATGTTTATGGCTGTAATATATTTTCGATATTAATTTTTTATTTGTTGATCGTTAAAAAATATTCTAACAAAGAAAATGTGTGTGATCCATACAACTAACTTTAACTCAAGAATGCAGGGGCAGAATTGAGGTAACCTAGAATCAAATAGGAGGTACATACTGACTGGCTAGTATACCACAGGGAAAAGGAAAAATCAGCGGTTAAAGACAACTTTTATAGAAGTAGAAAGTGGAGTTGGAGTTGTGGAAGCTGTGAATCCTGAAATCTCGCCCTCGGTCCAAAACAAAAAGAAGAAAGCACAATTAAGGTTATGGACACACTACTCAAAAAAATCAGCAAGTAAGTGCATAGATTGACTTCCTTTTGTGAGAAAACTAACCGGTCACCTTCTCCTCTCTCTCTCTCTCTCTCTCTCTGGAGTCCGGACTTTTGACTTTCACCTCTGTCTCCACATCCCTGATGGGAATTGATCAATGTCTGAGGTCAAATGTTGGTTCCCAAAACTATAGAAAAAGTCGGTGTCTAAGTGTATGAGGGGACGAAACATAACGGAGTAAAGACGGTCAAGCAAGCAAAAGGCCCACTTGCCCTCACTAGTAAATGGGCAATGTCTAAAATGAACTAAGAATATCCCTGCTATTTCAGCTAAATTAATTGCTGAGAGAGTTAATGTTAAGGTTGAGCATGGGTCTAGAACCCTATCCGAACTCGATAGGCTAGGCCCAGGCCAACAAAAAAATATTGGGTCAAGTTAGGTTGGGTTGGGCCTAGCCAGGCCTTCATAAAATAGCCGAGCATCAATCAGACCCGATCCAAATTTTTGGTGGACCTGGAACCAACTCTCAAACTCCGCCCAAGTGAAAATTCTGGGTCGAGGTCAAGTCAGGATTTTTGGTTTGGGGCTTTGGGCAGGCTCAGTTCGGCCTAACCCATGACTCCACCCCCGTCTACACCGTCGCTCCTAATCTACATGTACCCATCGATATAGAGCCTAAATTCTCAATCGAACGTATGAAGTTCTCCCTCTGATGACCCTGGCAAATGATCGGGAAAAGATAGTACTTGCGAAAGCCTAGCACATCACATGTAGCTTCAACTAATAATAGGACAAGTTATATATGTCATCCTAGGTTTCTACCAGTTGATCATGGATGGACAACATCAAATTTTTAATGTAAGTTTCACTACAATCAAAACCCATGCAATCACTAGAGAACTAAAATAATTCGATTGCCTAAAGATCTATTGTCAAAATGTGGATACGAGTTTCAGATTATGTAAGATTAGGTCAAAAATCTAAAACATCGGCTTAAAAAATGACTTTGTATTTAGAAACAATCTAAATTACTCAAAAAGTGGATAAGCATCACATGTAGTTTTTTTATTTTTTTTATTGCTCTCATTGATTGTATATGATTGTCATGTCTAATATAAGTCTTCTTCCTACGGGTAATTACCGAAATGGATATTCCAATATATCAATTGTAGTATTCAATCTAGGTGATTGATTAAGTAATTTTCATTTTAATGTCTTTCACTAACTTGGTAAAGTAACAAGGTTGATGATAGGAGGCAACGTGAAACTCCATCCTAATCAGACGTCCTCATTCAATTTCAGATCCACTTTAGGGTTTTTTAATTTTCCATGTATTTCTAGTTTTTTGAGATTTTGTTATTTTTAACTATTTTTAAGTTTTGAGTAATACCTGCGTTTTTTATTTGATTTTTAATTTTGAATTTTTATTTTTATTTTTAAATTTTTGATTTTTTTATTTTTAATTTTGAAAGTATTTATAAAAATGAAAACGTATATACATATATAAAGGAGAAATGGAGATAATACATATATAGGTGTATGTGGTGAAACTATAATAAAATACTAGTAAAATATTTAGATTTTTGGGATTTTTACACCATGAAACTTAGAACTTTATTAATTGTTGTCTCAACCCTGTAAATACTGTAACTATCACCTCAACCCGGCAAACATACTCAGTCTTACACTACTAACCATGCCGTCAATTTTAATTTTATTTGGTTATGGTGCTTGGTTCAATTTTGACTCAATTTAATTATAGTAGATCTTCCAACTCTCTCCCTCCTGATTAGACCTGACCATTGGGTCAGGGGCAGGGGCCCACAGTCACTCATGGTCGGGAATTGAACTAGGAGAATTGATGTATGAGTTGGTCCGGCTCACAAAAAATAGTATATGAATATATAGGAGACCTTTCAAATGAGGTGGATCTTTTCTGAGATTGTAAAGGTCATTGACAATTTAGTAAAAACTATGTAACAATTTGTAAAAGTATAAACTGCACATTGCCTTATTTAAATTAATATTTTCACTCAATATAATAATATTATCATAATTTTATTTCACTTTACATGTATTGTAAATATTTATTATTAAATCTATGATATAAAAATTTGTAAAATACATTGGAAAGGTGTATAAATTGACAATGGCTTACCTATATATGGTGAGGCCTGTGTATTTGAAGTTTCTCGAGAGCAGTGAGTCTGAACCAATAGATTCTGCTCATCATAAACTTGTTGATTGGATGAGGGATATGAGCAAAATCTAATGGTTCAGACTCACTACTCTCACATTCCCCCATTGTGGGGCTCTCATAGGATCAACCCTATATGTATGTATGTATATATATATGTATATATATATATATAGAGAGAGAGAGAGAGCGGGGGGGAGTGATCCTATGAGGGCCAAAACCTGTGAGAGCTTGAGAGTATGCATTCTGAACCACATGATCCAACCAGGAGAGAGAAGACTAAGAGAGAGAAAACAGAATCATGAGGTCCAGAATGCATGCTCTCATGCTCTCACATTTTTTCTCTGATAGGATCACTCCTATATATATATAGGAAATATTTCAAATGAGGTGCACCTTTCCTGGATGCATGGAAAGCCACGTCAATTTAAGCATTTATTCTATTTATTTTACACATTCTAACTCCATAAATTTAATATTAAATATTAATATAATATGTATATCATGAAAAATTTATGAAAATATTACTATATTTGACATTAAAAGTTTGTTACAATATGGATGATATATTTTGCATAACTGTATAATCGTCAGTATTTTACAATATGTAGTTTAAATTTACAAAATTGTTACGTAATTTACAAATTTGGTAGTGGCTTTCTGAATTTCAGGAAAGACCCACCTCATTAGAAGGGCCCCCTATATATATATATATATATATATATATATAGGGTTAAATGGGGTTGCCCCCTGGGGGAGCTAACTTGGCTCCCCCAGCCCCATTTCGCACGATTTTTTTTTGAAAATTTCTTCCATGGAATTTCATCACTATATCCCTATATTATGTCATTAAAATTTCGTGCGAAACAGAGACTCCTACGGCCTCCATCCAGACAATCATTTTTTAACGGTAACAGAATTGCTAAAAACGACCCGTCTGGATGGAGGTTGTAGGAGTCTCTGTTTCGCGCGAAATTCTAATGACATAATATAGGAATATATTGACGAAAATCCACGGAAAATTTTTTCAAAAAAAATAAAAAAACCATGTGAAATGGCGTGGGAGGAGCCAAGTTAGTTCCCCCATGGGGGCAGCCCCATTTTACCCATATATATAAATAAGGATCCTTTCAAGTGAGGTGACGTCTCATCAATATTATGGTGAGTCATCAATAGGATTCGTCGGATCTCAATCTGACGGTGGCATTAAAAATCATGTCTAAAAGGGCAATTCCGTCATCTCAAATTTATTAAATTCGAGATCCATTAAATAATTTCGAAATGCCATTTATAATCTTTCTGGATTTGGTATTTTCCGTGATGCCATTATTAATCGGTTTCTAAATTTATTTTGAACAATTTGAATTCAATCGCATCTTAGTAAATTCCAGTGAGTTTTTGTAAAACTAATTTTCCATTTTGTAATTTCATTAATAATTTAATTTTGTGACTATATCTTTTTGTAAATGAGTATTTCCGTTTTGTAAATTGGTATATGTATTTTGTAAACTCCATCGAATTTTTTTAGGAGAAATTTTCTTCTTTGTAAACCTCAACATTTTCGTAAAGTGTATCTTTATTTTGTAAATTTTACGTAAATTTTTGTAACAGTATCTCGCTTCTTCGTAATATTCTCGCTACATTTGTAAAAAATCGTGACCACCTAGTAAAATTTACGGGGAGTTCTGCAAGATAAGAAATCAATGATGAGATTTGTAAAAAAAGGTAATCAACATGTAAAATTAAATATCAATTACGTAAGAAAAGTATACCATAATGCAAATCCATCGTCGTCGTACGTCATGTGCGAACCTACACCACCTTGCGTCGTCGCCTTCCCTAAGTGCGTCACTGCACCACCATCTCCTCTCTCTTCATCTTCCTCCTCTGAGATACCTCCTCCATTAAATCATACGAAGCTCATTGGAGGGTGATTTCTTGGGAAAAAATCAATTCAATACGAAAAAAATAGGTCAGATAAATCTAACGGGCACTCACATTGATGAACTCCTACTCTTCTTTCACCATCGGAGAGAGAAGGGGATGTCCTTCTTCATGCACGATCATCGTCGATGAATCAAGAGAGGGAGAGGAGGTGTGAGGTGCGCCGCCGTCAACGAATCAAGAGAGAGAGAGGAGGTACGTCGCCAACGTGAGAGAGCGGGAGCCGTCAATCAATAGAGAGAAATTAGGTAAATAATTATCACATTCTATATTTAGCATGTGACAAAATGACCATAGTAGTTTTTCAGCCATTAATTTAATTAATACGTCATTAAATCTAGTCGTGGGATCTAAAATAGAAGGACGAGATTGAGGGCTCACCACAATATTTGTGAGACCCCGTCTCATTTCAAGTTTCTCCTAATATATATATATATATATATATATATATATATATATATATATATATATATATATATATATATATATATATATATGCGTGTGTGGGTGCGTGCGTGCGTGCGTAGACACACACACATACACACACACACAGATATATATATATATATACATACATATATATATATGAGTGATCATGTGAGAGCAAAAGTTGTGAGAGCATGAGAGGAGTGATTCTCGACCAGTAAATTCTTTCTTCTCTCTCCTAATTAAATCTAGTGATTCAGAATCACTCCTCTCATACTCTCACAGCTTTTTGCTCTGATAAGATCACTCCACGCACAGACACATATAGGGGGAGTGATCCTGTGAGAGAATGAGAGCAGTGATTCTGAACCACTAGATTATGTCTTTTCTCTCCTGTCTGCCCTGAGGGGGTTAACTCTGCTTCCCCGCTGATGAATCTACGATTCATTGCATTATCGTGCCCATTTTTTAGCCTTTTGTGAGCATTAGTGAATCGAGTTTGCATGATTTATGGTAATATCTTTGTGTTTGTCAATTTTCCAATGTGATCACAGATTTGAGCTTAATTCTTATCATTGAGGTCGGATTTTGCATTCGCAATCATGATTGGTTTCTAGACCTTCTGCCATCCCGGATATTTCTCATCTTTGGAATTCAGGTTGTATTACCAATTGGAAAGCAACCTAACTTCATGGGGTTTTAAATAATTTTCCCTAATCTTTTGCCAAGTACGTAGTGCTCCTTTTTACAACACTTGACTTTATCATGGGCCATGCACGCACATGCAATATTGCATGAGAATTCTCACGCATATAGTATTCCACTTGACATTTTTGAAGATGGGACCACCATTTCACCTCGCGATTTCTGTTCATTACGTTCATGTTGCATATACGGAGGCCATGCAAACACGAGTTGATACTCGCTGAAATCTCAACCCATCCAATGGAACGAATCTTTGATATACTTCACATGATTTGCTTGACTCGTTCAAATC
The DNA here is from genome assembly GCA_037367405.1 of Ottelia alismoides. Lineage (NCBI taxonomy): Eukaryota > Viridiplantae > Streptophyta > Magnoliopsida > Alismatales > Hydrocharitaceae > Ottelia > Ottelia alismoides. The sequence continues at coordinate 1,244,662 of JAZKJV010000482.1, forward strand.
GGGAAAATAATACTAGTATTCACACATGCCACACCGAGCAAAACAAAATCCCATTAATCACGCCAGTTTGTTTCTCTCTTTGAAAAGTCGACGAGTGTTTTCCAGGAACGACGCACCTCCAGCCTGCATCTCGTGTGTGACATTTAAAAGGCAAGAAATCATGAGAATTAGCTGTAACCACCCGCGTGTTATAATGTACAAGCCATGGGTGATTGATTGTAATGGGCGCGAATCATGTGCATAGCATTTGAATTCGAGGACACCCGACAGTTGCGCCTGGACTGTTGCACCCGAGAAAGCTAAAAGGAGAAGGTTATGAACGGTGCAGAGCAGCCGGGATTACATAGAATTGGAGCCCAATATGTTGCGACAGAACGACCTTTCCTCTCCCGCTCATACACTCGAGACTTTGGTGAAGCTCTTCCTGCGGCTGAGATTCCTTCTATAACCCCACGCTCATCCTCCTTTAGCTTGAAGCTGATTATTTCTTTTCTTATTTCTTCATCATTGCTCTTGTTAGTCATTTTGCTACAACTTATCCGTGCTTATATTTTTCTTGCAGATCTGTATTTCGTTGTTCCTACACATTGCATTGATGTGCCTTAACGACTGGAGAAGCAACACCAGGCTCTCTCCATCACATGCGAAGGAAGGACTCATTGATCTAGAGCACTACAGCCTGATTCAGATTGTGGAAAGTAAAGCTAAACGAACCCCCTCCAGCGAAGTGAAGTTGCGAGCTGTGGATTTCCAGCCTAATGAGAAGACTAATATCTTAGTTTTTGTTTTGACATGAGACTACGTCGTCTTTTCTCAACTATTGAGAGTCTTACTCACGGTTTTTAATTTTAATTTTCTGAGTAGCTTTACAATAAAAGTGCATGTCTTCTTCTTTATATTGTTTACCGGATTTATGATTATCACATTTTTTATTATATCTGAGAATCACGGATTTTGATTATTTTTTGTCAAAAGGAAACACGATACATCGTATATGCCTCCCTGTGTTCGACCTGTGACTCTCCACTATACATGCACACATCTCATGTGTGTTTTGTTAATTTGAGTATCAGACATAAATTTTATTATTGATTTGTCCTCTATCTTTGTGCACAACGACTCGATTTTTACATCGATTTACGCATTTCGATTTTCGACGATCAATTTTTGGCGCCGTTGCCGGGGAGGCGACGCGTATGTGTCTGTTTTTCTTTTCATTTGCACTTTGATTCGCCAATCTGACGTCGTTTTTTTTCAGGTACCCGACGCTCGAAGGAATCTCGATTTGTTCGCGAAGCGACCGGCAGTAGCCCGTCCAACAAGCGAGACTATCACCTTAGATCCGTTGACACCAGGCGTACTTGTCTAAGACCGCACGTCGATTTGACGAAAAAAAAATTTATTTTTTGCTATTTCATTTCGTAGTTAAATTAAATTTCCCTGTATTTTTCTGTTGATCTGTAATTTGGACTGGACATTCTTCTCTTCTCAACCCCTCCATAATTTTTTGTAATAACTTAGGTTTTATTTCTTGCACTGCATTTAGATTAGCTTGTTTGTAATCTAGGCGGTTTTTAAAACAAATTAAAAATTTTCAAAAAAAAATACCAAAAACACTTCTGTGCACGCATATTGCTAGACGTATCTAGGATCATAGCATTCTAGGACTGCATGTGCCTGATTAGATTTAAAATTTCTGCGAAGCATATTGCATAGTAGAGTGCGGGAGCCAGGTACGCAATTCTAACCCTGCACGCATCATTTGCATTTCTGTGGTTTTCTCCCCCTGCTTAAAGAACTAAGACCACTAAAATCGCGATTGTTTGAATCGATCTAATCTCATTCGAACCTCTCTTTGAAATCAAAATTAATTCTCAAGTGGTCGCCTTAAAAATCATCTCACAAAAATCTGTTTGAAACTTGGTTGATGCACTGTGGTTTGCACACGTGATTGTGATTGAAGCACAACGCAGACTAGGTCACTAGAGCCCAAATCCCATATTTAGAGGCCCATTTTAGGACGCGTAATTGTGTTTTAAAGATTGGATGATAACACCTTAAAATTGAAAAGATAAGCTCATCAGAGCACATCACGTGTTGAGTGTGCAAAAGGAATTGTTTTGTGTTTGATTGTGTATGTACGGTCGTCGGTCCCAACAACCACCATTGTTCAACCCTAACTTCATCACTCCCACAAGATTTTCTACATCATCATCTAGATTTAGGATGGCACAACCACCTCCACCACCTGACTTTGATCAAATCGAAGATGATGAGTTTCAAATCCCAGGACCACCCGACCGAAATACAATTAATCAGCAGCTATTGGCAGGATTCAACATAATGAGAGAGGAATTAGCTGCTATGCGACGAGAAAGAGATAGAGAGAATGAGAGACCAAAGACCATCCGTGAGTATTATGATCCCGGTCTCCATCATCTCACACCATGGATCCAACTCCCACCCATGGAAAGGAACTTTGAGTTGAAACCGAATACCATCTCTCTTCTCCCACACTTTTATGGAAAGAGTGCAGAGGATCCCATCCAACACATCCATGAATTTCTATCCATAAGTGACACTTTGGTCTACCATGACATAAGTGAAGACTACATCCGACTTAAGTTATTCCCATTCTCTCTAAAAGACAAGGCAAGTCAATGGTTGAGAAATTTAGGAAGGATCACAACTACATGGGAAGACTTAAGGAAGACCTTTGTGAACAAATTTTTTCCCATTGGTAGAACAAATGCTTTAAGGAGAGCCATTACGACCTTTACCCAAGAACCAGGAGAATTGTTTCATGAGTCATGGGAAAGGTATAATGACATGCTGAGGAAATGCCCACATCATGATGTTCCTCAGTGGCACCTATGTCAGACATTTTACCAAGGCCTTAGAGATGACTTAAGGAACACCGTAGATGCAAGCTGCGGAGGAAACTTTCTAAGCAAAGATGCAGAGAGTGCGTGGCAACTCTTTGAAAATATGAGCGAAAATTCTCTCAACCACGCCTCAATCAAAACTTTTTGCAGAATCGACCCAACAAAAAATATCAAGACTTACACATCTGAGACTCGGGAGAACCTTTCAAGTTTAGAAATGGAATTAGTCTGCAAAAAGTTAGACAAAATGGACGTTATTGCTAAACAAGTCGAACAACTTACGAAATTAGTAGAGGGAAATGTTAGCAACGTCCAGGAGCAAACTTCATCTGCTCCACAACCCCCACAACCTGTCGCACTTGTACATACTCCAACCCATCCACCTGTTGTAAATACTCCACAATCTTATTCACATTTTTCTCCTAACCCAATGGTCTACTACACTAACCAACCTATTGTACAGACTTACACACCCCAAGAAGATTCGATTGCCTTCCATTGTAACCCACCTTACCCTTCTGAGACGCCACCTCAACCATATGAGAATGCCAACTGGGTTCAAGGAAATCCACACTCAAATACATACAACCCAGGCTGGCGCTCACATCCAAATTTCTCATGGAGACAACAAGGTCAAGACCAACACCAAGGGCAAGGAATTCAACAACAAAAGCCACCACCCCAACCTGAGTCCCGACATGCAACCCAAGGATCACAACCCGCTACTTCAGAGGACCGTTTTGATATGTTGGCTAAGATGATGACTGAATTGCAAAGAGAAGTACAAGCTTTGAAGAGACAGAATGAGACCCAATTGAAAAGTTCAATCCAACCCACACAAGGATCTCTACCTTCACAACCTACTCCAAACCCAAGGAATATGCAAATTGCCCCAACAGGATTTCAATACCCCAATCAAAGACCTCCTCACAATTTTCAAAATTCAGCACAACAAAATAATGGAGCTGGATCAAGTAGCAATGCTAGTGCCCATGCCGTGACTCTTAGGAGTGGGACTACCACACAAGACCCACCACAAATAAAAGGGAAGGAAAAAGAAAGGAAAAACCCCATTGAGAATGAAGATGAAGAGATCTTAGGTGAAGACGATTGTATATCTGACTCACCATCTTCCCACACCATACCAGCTCCCTTCCCTGAGGCACTAAAAAAGCTCCATTCCAAGAAGAGCTCAATGGCCTCAAATGAGGAAATCCACAAAGTGTTTGAGCAAGTTCAGATTAGCATACCATTATTAGATGCCATCAAACACATTCCAGCTTATGCTAAATTCCTCAAAGAAATATGCACACCCAAGAGGAATACAAAGTCCAAGAACCAAACACCCGAGCGTCACATTCTAACCCAAGAGACCACCAATGCCATCTTGCATCACTTGCCCCAAAAGCGACGTGATCCCGGAGCCCCAATGATTCGATGTGAAATTGGTGATACCTTATTTGAGAAGGCACTCTTAGACCTCGGAGCATCCATTAACCTTATCCCCACATCATTGATTGATCAATTCCACCTAGGTCAACTAAAGCCCACACCGGTTACACTCCAACTAGCAGACCGCTCGGTTAAGAGACCTAGAGGAGTGTTAGAGGATGTTTTAGTCAAGGTTCGGGATTTTCACTTCCCAGTTGATTTCTTGGTCTTGGACATGGAAGTTCCCGAAAAGCTAAGCCACACTCCAATCATATTAGGAAGACCATTTTTAGCAACTGCTAAGGCTCATGTTGACTGTGAAAAAGGGACCGTTGAATTTTCTGTGGGAGACGAGAAGATAGAAATTGATGTAATGAAACCTTTACAAAAGAAAAAAAGAAGAGGAGAATTGTGGATACATTGAATCTTGTCAACAATTGGATTTGATTGAGGAAGAAGTTATCCAAGCATGTCTGAACACTGGACTTATAGAAGGATCTCCAATTGAAGACCACGACCCATTATTAGAGGAGCTAAGCACTGATCTTGATCAGCTCCTATCCACCCCATGTGATATCGAGAAGGACTTAACTGAATCTGAGAACACTTTATATTTATCTGAAAAGTCCCAATTAGAGTTGAAACCTCTCCCTGAGAATTTGAAATATGCCTTCTTAGGTGAGCAACAAACCTTACCAGTAATTATAAGTGCTCACCTAACAAGTGACCAAGAAAATCGATTGTTGGATGTTTTGAGGAAGAATAAGAAGGCAATTGGTTGGACACTTGCTGATCTCCGAGGTATTAGTCCTAGTTACTGCACACACCACATATACCTTGAAGATGGAGCTCGACCCTCCCGCGAGATGCAGAGAAGATTGAATCCGAATATGCGGGAGGTCGTAAAGAAAGAGATCATCAAATGGTTGGATAATGGCATCATTTATGCCATCTCAGACAGCCCATGGGTAAGTCCTGTTCAGGTTGTACCCAAGAAAGCGGGGTTGACTGTTGTCACCAATGACAAGGGCGAATTGGTACCAACCAGAACAACAACTTCGTGGAGAATTTGCATAGATTATCGGAGATTGAATACGGCCACAAAGAAAGACCATTTTCCACTCTCATTCATTGATCAAATAATTGAGCGACTGGCAGGCAAGGAATATTTTTGTTTCCTTGATGGGTACTCGGGCTACAATCAGGTGGCCATTGAACCCATGGACCAAGAAAAGACTACATTTACCTGCCCCTATGGTACGTACGCTTTTAGGAGGATGCCATTCGGACTTTGTAATGCTCCCGCCACTTTTCAAAGATGCATGCTTGCGATTTTCACTGAGATGGTAGGAGATTTTATGGAGATATTTATAGATGATTTCTCAGTGTTTGGACACTCTTTTGATTCTTGTTTGGAGTATTTAGATCGAGTTCTCCAGAGATGTGTGGATGTGAATTTGGTTTTATCATGGGAGAAAAGCCATTTTATGGTCACCAGTGGGATTGTACTTGGACACATTGTTTCTAAAAAGGGGATGGAGGTAGACAAAGCTAAAACTGATTTGATTTCAAAAATGCCACCCCCAACAAATGTCAAACAGATTCGATCATTTTTGGGTCACGTCGGTTTTTATCGACGTTTCATAAAAGACTTTTCAAAGATAGCAAGACCTCTTACTGAACTTTTGGCCAAAGATCATGATTTTAATTTCGATGAAACATGCCTTGAGGCATACAATACTCTGAAAAACTTGGTGACCCAAGCCCCAATTCTCCAACCACCCAATTGGTCCCAAGACTTTGAGATCATGTGTGATGCCTCAGACTATGCGGTAGGGGCTGTGTTAGGGCAAAAGATTGACAAGCTGCCTGTCGTGATCCATTATGCCAGTAAGACCTTAGATGATGCTCAAAAGAATTACACCACCACAGAAAAAGAATTACTGGCAATTGTCTTTGCATTGGAAAAATTTCGACCATATCTTTTAGGCTCAAAAGTCATTGTGTACTCAGATCACACAGCACTACGACATCTTTTGGTGAAGAAGGATGCCAAGCCTCGCCTCATTCGATGGATACTCCTCTTACAGGAGTTTGATTTGGAGATCAGGGATAAAGCGGGAAAACAAAATGTCGTAGCTGATCATTTGTCACGACTCACATCTAATGCACAATCATTGTCCCCACCACTAAGTGACACATTCCCAGATGAGAGGTTGTTATCTGTAACCCACCTACCATGGTACGCAAATATTGTCAACTATCTTGCTGTTAACAAGATGCCAGAAGGTTTGAACAAGCAGCAACGAGATAAATTGATTTCAGATTCCAAATATTATGTGTGGGAGGACCCTATTCTGTTTAGGATATGTTCTGATCAGATTATCAGACGTTGTATTCCGGAGGATGAGATGCAGAGTGTTCTCAACCTTTGCCATAATTCAGGATGTGGCGGTCACTTTGCTGCCAAGAAAACTGCTGCCAAGGTCTTGCAGAGTGGCTTCTTTTGGCCAAATCTGCATAAGGATGCTCATGTGTACACCTCTACATGTCAGCGTTGTCAGACCTTAGGAGGAATGTCCAAGAAGGATGCGATGCCTCTAAACCCCATATTGATTGTGGAGATTTTTGATGTCTGGGGTATAGATTTTATGGGACCTTTCAAACCCTCACAAGGATTTCAATATATCTTGGTAGCTGTGGATTATGTGTCCAAATGGGTGGAAGCCATTCTCACAAGAACTGCTGATAACAAGGTTGTTTTGGATTTTGTCAAGAAAAATATCTTTTCACGCTTCGGAGTTCCACGCGCGATCATTAGTGATGGAGGTTCTCATTTTACAAATCATCAATTTGGGAAATTGTTATTTGAGTACGGGGTTACACACAAAGTATCCACACCATATCATCCCCAGACCAATGGACAGGCTGAGGTATCCAACAGGGAAATCAAGAAGATCTTACAAAAGACTGTACGACCAGATAGGAAAGATTGGTCACAAAAGTTGACAGATGCATTATGGGCCTATAGGACGGCGTACAAGTCACCACTTGGCATGTCTCCTTTTCGGTTGGTTTATGGTAAAGCATGCCATCTCCCTGTTGAGATAGAACACAAAGCTATGTGGGCGATTCGAGAATGCAATCTAAACCTAGAGGCTGCGGGAGAAATGAGAAAATTGCAACTTATTGAGTTAGATGAATTTAGGAATGAGGCATATGAAAACTCCCGTCTATAAGGAGAAAATCAAAGTCTGGCATGATAAACACATCTCTAGGAAGACATTTGAGCCAGGTCAAAAAGTTTGGTTATTTGATGCTCGTCTGAAGCTATTTCCAGGTAAATTGAAATCTAAATGGACCGGCCCATTTATTGTACGTACAGTTTTTCCTTCGGGGGCCGTCGAGATTTGTGATCCTTCTACACAACATACCTTCACTGTTAATGGGCAGAGACTTAAGCCTTGTATTGAGAATGTCTACTCTCTACCCACTACTCCATCTGAGTTCTTGACTGACCCTTAGGGGTGTCTCACGTCTGGCTGCAGACGTCAAGTGTAGCGCTTCGTGGGAGGCAACCCACGCTTCTCGTTCTCTTCTTTCATTCATTTGTATACATATCTCCATCCACTTTCATGGCACTCACTTATGCTAACTTATATCTCTTGGGACTAAGTCACAGATAAGCATAAGAGGAGTACCCCCATTCTTCACAAAAATGTCAAAAAAAATGAAAATTTACAAAAATCCACCAAAAAAAAAAGATTTCCACCCATTTTTCATCCACCCTTGTACATAATTCTTTTTTATGCATGTTTTCAAAAAAAAATCATGTTTTTCAAAGTTTGCATGGAACCTTGGATTTCCGAACCACCTTACCACATCTGCATTATGAGTCCTCTGTTGTGTTTACCTTCCATATAGTTGACCATGAGGACATGGCACATCTCAAGCATAAGGGGGGTAGTTAGGATTCCTCAGGTCCTCCTATCTCTTGTTTTATATTTTGTGTTTTTGCTTTAAAAAAAAAACTTTTCATTCTGATCTACTTGTTTCCATTTGAGCACATCTATCTTCATTTTTTTTACCCAAGCATGTGATGAGATTTTGAACCATGAACTTTTGTTGAGGACCCCGCCTCACCTTTATATAGGAAACTCAAGAGGTTGATGTAACTTTGGCCATTCAGGCTATTTTAGCTTAATTACCCGAGAAACAAATTGGATTAGAAACCAGATGACATTGAATCCCTTGTTAGACATGAAGATAACCATCTGAACAACATTGTCAAGTACACTTGACACTTCTATCAAATTGAGAGATCCTAGAAAGACAAGTGTTCAACCCTTACCACCCATGACTTTTGGCCCGTATACTTAGGGAGTTGGGCCTTTCCAAGGGAGAAACATGACCCCAACAGCTATATCTTTAAGTTGGCAAAGCTAAAGTATCCGTACATTGAAGGTATTTTAAAATACCTCCACACATAATGTAAGTACGCTCTATTTTTAACAATAAAGATGCTTCCACTACTCCTGAGCAGTGCCAGAATTGGCAGCAAACTAGTGCTAATAGTCGAGGCTGTTTAAAAATCCACAGGAGCAGGTGGATAAAAGGCATCAGTAGGGCCAGAGTTGGCGTATCTCGAACGCAGATGGTCGAACCCTACTCAATAAAGCTTACAAATGCCAACCAAATCATTAATAAAGCTAACGGGGGTGATCCGACTTGGAAGGGAAGTTGTACCTCCCACAGTTAGTATCAGTGCTAAGGGAATATTGGGCTTGCACACGAACCGAGCACTTGGCGAATTGGGAGACTTCAAGTTATAGAACAACATCGTTCATCATGGTCTAAAATAATGTCAGATAAGGTTAATAGGTCAATTGGATTCTAAGCTCAACTTGATACTCATGTGTTGTTTGACTTAAGTGACATCCATCTTAAGAGAATCCATCACCCTACTATATGTAAATAAGTTGTCCTCACTCTTAGTTCAAGATTCAAAAATCACATCTATTGTTAGGTAGAGAGATATGAAATGGGTTTACTCATTGGAAAACCTCAGAAGATTAGATCATTTTGGTTGTTTGGTTTTTCAATAAATTGTCTTGCTCGGGACTAGCAAGAGACAAGCATAAGGGGGTGATGAATCTACGATTCATTGCATTATCATGCCCATTTTTTAGCCTTTTGTGAGCATTAGTGAATCGAGTTTGCATGATTTATGGTAATATCTTTGTGTTTGTCAATTTTCCAATGTGATCACAGATTTGAGCTTAATTCTTATCATTGAGGTCGGATTTTGCATTCGCAATCATGATTGGTTTCTAGACCTTCTGCCATCCCGGATATTTCTCATCTTTGGAATTCAGGTTGTATTACCAATTGGAAAGCAACCTAACTTCATGGGGTTTTAAATAATTTTCCCTAATCTTTTGCCAAGTACGTAGTGCTCCTTTTTACAACACTTGACTTTATCATGGGCCATGCACGCACATGCAATATTGCATGAGAATTCTCACGCATATAGTATTCCACTTGACATTTTTGAAGATGGGACCACCATTTCACCTCGCGATTTCTGTTCATTACGTTCATGTTGCATATACGGAGGCCATGCAAACACGAGTTGATACTCGCTGAAATCTCAACCCATCCAATGGAACGAATCTTTGATATACTTCACATGATTTGCTTGACTCGTTCAAATCGGGAAAATAATACTAGTATTCACACATGCCACACCGAGCAAAACAAAATCCCATTAATCACGCCAGTTTGTTTCTCTCTTTGAAAAGTCGACGAGTGTTTTCCAGGAACGACGCACCTGCAGCCTGCATCTCGTGTGTGACATTTAAAAGGCAAGAAATCATGAGAATTAGCTGTAACCACCCGCGTGTTATAATGTACAAGCCATGGGTGATTGATTGTAATGGGCGCGAATCATGTGCACAGCATTTGAATTCGAGGACACCCGACAGTTGCGCCTGGACTGTTGCACCCGAGAAAGATAAAAGGAGAAGGTTATGAACGGTGCAGAGCAGCCGGGATTACATAGAATTGGAGCCCAATATGCTGCGACAGAACGACCTTTCCTCCTCCCGCTCATACACTCGAGCCTTTGGTTGAAGCTCTTCCTGCGGCTGAGATTCCTTCTATAACCCCACGCTCATCCTCCTTTAGCTTGAAGCTGATTATTTCTTTTCTTATTTCTTCATCATTGCTCTTGTTAGTCATTTTGCTACAACTTATCCGTGCTTATATTTTTCTTGCAGATCTGTATTTCGTTGTTCCTGCACATTGCATTGATGTGCCTTAACGACTGGAGAAGCAACACCAGGCTCTCTCCATCACATGCGAAGGAAGGACTCATTGATCTAGAGCACTACAGCCTGATTCAGATTGTGGAAAGTAAAGCTAAACGAACCCCCTCCAGCGAAGTGAAGTTGCGAGCTGTGGATTTCCAGCCTAATGAGAAGACTAATATCTTAGTTTTTGTTTTGACATGAGACTACGTCGTCTTTTCTCAACTATTGAGAGTCTTACTCACGGTTTTTAATTTTAATTTTCTGAGTAGCTTTACAATAAAAGTGCATGTCTTCTTCTTTATATTGTTTACCGGATTTATGATTATCACATTTTTTATTATATCTGAGAATCACGGATTTTGATTATTTTTTGTCAAAAGGAAACACGATACATCGTATATGCCTCCCTGTGTTCGACCTGTGACTCTCCACTATACATGCACACATCTCATGTGTGTTTTGTTAATTTGAGTATCAGACATAAATTTTATTATTGATTTGTCCTCTATCTTTGTGCACAACGACTCGATTTTTACATCGATTTACGCATTTCGATTTTCGACGATCACCCACGTCATTTCCTCCTATTTGTTTTTGAAAAATGAGTACGTGGAAATTCGTCAATGTATCCCTCTATTATATCATTCAAGTCTCATGAGAAATAGATACTCGTGCAATCTCCACCTAGATAATCATTTTTTAACGATCGCAAAATTGTTGAAATCGATGCGTTTAGATGGAGGTCGTACGAGTCTCTATTTCGCACGAAATTTGAATGACAAAATATATGGATATAATGACGAAAATCCATAGAAGTATTTTTCAAAAAAAAAATATGAGAAAAACAAGGCAGGGCAGTCAAGTTATCTCCCTCAGGGGACATCCCCATTTTACACATATATATGGAAAATGTGGCTACCTCGGTCCCATTTTCCGGTGAATTTCTTTATTTCTTTTCAAAAATACCATCATGTATTTTCATTACTATATCCCTCTAATATGTCATTCCTATTTCATCAGAAACAAAGACTCTTATGCCCTCAATCTAAAATAGGTTGGGTAATTTTAACGGTCTTAGAATTGCTATAATCAACCTATTATAGACGAAGGGCATAGAAGTCTCTGTTTCTGATAAAATTGGAATGACATGATAGATTGATATAGTGATGAAAATACATTGTGATGTTTAAAAAAAATAAAGAAATTTTGTTGAAATATGGTGCGGGGGCAGCAACATTAAACCCATGTGTGTGTTCACATTAGATAAGATGTATTTATATCAAGGTTTTTGAAACCGAACCGGACACCGAACCGGAAACCTTGCTGAAATGGTCGGATCGGGTTGAACCATGTAATCAAACCGGTTCAACCGGATGATGACGTCATCATTATTTAAAACCGGATTAAACCGAACCGGTGAAAAAAAGTGGTTGAACCGGCTAATCAAACCGAAATGAAATAATATATAATATAATATACACTTAAATATACTTGAAATATATATAAAATACATAGATAATGTATATATTTCACAATATACATAAAGTTTTTTTCTTATACACCATCAAATGTCATACATATCATAGATATATATATTATTTGAACTAAATGCTGTATTACATAATAATAGTTTAGTTATATTTAAAACCCAATACATGCAAGAAGTTGTGTTAGTGTAGTTGGTCAGAAGTGTCAAATAGGTTTCCAAAGGTCGTGGGTTCAATTCCCACTATCAACAAAATTTTTAAATAGGTTGAACCGGACGGGTTAACTAAAATTGGAACTATCGAACCGAACCGCCCAAAACCGATTAACCGGACCGGTCCAGGCCCGGTTCACCGGTCGGGTCGAACCGGCCGGTCCGGTCCGGTTTCAAAAACACTGATTTATATGATATACTTCAAGTTTTCATATGTTATACTAGTTTTACATTAAATTCATGTCAAGTAACATGTAAACTACTTATAATAGTTATATAAAGTATAAATGATGGTAATAGAATCATTTATGCTTATTAAATAACACTAAGAAATCAATAGAAAAAATAAAAGGGGTACATGGGTCAGCCTGTTGCGACCTTTAGGGCCTGTTTGGTTGCTGGGTTGGACTGGGTTGGGTTGGGGTACACCGGAGTACCCCTCCTTCCAATCCTCTCAATCCTCCTCACAATTTACTATTCACAGGGATACAGTTTACTATTCACAAGGGTACCCCAACCCAACACAACCCAGTCCAACCCAGCAACCAAACAGGCCCTTAGGAAGAGGTTTTAGAATCGTAGCATGTTCGGCTCTGTCGCATTATGTGTGTCTCCTTCGCCTCCCCACCATCGACCTCATCAGCAACTTTGCTTCCTTTGCCTTCTCCTCTCTCCAGCTTCAGGGCGACATCGGAACAAGCAGGTTGTTCCGCACATGCGAAACGATGAAACTTTGGTGTACCAAGGTGCAAGATGCCGACGGTGTTATTCAATTGTTGTCGATGAAAGATGCGGTACTCCTCTATCCTCGGTGGTACTGGTTATACCTGCAGGGGAAGGTGGGCTCGAGGTTTGACCCATGGCCCGAAAGTAAAGTGCAGAAGAATAGTAGATGGGGTGTTGTATTTAAAACTATGTAATTTGACTTTTGTTTGTTAAACCTATGCAATTACATTGTATTAACTAATTGGTTTCAATTAGGAAATCAAATAATTTTTTTATGAAAGTTGATAATTCTCAAATTTGAAAAAAGTGAGTTTGAGTGGAGCTTTAATACCACATCTGATAGTTCTAAAATTTTAGTGACGTATATATGAGTTCATACCCCAAACTCTTGAAGCAATGGTAGAGATGATGAATAGAGGACCACACTTACATATGCGCTCCGCTCTACTCCGCCTCGAGTTGGGGCTCGGGCTTGGGCTCATGATCTGGCTCAGGAGAGTCAATTTGGATCTCTGATCTCGATATTTTTTATACGAGTTTCATTTTATCGGTCGAATAAATTAATCATGTGGACTAATTGTGATTAGACCGCTACAGGAATTCGGCTTGACCCAACAGCTCGGACTTAGCTGTTCGTTTCAGAATCTGAAGAGGGGCTCGTTGAGGGGAATTCTCAGAAAGAGAAAGATCTTCTTAAACCCATCCCCAAACACTCCTTTCATCACACACAGTAAAACTTCTCTCTCTCTCTACCTTTATTTTTCACTGAGGCAGCGTTCTTCTCTCGATTACAGTTCTCTAGGATACTTTCAAGGAAAATCTTGTCGACATATGCGAATGACGATCGTATGCCATCGTATAATGGGAGCGGATGGTCAATATCCATCGCACCAGTATTGTGAGGGGTGATATCTTCTCTGAGGATAATCCATTACATAGACATTCCAGTGTTCTCTAATCTATTCTCTTTATTATCTTGTTTACCGCAACTGATTTGTTCTTTTACCTTAGACGGATTTTACCCTAATAAGATGTATCAATGTTTTAATTGGTTCATATTTAAATTCTGTAATTGGACTATGAATCGGAAACGTATGATTATCCTTTTGTCAATCATTGATGCTTTGTTAATGATTCATGTTGATCCTGATCATTACTGTTTAATGTATGCCTTAATGATCGCAGCTTCGGTAGAGGCAGTGGGAGACGAGAAGATACAGGAGAGGAGAAGGGGAAATGATGAGGGAAAGTTGTGAGGTGTTGGGTGTTAAAGTTTGAGTGCTAGATTCCAAATAAATGAAGAAGACAATAGGGTTGAGTATGGGGATCATATGACCCGGAACCATGAGGGGGATGACGACGTGCAGCTATTTCTGGGAACCCAATGGATAGCTCAGCTCTCTGCTCTCGAAACAGTAAGGCAACTCCATTTAAGCATAAGGTGATGTGGTGAGGATCAAAGCCATGGAGCTTCTGCAATGCAATCCAATCAAATCCTCCTGAAGCTGAGCATCACGAATCACCACCGGGATCTTGGATGATTCGGTCAACAGAATCGTCGAGTCGTATCATCTAAAAGCAGAGCACTGTGCTTGAAGGAGACACGTCTGGATACAAAGAGCCATCACAACAAGCTTCTGGAGACCCATAGCGAGATCATCGAGAGTCAGATTTGATCATCTATAACCACTTGGAGGTTGAGGAATAAAGCGTTGCCTCGATTCATCGTCGTCAATTGGAGATTGAAAGCACCGCCCATGAAGAACGTCGCATGACTTTGGGGAAGAACTCAATCAGTTCCAGAATAAACGGCAATTTTTTGATTAGGTGATTATCAATCACTCGTGGCCGTCGGATCCTAAGCTAGTAAGGCAAAGATGTCCGTTCGATTGCAATAGACCGCTTATAACCAGGGTCCAGGACACATGGATATACATGCGCCATCTGATCCGACTCCAGATGGTCATCTCTTAATTAAGCACGTGCCTCTCACATGCTCGAAACATTGGCACTCGAATCATTTTGATTTCAGGACAGAGTTTGTATTAGGATATTTCGTGTGTGCCTCTTGGCACAATTTGTAAACATATGTCCTTTTTTTTTGTTGGCGTCTGTTTAGGGAATTCTCACCAACTTTAATATATTGATAAATCCTAACATATGTTTTACCCTCCATCGCCTCATGCTTAATCATTGCATTCGCAAGTTCTTTGTTCGCTTTAATGCATCGTCTTGGAGATCTTGCCTTTGTTGGATCTTTGTTGTTCTCTACTTCGTTGGATCTTTTTCTCTGCAACAAATCAGATCAGGTTTTAGGAGATTGCTTTCATTTTTGGGTATTTCTTAAGCTATTTGTTTTTTTTTGTTGGGATCTCTGAATAAGATCAAGTCAGGTATGTTAGGTTTATAATGTTTGATTATCCATTTTGTACTTCTAATCTTATTCTGTTCGGGAGATTTCTTTATAGTTTTTTTTAGTATTGACGTTTTTTTTTTCTTTTTTTGAGGATAATGTTGATGCCCACGGAGTTGTAGGTATGTGTTCGAACTCTTTGTTTCAATCACTCTTACGTTTAAGTTTTTTTTTTATTTTTCGTCCATCTTGGTTCTTATGTGATACATTCATCATTTATAGGTCTCCTCTCCACGCCGCCTTTTGCTCCATTCTTGCCTTGACCAGTTCTTTTTTGTTTTCGTTGTCTCATCTTGGAGATCTTGCCTTCACTGGATTTTTTATTTTGTTCTCCAATTTGTTGGGTCTTTGCCACTTGCATGACATGGGATCAGGTATCATGTGATATGCTTACTTCATTTTTTGGGTTTTTTTAAAGTCTCTTTGTTATTTTTTTGGATCTTTATATGAGAGAATGTTATTTTTTTGGATCTTTATATGAGAGAAAGTCAGGTATGATATAGTTGTATATGTTTAATGATTTGTTGTGTACTTCTTATCTTCTTATGTTTGGGAGATTTCTTATTAGATTTTTCGGGGGTTCTTCCGAATAATATTGATGTCATGTCTTTTTTTGAGGATGATGTTGATGTCCACAGAATTGTAGATCTGTGCTCGAAATTCTCCATTTCAATCGTTCTAACTGTTAGGTTTTTATTCTATTTTTTTAGTTTTCTTATTGGTTTTTATGTGATACATGTATCCTTTGGAAGCCCCAGCATTGTGATCTAATATAGATAGGGTAAGTTGAAAATGATCAGTGGACATCTGAGCATTCTGGTCGAGTTAAATATGTTTAAAATCAATGTTGTTGTGAGGAATTGATTTTTTTTTCCATTTATCTTTGCTTTGCAGTCATATATGAGTATTTATCTAATCAATTGATGGTGATCTCACGTCCAACACCAACACGACTTCCGATGTATTATTATTTTGAGTGTGTAAGAGACTAATATAAGGACAGGGGATGGTGTCTATGAAGCTCGACATCGTGATGAATACAACTCTCGATATAGGAACAATGATAGATTCATATGGTTCCAGGAACAACATCAACCAGCGAAAATCACGTGAATTGGAAAACCGATCTTAAGTGATTAGAATGTGTTGATCGTAATTGTTAAGATTTGACTATTATGAAGTAGTGTTTCGGATCTATATCATAGCTTATTGTGGATCTTACAACTTGGCATATCCATATAAACCATGAGACTGTGTTCGAAATTTTGTGCAAGATCAGATTCTATTCTTGACACCCAAGTAAAATCTAAAGATATGATATGATATGATATAAAAGACTATATTAATCTTGACTATTCTTGACTGTTCTTGAGCAGTGAATTTACAAGCCCGGTAAAATCTAAAGATATGATATAAATGACTATATTAATCTTTATCTCGAAAAAGACAACACCCGCTAAACATGAAAAATTGAAAGCATGGAAGCCCTAACATTGTGATCTAATGTGGATAGGATAAGTTGGACACGAGCAGTGCATATCTGAGTATTCTGATCGAATTAAATATGTTTAGAATTCATATTGTTATGAGGAATTGATTTTTTTTCCCTTGATCTTTTTATCTAATCAATAGTTGGTGTTTCTTGAACTTGGAATATAACAATCATATGGTCTAGAATACCATATTTGTTTGTTGGGTACAAGCAGTAATATTTATTTTCCAATAAGAAAGATGAAAATCAGTTGAGAACTTGCGGCTATAACTTTTAGTTTCACGTGTTATGCTTCATTTTTTCCTGAGTAGTTTGTTCTTTCTTCGTATATTTCCAAGTATTTGTCATGCTTGATGCATTTACATCTTTGATTTCAAATCTCTTTTTTAAATTGCACTACATAAGAACTAGATATAGGACTTTCTTTGATTTAATATTATTATGTAGATCTGTTCATTTTTGTGTTTGTATTTAGCTACATGAAATTTTGGGATCTTGGGGAGTAGTTGAGTCCATATGGTTGGTAGGTCTGAGCTTTCATGTGGAATCTGGTGATGATGGATAGGGTTGTCAGAAATTTCTCAGGTTCGACATTCGCTCAGATTTAGCTCGCTAAAAGTTCGATTCAGATTCGATTCGATAATAAACGAACCGAACCTGAACATGAGTTTAGGCTCGATTAAGTAAACGAACCGAACCTCAAAAACATAGGTTCGCTCAGGTTCGGTTCGTTAAAAGTTCGATTATCTACACACATACATACATAAAAGTATATATACATACATATTGTATATATACAAGGAAAAAATACATTCCATATTAACATAAGGACATTCAATTATTTTTCCAAACTCATCCAGTCATCCACTCCGTAAGTCCATATTCCCTATTCTCGAAACCCCACAAAACCCTCCCCTCCAACTGCGGTTTTTCCCTACGAACAGAAACACATGCACGCCATTTATTCTTAAACGAACCTTTAACGAGCCGAACCGAACCTGATTACAATTTTCATTTTATCGATCCGAACCGAGCCCGAGCCTGAAAGTATGCTAAACGAGCCGAACCGAGCCTGGGTTGGTTCGCTCAGGTTCGGCTCGTTTACACCCCTAATAATGGATATGCTTTGTGTCCTCTTGGACATGACATTATAGTGGGATTTAAGGTAATTGTTTATTTTCGGACTGGAATGACAAATGAGTACTTGAGTCAGTGTTGTCAAGTCTTAATTGAGCAACCTATCCTGCATCTTCTTATGTACTTCGGCAAATTTGAAGCGATCAACCATCTCATCTACATGCTATAAAATGTTGCAATGTCACAATAAACTACATGGCAGCATGTTCTTGGAGTTAAATTGTTGTCATACCATGTTAAATGATAGGGGATGAATTAAACCAAAAAGACGGAAGAGGAAAAGAAGAAGCGGAGAAGTGCAAAGAGAGCGCAAGGACTTTATCAATAAAGAGGAAATATTTTCTGACTGAAGAAACCGCCTTCTGGGGCCTCTGTGCTCCACCTCGACAAGAAAATTTAGGGTTCATATCACAAGTTAGGTGAATTCTTATTGCTGGAAAGTGGTAAGCGATTTTTGGTGAGTAGTTTTAATGAAATAATGATTTTCGTATTTAATAGAAGCTTCGGGTGGATGTAAATGAGGTTATTATTTGACTGCAGGTTCCAGGTGGTTTTGCTTGCTCATGGATGTTTGTCTTTTGCTTACTTTGGAGAGTCTATTCCAAGTATGCAGTGCTTACATCACAATTTTCTTGATATAATTTGCTTATTTACTTGGATTTTCAGATTTCTTTGTTGTTGGTAACTACTGCGATGGTTTTTTTTAGATCATACCCTAACCCGTCATTCTTTCAATACCATTTTTTTCCTCGTAGAAAGTGAGGGCAGTGGGACTCGAACCTTGGTCTATCCACTGTGGGAGCCACTGCTCTACCACTAGACCAAATATTTGGTAACTGCGATGGTAGAATATTAAAAGTTTCAGTTTCTTCACTTTTTACCTTCCAGTTACCGTAGATAATGTAATAAGAGTTTCATGTATTTGTTTTGTTCCTTATGGATTTTTTTTTGCTTACTGCATACACACATATATTCTGGTTGTTTCTTGCTTACATCAAAGTTTTCATGATATAGTCTTTATATTTGCTAGGCTTCTTTACATGTGTCTTTGAAAGTAATACCTCTAGAGTGTTTGTTTTGATCACAAAACTATCTGCATCTTCCAGTTATCATACTTCTCTTTTTTAAAAAAATAACAATGCTGCAACATTCCTAAATTTTTTAAGGTTGGACACAACAAATTTTTGTATATTTCTTGGTTTGTGTATTGTTAAGCTAATAATGACACGGTTATATGAATTTCCATTGGTTTAACACATACATAAAGGATGATGATGGCTTTCACTTACTTTATTATCTTTTTTTCCTTCTATTTTTATATACCACAAGGAGTTCCATGTATGAGTATGATTTTTTTTTATTTTCTCTGCATCAAATTAATCAAACGCACACATGAAAGGCAATGATGATTAATTAACTGCATTTAGATCAAGAAAATTAAAATTTCCATACTTTAAAATGTTGATGCAATTTATGATACCTCCGAAGGAACCAAATTGTAAAGTTTTGAAGATTGACGAAACACTATTATCCATTGAATTAAGTAATTTTTTTATAAATCTAAGCTACATCTTAATTCATTTGTTATATTTCCCAATATTACAAATCAACATCGATAGCTTTCTTTTCAATTACCCTTTTTGTCCAAGTACTGATGTAAAATTTTTTGTTTAAGTTCTTCCTTTTCTTCTTTAGAAAGTGCCATTGTCTTGATGCCTCTCTTCATGTCTTTTTCGTCTTACATATTTGACACACATACATTATTTCACTGCTCAACAATTTCCAGGTTTAATATATTTTTAATTATGTTATTTCATACAAGTTCTACATTTAATTTCATCAGACATTACTTACAAAAAACAGTGATGACTATTGTTATTGAATTTATCTTTATTAAGACATAATTTCTATCCTTTACAATGTGATGACTACTGTTATTGAATTTACAATTTCTATCCTTTGCAAACATTTAAAGATCGCATTTGTTTAGAGGAAATGATGATTATATTTCCTAAGCGTAAGAAATAAGAATGTGCTCTTAATCATGAAATGGCGAGGTATTTTGGATTTCTCTTTTGAAACCACTTTGCAGCTATTTAGTGTTTAAGAAACATCAAGTTATAAAAAATAACGTGATGCAATAATGATTTTGAGCTTATAAACCTTTAAGTAGTTTTGCTTAAGATTATCATGAGATGCTCATTCGGAACAACTCTATATATATTTACAATTTGATTTTTTGAGAATCATCATAAATTATTGTACTATATATAGATTTTTAATAATGATGTTATTTCTCTCACAATTGAATAACGCATATAGATGATGACATAATTAGCTACCGTGAAGTATAACTTATGTTATAGATGTTGACTTTAAGATTACATATTCACCATGTATTATCTTTATTGCCATATTTCTCTTCAAGTGTGATGTTCTCCCGTGAAAGAAGAATAATAATAGTGAGAACTTCCGGGTATTGATGTAAGTTTTTTAGTGTTTTTCCTTTTTTCTTCTTTACAAAATGTCATTATCTTTCTACTTTTCTTCCTATGTTTTTTCGAATCAGATATTTTACACACTTTCATTATTTCCCTTTTCAATAATTTCTAGATATACTTTTACAGATTTAATACCACAGACAAATTTCACGCAGTTATGACATCTCACGGCAGCGAAGCGCGGATACATCCTCTAGTAATAACTAAAACGGGAAATTTTTTATTATTGTGTGAGGTGTCCAACGTGAGTTTAATTTGATAGGGTTATGATTTTGAATTGCTTATCCCAATCCATTAACAAGTTGGTCCAGTCCAACTAACAAGAGCTCGGGTTCTGATCGTTCCGGCTCATTTAAATTTTTTTAGAGTAGGAGGTAGGAGAGAGCGTAAAAATAAATGAAGGTATATATACCAAGGTTTTAAAAACCGAACCGAACCGGTAGGTTCAACCGGTTAAACCAAGAACCGAAAGAAAAACGGTCAACCACCCGATTTTTATTCAGAAATTAAAAATCAGCCAAAATCAATCGAACCCCGATTGGACCGCTTAAACACGATTGAAACAATTGAACCAAACACCGGTTCAACCATACATTTTTTGACAAAAAAATAAATTTTGAAAATTTAATAAAATGTAAAAGTATTTATAATCTAGTCTTATTCTAAAACACGATATAGTACTCCTTTGTCTCTTCTTCCACATGCATCAATGACCCATTATCACCTCTCACTTCCTATCATATAAACATTGCATCTTGTCTCACATATTACACGCGTTTGTCTACTTCCAACAACAAAGGAAGAATATGTCATAGTTATAATGTGAGAAGTAATAAATTAAAAATACTTATTATTAACTAAAGTTCAAATAGTTTTAAAATTGTTAATTTTATACATCACACACATGAATTTTACAAAATATGTTTATTATGCTCTTTTGAGTTTTTCTAATAACATTTATACCCCTAACATTTAGCAATGTCTCTTGTGTTCTTATATTCTTAAAATCCACAATATTATTCTTATATTGGTATAATATAGGAGTACACTTGTACTAATAAAATGCTACTATTATCCATTTTGTAAAAATACAGAGGGGTGCACAATTGTAAAAAAAAAAGTATAATTGTTATTGGAAAGTTAAGAAGGACACGAGTATATAGATCTTATAAAGATATGATGTAGTATTTTTCATATTTATTTGTATGATATAACTGGTCTAATTCGGTCCGACCCAGTTAAACTATACGAACCAAACCAACAGTACAACGGTTCGGTCTTTTCCGATTTTTATGAACTGCTGACGTCATCACCGGTTCGACCGGTCATTCCCACTGGTCTGACCATAAAAACCAAAAACCGATACTTGTCCGATTTGATGTCTGGTTCGGTTTTTAAAACCTTGATATATACTAGTGATAAGAGGATTGATCCAAGAAAAAGTTGTGAGGGCATAAGAGGAGTGATTATGTACCACAAAATTATGTTTTCTCTCTTCCGATTGAATTATCCAGAATCACTCCTCTCATGTTTTCACAACTTTTTGCTCTCACGTGATCACTCCTCCTAGTGATTATACAATAATGATAAATTGATATCACAATAATGATCAATATTCGAATAGAAAAAATGAATTGTATGAGACATGCATGAAAGGATCAATGAGAAGTAGGCTAATCATCATTGGAGGAGAAAAGTGATGTCGTTGTAAAGATACAAGAAAAAGATCCACCCTAGGTTACTTGTTAACCATGAACCTTACATTTATGAGGTTAGAAAAGATCGGTTTTAATTTCGAAGAATCTGAATATTATATAAGTGGTATGAATTGTTATATGAGTCATCTTATTGGAGACCCCATTTGGGTCGCACCCGATCGATTAAAACTTAAAACAAACGATAGTCCAAGACTAGCCCATTTAGAACAATATCCATCCGAGCTCGACTTTAGACCAAGCTCATGGATGGAACTCATGAACTTGGGATGAGATGGTCTAACTCGATGCCCATCCATAACCGAAGTCAGTCAACAATCAAGCAACAAATGTAGAAGTACGATATATAAATTATATGTAACATCTCCAAACATAATCTCACATATAAATTCTAATGATCGAAAAGTGTGAGAGAGAAGTACAAGTGATGGGGACATTTTGATTGATTATCAACATATCCAATTGAACTCAAGTTAGGTATGACCATTGGGTTTGACTAGCCCAACCTAGCCCATGAGCCCGACCCAAAAATCAGATCAACTTATATCGATCTGAGCTCGATCCAAAATTTTGGACCATTAAATAAACAGGTCAGGATTGGACCAACCTTGGGCCAAAGCAATTTGCACACTGATCGAACCTTATAAAGATCCAATAAGATATTTCATATAATAATCCATGATCCAAGTTATTATTATACATTTATGTATATCCCAGTCAAGCTTTACTATCTACGTACACATATTGTTCACTCACTTCTTGACAAGCTCATGGCTAAACAGTTATAATTATCTTCATCACTTTGCTTACTAAATGATGAGTAACCGATTATCCTATCCATCTCGGGTCTGATTGTCGGATGGGTGCAATCAATCAACAAGACTTTGTGTCAATCAGCCGAATGAGAGTGCGAGGGTGCGAGTGTAAATTTACAAAGTAACCGCTTGATTACATAAATACTCTTTTCTTTTAGTTTAATATTTGATCAAATGAATATATATACACACATATGGGAAAAAGAAAGCTATGTGGGGTACAATCAACTAGCTACACCCGACCATTTTTCTTATTATTATTTTTTATTTTTTTAAGGAAACCTATAAGGATTTACTTAGTTTCTTAAGTGGAATATATGTTCCAAATTTCATGTCAAAAAAATTCTAACATGCCCATCTTGATAAGGTCAATTTCAAAAATTATGAGACCGTTAAAATGTGATAGTCTTGATGGAGATGGGATCAGTGTTGAATTTAGTTGAATATGGCATGAGATCATGGTGATATATGGTGATTTAAATCCCCCTAAGTTTCATTTCGAAAATATAGAAAAAACAATGAAAAAAATAATCGGATACAGCTAGTTCCCGAGTGCAGCTTCCCCAACCCTTCGAATGGTATTAGACTATTCCATTAAACAGATGTTATTGTAATCAATTTCCATTATTACCCTTCGAATGGTATTAGACTATTAGTCCAACTCCTGGCATAAATAGCCTTGCATATTATCAAAGGACTGGAAATATGAATCATCGGCACGAACATAATTGAAGATGTATCCATATTTAAAAAATGAATTAAAGCTAGTGATAACAAAGCTGCAAAAACTAACTTTGTATTATTTAAAATTTTATCCTTTCCTAGAATCAGCAATTCAACGTAACACTTTTTTTCCTTCTGCTTTGTAAATCCTTTCGATTTACTTGAAAGAATGCCAACATAAGTCAAAGTTTAAGAAGTTTTAACTATCAAAGTTAGGTGTCGAGTAGTAGTGTTTATAAAGATTGATTTTGCAATTCAAATAGAACTAGCAGCGCGGCTTTTGGTTTGTCTCATATTTCGATGTAATCCTATCATTTTTATGGGATATTTACACCCATAACCCTGAGTAATCTCGTAATTACCCCAGGAACCCTGCGCAAGCACGAATTACACCCAGAACTCCGAATAATGTTTAACCCTTACATTACATAACCCTGAGTCAACTTCCATCCATTTTACCGTTAACTATTGACGGTATCCGTTATGTATTTTATATTTATACCCTTTAAGTTTCTATTATTTACAAAAAGGTTCATTTATCACCTTCCTCCTCCACCTTATCCTCTTCCTCCTCCAAACAGCACCCACCTCCTCCTCCAAGCAGCAAGCTCCTCCGACAACCTCCTCCTCTCCCCTTCGACCTCCAAGCAGCACCCACCATCCCAGGTCCCCCCGCCTCCGCCTGCAGTCCCCCCTCCCCCGCGCGACTCCGCCTGCAGCCCCCCGCCCCCGCGCGACTCCGCGTGCAGCCCCCCCCCCTGCAGGCCCCTCTATTCCGCGTGCCTCCTCCGCCTGCTGCCCCCTCCCCCGCGCGCCTCCAGCCCCCTGCAGGCCCCCCTGCCCCGTGCACCTCCTCCCCCGCGCGCCTCCTCCGCCTGCTGCCCCCTCCCCCTCCCCCGCGCGCCTCCTCCGCCTGCTGCACCCTCCCCCTCCCCCGCGCGCCTCCAGCCCCCTGCAGGACCCCCTCCCCCGCGCACCTCCTCCCCCGCGTGCCTCCTCCCCCTGCAGCCCCCTCCCACGCGCACCTCCTCCCCCCTGCAGCCCCCTCTCCTCTGCGCGCCTCCTCTGCCTGCTGCCCCCTCCCCCGCACGCCTCCAGCCCCCTGCAGGCCTCCCTCCCCCGCGCACCTCCTCCCCCCTGCAGCCCCCTCTCCCCCGCGCACCTCCTCCCCCGCGCACCTCCTACCCCACGCGCCTCCAGCCCCCTGCAGGCCTCCCTCCCCCGCGCACCTCCTCCCCCGCGCACCTCCTCCCCCTGCAGCCCCCTCTCCCCCGCGCACCTCCTCCCCCGCGCACCTCCTCCCCCGAGCACCTCCTCCCCCTGCAGCCCCCTCTCCCCCTGCAGCCCCCTCTCCCCCGCGCACCTCCTCCCCCGCGCGCCTCCTCCCCCGCGTGCCTCCTCCCCCTGCAGCCCCCTCCCCCGCGCACCTCCTCCCCCCTGCAGCCCCCTCTCCTTCGCGCGCCTCCTCCGCCTGCTGCCCCCTCCCCCGCGCGCCTCCTCCCCCTGCAGCCCCCCCTCCCCCGCGCGCCTCCTCCCCCTACAGCCCCCTCCCCCGCGCGCCTCCTCCCCCTGCAGCCCCTCTCCTCCGCGCGACTCCGCCTGCAGCCGCCCCTCCCCCGCTGCTCGGCCTCCTCCGTGAAAGTTCCCATCGTGCTAGCTCCAGGATGGAACCCACTTCCTCCTTCCTTCTTTTCTTTTCTTTTTTTTTTGATTAACCTCCACCGTAGGATCATGAATTGGGTTAGATGAACTCAGCTATCTGGTTGAGTTAACGAACGAAACTAACGGAAGGTTATGGGTGTAAAACGACATGGTTATTCAGGGTCCTGAGGATAATTAGTGTTTATAGAGAGTTTCTGGGGTAATTACCATATTACTCAGGGTTATGGGTGTAAATATCCCCATTTTTATCTGGATTATGTGCATTATGTAAGTGTCCAGTACAACACGGGTCTGGTGGAGGGACACAAGACCTACTTTTCCAAAATGATGGCGGTAGAAAATGACAAAGAAGAACCTTGCCTGCCAAGTAAGCTTAACCCGTCCAAAAAATAAAATGTTTTTTTACAGTTAAGTCCTTAAATCCTACAATATCAGTTATATTCTTTTCTTTTATGCAATATCAGTTGTATCCTTGTCTTCTTGCACCATTACTAGTTGTGTCGGCCCGATTAGTTGCTATCCCTCCACCTCCAAAACTAATCAGAAAGAAAACTATAATGAAAACATAATTTTCAAGTTCTTCATCGGACTTCTTTTGCCTTCTTTCTTCTTGCACGCACCTTCAACCTCAATAACCGGTCTTCTCCCTTCCTTTTTATATTTTTTTCTTGAGTTCTAAAAAAAACATCGAAGGTTTTTTTATCACCAAGTAAGAATATTTTGTCATTCAAATTCCTTTTCAACAAGAAAGTTATCTCCTTTATTAAGACTATAAAATTTTAACAGTATCAAGATTGTTGAAATCGACAATTTCTTGATGAATAGTTTAGCGGTATATGTTTTACTTGATATTTTAAATAATAAAATATTACCATTGAACAAGCAAAATCCCTCCATGTATTTTTAGGAAAATCTCACATACAAAAATACAAAAATATTTAAGGAGCCAAGTTAGCTCCTCAAAGCCATACACATCTTACCCATAAGTTCATCATTGTGAGAAAAAGGACACCGACAATATGGAATAGCTACATTAGCAAAAGGACCGCTTTAAATAAGATAGGAAAGAATCTAGCCCTACAATAAGATTTGGATCCACGAATAGTGGCGTGATCTCAAAAATACTAGGTCCCCAGACACCATGCTCTTCCTGCTCCTATAAGAACGAGAGATCTGCAAACTCTCTTCTCCTCCAACTCATGTCTTTACCCAACATCTTTGCCTGCTTGATCAGAAAGTTTCGCTAAGGTAATATTATCAAGATTTATGCTCTAACCGGTTTTTGCCATCCTATGTAACTTCCCAATTTTTACAACTCTTTGATTTTGGTCTGGTAACTCTTAAACTTGGTGTTACCTTTGTATAATCCTTTCTACACCTCAAGACAGAGGTTAATCTTATCCAGAAAAAAATTTATAGTTGATGCGGATTCATATCAAGCTGGAAAATTTTGTGATGCCGTTTTCTCTGTTAATTATGTGGAGGAAGATGATGAAAGGCAATAAAGCTGACCTGTTCGCTCGCCGGACGTATTGGCTTAGCATCGCCATGCCGAATGTCTGCTCATGATTTCTGAGATCTCCACAGTTTTGTTTTGTTTTTTCGGGCTTTCCTTCAACTTGGATGGAACGCCCACTCCAAATTATCAACAGATCTGCATGGTAGGCAAGAAAAGCATTAGAATTTCACTGGGAGAATAGGGAGATGTTTTCTTAAAGAAAATTATTGAACCTGCCATTTTCCTGAGAAACACGGTCCTTGAAATATAATTCAAATAGCAAATTCTTAAATAGTACATCAGTTCACAAACATAGCAGTCAGATTTTTTGTGGTCAAATCCAGGGAGATCCCAGTTACCCAAATCTCGCGCTTTGTGTTGGTCATGTTTCCTATCTTTTATATGCCGAAATTCTGAAATTTTTTTTGTGGAATTGCAAAGATCTCGAGATGTAACTGAAGTGGAAACATACAATTTTGTTTGGATATTTGATATGGATATTCATAAAATAATTCAAGTTAAAGGTCTGGCTGAAGAAGACGGTTCATTTGAGAACTGAGACATTGGGTCAGATTTGCTATTTAAAAATATGTGAAGAAGAATACAGACTTTTAATAAGCATTTGGTTATTTGAGTTGGATAATAAACGCTTCTCTGTGGTTGGTTCCGTTTATTATTCTTTGGGAAACTAAAAACAATGAGATAGCGTTTACCTGTGGGTTAGGAGAGTTTATCTCTCTTAACCCACATCCCCCTCTCTCCCCGTGGGCCCCACTTTATTCCTATTTTTAAAAATTAAATAAATATATTTTACATCAACAATCATATCAAAAAATAATATATTATATCATCATATTATATAAAAATTATAAACTACTCAACTTCTACTCTCTTTTCCAATCTTCAATACAATCATATTACAATAATTACTCACTTTTTTAAACTTTAATACAATCATATCTACCCAAACAAACTTCTAACCCACCCAAAATTTAACCCTCTATCCAAACACCAAAACACAAAAACAAATTACCCTCTACTAATTTAACCCGCCTTAACTCACCAACCAAACACACCCTAATAGCTTGGCTAAAGGCTTTGACGATATTGAAGGGAAGTCCAAAAGAGATAAGTCTCAACCCCTCTTCGTGGTTGGTTTTGTTCGATTTCTTAATTTGGGTCTACTATTGTCATCATTTTGATTTTCGGATTCTAAAGTTTGTTGAATTTTGCATTTGTACGTCAATGGTCTGAAAGGGATGTATGGGGATTGGGAAGTGCATAAAGCAAATTGGTGTTTAGGAACAACCACATAAATCCCCATAAAACTAAATGGCATTAAATATCCAAAGCTGAACATTACAACCCCATTCAATCCGGCCAGTTACACCTTGAACCAAAAATCATACTAGATCACACACCACTACTACACCAAAACCAGACAATTCACAACCCCTTCACATCTAAGCCCGCTCACCACGGATCCTCCTGGCGAGCTGGATGTCCTTGGGCATGATGGTCACCCTCTTGGCGTGGATCGCACACAGGTTCGTGTCCTCGAAGAGACCCACCAGGTACGCCTCCGCCGCCTCCTGCAGAGCCGCAACAGCTGAGCTCTGGAACCGGAGGTCGGTCTTGAAATCCTGCGCGATCTCTCTCACGAGCCTCTGGAAGGGAAGCTTCCTGATCAGGAGCTCCGTGCTCTTCTGGTACTTACGGATCTCACGGAGGGCAACGGTACCGGGACGGAAGCGGTGAGGCTTCTTCACGCCGCCGGTGGCAGGGGCGGACTTGCGGGCGGCCTTGGTGGCAAGCTGCTTCCTCGGGGCCTTTCCGCCGGTGGACTTGCGAGCGGTCTGCTTGGTACGCGCCATGCGAGATGAGAGGACGAAGGATTAGGATTAGGGTTCTCGTTTAGAGCTTCGGAGGAGATGATGGAAAAGGAAGGACGAAGGGTGTGGGTATTTGAAGGAGAAGGGGATGGCGGGAATATGAAAATATGTGGCGTAGGAGTCTCAGGGCCGTAGGATGACCAGCCCTGGAGAGGAATGAACGGATGTGATTGCGGGACAGGGCGCAGACGCGGATTGCGATCCGTGGCTTCCTATTAATGGCCAATTGGAGCTCGAATACTTTTGTGTGAGAAGAGAATTGGTAATTTTTAGGGATTTTAACACTTGTGTCACTCCGAATTATCGCAATATCAGTTACGCCCCTACATTTTTGATAATATCACTTGTGCCCCTTACTCTTGCTAATTTATCACTTGTGCCCCTCGAGTTAGTGACCGTTCATCCACAGTGCAAACGGCCGTTAACATTGAGAACATATGCGGAATTAATTTTAAAAAAAAAGTTAAATGGTCATTTTGAGTCCATCTTCCTCATCCTTTTCTTCTTCCTCTTCTTCCCCCATTCTCTTCCTCCTCCTAGGCTTCCCCCTCCCCCTGCCCCGCGCCGTCCCCTGCTCCCCTGGGCCACCCCCTCCCCTCACCCGCGCCGCCCCGTGCTCCCCGCGCCGTCCCTTGCTCCCCCTGCCCCGCGTCGCCCTGTGCTCCCTGGGCCGCCCCCTCCCCTCCCCCGCGCCGCTCCCTGCTCCCCTCCCCCGTGTCGCCCCTTGTTCCGACCCCCCGCAGCACCGCCACCGCATCTTCCCCCTCCGCCCCCTCCCCCCCCCCCCCTCCCGCACCCCCATCACCCTCTGCGCCTCCCCGATGGCGGAGCACGATTGGCGGCCACCTGTCGAACGTGACTCCGCCACCAGCCCCGTGCGAAGCCTTCGTCGGCCTGTGTTGAACCCATCCGCCCGCGGGCCGTGCCTCTGCTTCACCGTACCCCCTTTCGCGCCCTCCGCCGCCCAACGGCAGCCCCGCCTCTTCCATCAGCGCTCTCCAGCCCAGCGTGTCGTGCCCACCGTCGGTACGACCGTGCGGCCTTCCCCGGCGGACCAGGGCCGCGACGGGCGGTTGCTGGCAGCGTTGGGCTTGAAGCCCTAGTGGGTTCTACCGTTGACGGGAAGCCCCAAATTTGGATCTCTAGGTTGAAGAACACCTTTGGACAATAATACCCCTCTTAACCACACCATGGTTTGAGTAAACTATGGTTAGTTTAATTTTTTTACGGTCAATCTGACGGAAGGGCACAACTGATGACAGAGAAAGAAGTGAAGGGCACAAGTGATATTACCAAAAAGATAGGGGCATAACTGATATTGCGATATCTAGGAGGGGCACAAGTGATAAAATCCCTAATTTTTATCCATTATGTACCTAAGGTCGGAGATGATGTTATGAGTTGTGGTTTGTTTGATTATTAAAAAATAAAAGTTATTGATGTACTTTGATCGAGTATCATCTCGGATTTGTTTGTCTGAACTAATCAGATGGTGTTCAAGATTTTTTAAAAAAAAATAAATTTGCAATAAAATTCGTAAATTATTGCAAATAAATAAATCCTTTGATATGAACGAATGCATGGAGCAATGCTTGTGGCATATTGTGAGGAATCTTTAATGTTATATAAAGTATATTATGGATTTTTATCAGTTATGTCCTTTTGAGATATTGAAATTTCAATTATACTCCTCTATTTTTGGGAATATCAGTTGTGCATCCGATTTTTGTCGTTGTATCACATGTGCCCCTCAAGTTAGTTGTTGTGCATCTCCAACGCAAACAGATATTATCTTTGAGGACACGGCGAGAATTAATTTTAAAAAATAGATTGAAATGTTCATCCCTTCTTCTTCTTCGTCCCCATCCTCTCTGATCTTCTTCCTCTTCCTCCGCCCAGCCTTCTACACCTCCACCGTCTCCTCCCCCCGGCCCCAACCCCTTTCTCTGTCCCCACCTCCCCCACACGCCCACGCAACACCTCCTATGCCATGATTGTCTCCCTCCACCTCAAGCTCTTCCCTCGTCCATGTGCCTCCCCCTCTGCGCCCCGAGCACTCACGCCTCCCATCCACCCCCATCCTCCTCGCCCCCACCCCCACTTGCCCCTGCTCCTCCTCTACACCCCCGATCCGCCCTCAGCTCCTCACCCTACCCTTGCTCCTCCTCAACATGATGTTGCTACTACTCATCTGCGCAATATCCAAGTGGAGAGGTGCACTCGAGGGACTGGGAAGGATGAAGAGGAGGAGTTGGAGGAGGAATGGTGAAGGAGAACAAGCTGGAGGAGGAGGTGGTCGAAGGAGGAGGGAGGAAGAGTGATAGGGTTGTAGAGGCTTTTCTTCATATGCCCACTTAACTATACCATGGTTTGATTAAACCATGATTAAATTCAACTTATTAACAGTCAAAGTAACTGACGGGCACATGCGATAGAATGCAAGAAGTCGGAAGCATAAGTGATATTCTCAAAAAAGGGATATAATTGATATTACAATATCTTAGAGGGGTGCAAATGATAAAAACCCATATGTTACTATGCGAAAGAAATATCAATGTCTTAACAAACTGTAGAGGCATACATTTAACAGTGATTTTAAATCCTATATATTTTCTTAAATTTACCTTTGATAGGCAAAGATGGCTCCACAACCGCCAATGATATAGTTTGACAAACCATCGTTGAATATCAGAAAGCGATGATGTTAGTTGCAGATGCCCTCCATTCTCCAATGCCAATACGCGATGATGGTGTGCAAACCTACATATAAATAGAACAATTGTTGGTGTCATCTTGAATTTGTAGATGAATAACTAGAGGTCAATCACTTAGCATATTGTGAGAATATGTATTGGTATTAGAACTAATAGAACTAATAAGATGAAGAACACCATTTAGTTTTTGTAAACATTGTTGGGTATTATCTGGTCTCACAATCCTTGGGAACATCCTTACAAATTGTCTCAAGAGATTTGGGAGGCACATTTGGGAGGTTAGTTGCAACCGCTAGCATGTCCCATGTACATTGGAGGTAGGAATTATGTTTCCTATTTCAAGTAGAAATAGAAGAGAGAGAGGCATTGGAATCCATATGAATAAGGACTCATGCAAAGCAAAGGAAATCATCCCAAGCCGAGCATCTATCTCGGTTCTCTCTCCTAGCGTAAGGCATGAAGCCAAGGGCACGAGGAGCAACTCGCTAGAAGTGCACGGAGCCACCACTAGCTGCGAGGAGCAACCGTGCTAGAGGCGCAACGAGCAGCCCACAGGAGGCGTAAGGTACGGCCACGGAGAGGGAGGGGGATCTATTCTCCCTCGACCATAAGCGCACAGGAGGTGCGAGGTGTATACGTGCGAGGAAGGATCACGCACGAGGAAGGACTAGGATTGCTAATTGAACCGAACTGTAACAAACGGACCTATATTAGTGTTCGGTTCGATAACGAAAATCGAGTTCGAGTTTGGTTCGATAAATGTTCGATAAGATATGTTCGAGTTTGAGTTCATTTAGAAAATGAACGTTCGAGTTCGGTTCGATAACAGTTCGTTAATAATGTACTTTAACTTAAACTTGTTTATATGAACAAGTTCGAAACTGGAGTTCGATAACAAGGTTCGATAAGCAGCAAAAATTAGAAATTATTTAAATTAAAGTGGTACAAAGTTCAATAAATATCACAATTTATTTAACCTCGAAATTTAATAAGTCTGTAAATACTAAGTTACACATACAAATATACACACATACATATATCAAACTCAAACTTTTATCGAACCAACATATGTTATGTCCATGTTCGGTTCATTAAGCTATCGAACTAAAATTTGAAGTTCACGTTCAGTTCGTTTAGAAACGAACAAATAATTTTCGAACTATTATTGAACGAACTATAATCGAATTCGAACATGTTCAATTCGATTAGCAGTCCTATGAGGGACAATTCGTGAAGAGGAGAAGCAACGGTATTGTGTTTTCCAACTACAAACTGACAATTATCTGATTTCATTCTTATATCTGAGCCTCGATTTTGTTGGACAACAAAATTGAGAAGACATTGCACCTTCTCATTTTTCGACCTAGTGGATTGTTGCGGGTCGTCATGTCCCATGAGTTTTTCCCCTCGCTCACATTAGGGAGGGTTTTTCTCACGTAAAAATTTCTCGTCCTTCTATGATTGCTTAATTCTTGTGCTATGATTATTATGCTTGTTTCTCGTGTGAGGAACGTTCCGCTGCCAGTCATCTTTTGTTGGATAGGTTAAGGTAGTGTTTGGTTCGCGGGTTACCGGCGGATTTGAAAAGTTTACCCCCTTTAACACACCCTCCCTCTCTCTTATGTGGGCCCCACTTTATTTTTTAAAAAAAAAATTAAATAAATCAATTTTACATCATCAATCTTATCAACAAATAATATATTATACCATCATATCATATAAAAACTATAAATTACTCTACTTCTACTCACTTTTTCAAACTTCAATACAATCAAATCACAATGACTACTCATTTTTTCAAATTCCAATACAATCATATCACAACAAACCCACTTCTAACCCACTCTCAGTTTAGCCTTCTATCCAAACAGCAAATATAAAAACGGGTTACCCTCTACCAGTTTAACCCGCCTTAACCCGCCAACCAAACGCACCCTAAGGGTGCGTTTGGTACGCAGGTTAAGGCGGGTTAAACTTGTAGAGGGTAATCGTTTTTGAGTTTTGGTGTTTGGATAGAAGGTTAAACGGGGGTGGGCTAGAAGTGGGTTTGTTGTGATATGATTGTATTGGAATTTGAAAAAATGAGTAGTTATTGTGATGTTATTGTATTGAAATTTGAAAAAGTAAGTAGAAGTAGAGTGGTTTATAGTTTTTATATGATATGATGGTATAATATATTATTTGTTGATAGGATTGATGATGAAAAATTGATTTATTTAATTTTCTTAAAAAAAGAATAAAGTGGGACCCACATGAGAGAGAGGGAGGGTGGGTTAAAGAGGGTAAACTTTTCAAATCCGCCGGTAACCCATGTACCGAACGGGCCTAAGGGAACCCATCGATTTCTCAACAAACTTAACACTGCAAAAGATTGCATAAGTTTTATGCGCCGCTAATATTGCAAAGAATTGCAACTTATTTGCTAAATTTTTTAAATGAACAGAAATATCGTAAGTTAATATAATAATTTCTATCGAAGTGTGACCGTTCTCATTGTTCCCAAAGAATATCTATGAATGTGTTTAGTACTGAGTATAGGATTCCTTACGAATATCCGAGTGCCAACAACGAGTAGTGGCTTCTCCCATATATATTTATAAGTAAGCTCACAAAGTCTAGCATGGTAGGAGGTTTTCTAGGAAAAAACGACTATAAATAAGGGCAAAAAGACATATTAAACTAGGTTCAATGTTTCCAATGTCAGTTGAGGAAGATGTTCCAACAATACCTTGAGCAATAACAGCCCTTTGAATATAGTTACATAATCAATATTCAAAATATTGTTTACCCGAATAAAAAACTACTATATTATTTTCTTTTTCCTTTTTTATCGCATTGAAGTCTTTGTCCTTTTTTTCAACGGCATGGATATCGTGTATTTCAATATATTTCGATTTTGGTAATCGTAGGTCAGTTATGTTTACAATCTTGATGTTACTTACTATGATTACATATTTTTCCCATCAATGAGTTCCATATGATTCATTTTCGTGGTTCATGCCTTCTCCCTTGACTCTAATTTATTTGTATTGTAAGTTCTTATAATCGTCTTCATTATATCTCTTCAGTCTCTTTCTTAGGTCACGTTCGTTTCGAGAATAAGTACTAGGATATGGGATAAATTTACTACAAACAGACCGGACTTTGAGGACGGTCAATAGACGACCATCCCCTATACCAAAGAAGGGGACGGTTGACCGGCGCCCATCCTCCTTGACAAACCCCATGGATGTCCTTATATATCATAGAGGAGAGTGTCACACAACCGTCCATGTTGAGTAGATAAATGGGACGGTTAAGATCGTCAAGTCCCGATCTCTATGAACGTCTCCATCAGGTGATTACCATTGGGACCAGGACAAATGGAGGGGATGGTTGTTTCCGTCCCCTCTAAGTACATAAATGGGATGGTTGTTTTACCACCTTCACATACACTTTATGTTGGCGGTAATTTATGAAAATTTGAACCTCATATGGGACGGTCTTAAGTTGGTTGCCCCCATTAGCACGATAGGGGACGATTGTGAGTCCATCCCCGATGGTCTTATACTATCGAATAAGCAAATTTCCTTCTTATTCTCCCGACATCCTCCCACCTGAACCCTACCTTCGACACTGCCCTCTCCGCTTCCCAACCCTCCTCCCTCTCGAGTAGTTGTCCTCGCTCATCGAGCTCTCGATCTCCTTTATCCTCTTCAGTCGTGCTTCCTCTTCTTCTCTAATCTCTTATCAATGTCTTTCAAGATGAATCTTATACCTTATGATATCTAAATCATTTTTAGTAAATGTTAATCTTGTATTAAATGTGTGATTGAAACTTTGCATCATTCCAATAGATGTTTGGTGAAATAAAATATTTTTTATATATTATTTTTAGTAGTATCTTCAAGTTATGTAATGGTTATTTCAAGTTAGAAATAGATGTTTGTAAGTATTTTATTTTAATCATGTCTTATTTTTAATCAATTTAGTTATAAGTAATTAGATGCAAAGGAGAGGAGAAAATACATGTCTTCAATTAGTTCTAATTGATGAGTTGATGCTTAGGAAATTGACCATGTGTTAGATGCAAGAATGATGGGTTTGCGGTATGCATTATTAATAAGTCTTCTTATATGAAGGAATGATGAGTTTGAGGTTAGATGCAAAAATGATGCGCTGGTTGCAAGAATGATGAGAAAACAAAGGTATTCTTTTTGAACCTTATGTTGATTTTTCAACTTCAAAAAACTTCCTTACATATATGGTTGGATTAATTCCATTTGTAGATATAATTGTATTGGTTACGCTATATCATCCACTATCAATTTGATATATTATTAATATCACCCTAGTACAAACATAGTCCCATGTGTGTTGATGTGTGTATGTGTAAGTGTGCGTATGTATGTGTGCATTGGTCCCTCACAATACTCATCTGTTCCATTCCATTACGGTTCTCTGTTTTCGATCTTTTGGAGGAGAGCCAAAAGTGAATTTGAAGAATAGATCTTTACTTTAAAGATCCAAATCCGGATGGATCATGGGACTCTATCAAATGATGATGTTGCTGACTTGGTTTTTGCAAATTCGAGTGAGAGAAGATCACTTTAGGAGGAATATTCCGCCTTTCATTGTAGTAGTGAATAGCTATGTTCAAGGCTATTCTAATATGTTTGATTATATCATGTTCTTGCCTGTGTGATGAATACAAACAAGCGCCTGACAAAGAGGAGGCTAAGAAAAGTTAAAGTACTTTTGGGAGTCTAAGAAAAGTTAAAGTACTTTTATGTTTGACTATCCAATTGAATGATACTTACGAAAATAAAAAATATGAACTTTAATAATGCAACATCAAAAGTTGAATAATTGAGAATACTTATGTGAAAATGCATTATTTTTTATGGTACGTATATGATTGATGAAAGTATCATATGATTATACATATTTGAGGGAAACAATAAGGTGGTGTAGGAGATGAAGATCCGAATATAATTTAAATTTTTCAATAAAATTAAAGAGTAATTTTTAAAAGTAACCACTAGTTAATTGCAGACAAAAAATGGATCTTATTCATTATTATATATTTTATTCAATTAAATGAAATCAATTATGTTTTTAATAATAGAGTTCAAGTAGTTCAAAAAATCTAACCCCTTTTAAGATTGAAAGAAAGAGTGAAATAAATGAAAAGAAAAAACGATAATCGGTTAAGTACAACTCTTGGTGTTCTTAACCGGCGTTTATATTCACGAGTTGTTTCTCATTCCGATCATATCGTAAATATATTTAGATTACAAAAAACAGTCAATGAAAGTAAGACAATACAACTTTCTATATTAATAGTAAAATAGGGTCTCTCCTCTAATATAAGGATTTTACATTAAGATTATTGATATATTAGAGATTATTTTACACATGAATTAAGATGTGTCTTCTTTTAATGTACTTGGTTTGATACCGACCGTGAAGGAAATACATTTAGAAAGATAAAAATGGATTTATGTCATTATAATAATTAGGTCGATTGCAAACGATTGAACCATTCACTCTACCAAGTCACGTGGAGCAAGTTTTTTCATCCCTGACAACTCTATCATGGATCTATTAACCCTATGATAACAATGTGAAGAGATTTTCTTGATTTAAACGAAGATATAGAATTTTTAAAAAGTGAGAATGAATATAAGAATTCCAACAACTATACTATCGTTTCTACACTTAATAATGGCATTTCTATTACAAGTAGTAGATATTACGATAATATTGTTACACATTAATGGTTGATTTAAATTAATAATAAATTAAAATACCTTTTTCTATTATATTTTTATAATGATAATTGACTTTCCAGTTATAGTTTATTTTCAGATATATCTCCTCGCATGGGCAGACTCAGGAAAATTCTGAACATATTCCACAAGCAAATGCAAAATATTTAAATGCATGTAACAACTGTTCTTAGCATTGACAAGGACCATCCCAGTTCAGGTTTTAGATAACCTTCAACCTGACAAGACCCTACATGTCCAGATTGCAAAGAGTGATGTTGCGTGTGAGAACTGTAAGGGGCTGTTGGTTTGAGGGATACCCTTCACTTTGGATGGGTAACTCCTTAAAATCCATTTTTAAGCGACTACTGAAGCCCACTCTCTTCTCATAAAAAAAGTATATATTATACCATTATATCATTTAAAAATCATAAAATATTCAACTTCATTCACTATTCAAACTTGAATACAATAACATCACAACAACCATTCACTTTTTCAAATTTCAATACAATCATATCATAATAGCTACCAACTTTTTTCAAATTTCAATACAATCATATCACACAAAACATCACAACCCTTAACCCAACAACCAAACACAATAATATAAAACCGGGTTATCCACCCCTGAGAAACCCACCACCAAAGGCACCCTATGGAATTTCAAAAATACCTCAAACATGTGTTACATGGTCAAGTTTCCATTACTACTCATGACTTCCCTCAAATTCCTCAATCTATGAAGGTTATAATTTTTGCAGACTTGTAAGTAAAATCATAACATAGCAAATAAATATTTTAAGATTGATATCGTCATTCATGTACCTTCGTTGTGGATTGCATTTTCTTGTAACCAGATCGTGTCGTTGATTGACAAAACCTTAGTCACGGAACAAAGATATAGTATCATTATAAAAAACATGTTAATCTCGGATAAAATCTTAACATGTATTAAATCAATGACTCAATGGCATCTTTTGTGATAATATTTTCCTCTGTATAGTATTATAAAATTCTAATGTGCACTAATACCAACGTTCTAATAAGACTAACATACCTATCAGAGAAGTTTATATGAAACTGCTCTGAACAGTGGTTCTGCACGTAACATACCTCGCCGAATAACGATTGGGATTCAGTCGAGTTCTTCCTTACCGTATTTGTATAAGAGATTTAGGGCCCATTCGATAGGAAAATATGCAGGAACAAGGATGAAGAATAAAAGGAATAAAGGTCTATTCTCCGTTCCACCAGACAATAGAAATAACGAAAATAAGGTCAAATAAAAATAAATAAGGTGGGATAAAGATAAAAATAAAAATAAAATAAGATAGAATAATAAATAATAATCATATCATTGAAAACCGTGTCAGGAGAGGAATTAACCCTTATTCCAAGACCTATTCTCCCACCAAACGGTAGCCTTAAAGTATATCAACTAAATTATGTCAATAGGGTTGATTTTAATCAACGTAGAAAAAATACACCTTGATGAAAATCTTATTTACTATTTGTTCGCAGAGGTTCAATTGCTAGACAGAAACTAACATTTTAACACAAAAAAGCCACTGGATCCGCAGATAAAAGCAGAAAGCCAAGAATATCAACCACAAATCGCCCTAAATTTCATTCTAACGCAATGAACTCTATCATAGATCTTGCAAGTAAATGAAAATGTGCATAGGATCAAGGATGATAGACTAGAGACGAAAACGCTACTATCCATACCCAACTACCACAAATCCGCATCAAACAAAAGAATCACGCCCTCTCGCCACGGATCCTCCGGGCGAGCTGGATATCCTTGGGCATGATGGTCACCCGCTTGGCATGGATTGCGCACAGGTTGGTGTCCTCGAAGAGTCCCACCAGGTACGCCTCCGCCGCCTCCTGCAGAGCCGCAACGGCGGAGCTCTGGAACCGGAGATCGGTCTTGAAGTCCTGTGCGATCTCCCTCACAAGCCTCTGGAATGGAAGCTTCCGGATTAGAAGCTCCGTACTCTTTTGGTACTTACGGATCTCACGAAGGGCAACGGTGCCGGGACGGAAGCGGTGGGGCTTCTTGACGCCGCCGGTGGCCGGGGCGGACTTGCGGGCGGCCTTGGTTGCTAGCTGCTTCCTTGGGGCCTTGCCGCCGGTGGACTTGCGTGCGGTCTGTTTGGTACGCGCCATTGGAGATGAGAGAGGTCGAAGGATTAGGTTTAGGGCTTCGGGTTTGATTTGAGGAGAGAGATGGAGATGGAAGAAAGAAGGGGTGCGGGTATTTGAAGGGGAAGGGGATGGCGGGAATGCGAGTATAGGTGATGAGGGGTGTGGAGGGCCGTAGGATGATTGTTTTTGGGAAGGTAAGGAACGGGTGGGATTGTGGGAGATGTCGATTGCGGATCGCGATCCGTGGCTTCTTGCTGGTGGCGAATAGAAAATTGGCACTCTTGCGGGGCGAGAAATTACGAGTAATTTTAGTCCATAACATAAATGCATGTACGGTTATATATTTTTCAGCAATAAAATAAAGTTAGGGTCAAACAGTGCAAATTGTCGTTTCACCCACTGCTAGATGTTACTTTATATTTACCACCGCTTGAATGTATATTTATTTTTAAGTATAAGGGTTAGGAAATGGGTTTCAAAAGGTTGGGAGCATGCACGCAGTTGCATGTAATTTTACATACATCATGGTCTATATCTTCCATTTTTTTACTTTTTTAGAAAATATCATCAAGTATATTTATCTTTATATCCCTTATATATGTCGTTCGAATTTCATCAGAAATAGAGACTTTTGTGTCCTCCATCTAGAACGGGTCGATTACAGCAATTCTAAGACCATTAAAATTACCTGTTCTAGATGGAAGGTACAAGAGTCTCTATTTCTGACGAAATTCGAATAACATATGGGAGGAATATAGGGAAGAATATACATGGTGATATTTTCCAAAAAAAAACATGAAAGATATAGGCCTCGATGCATGTCAAATTACATGCACCTAGGTGCATACTCCCCACCCCCTTCAATTTTTTTGCAAAGATAGATATTAACATGAATATAGTTTTCATTATTTTAGGTTACAGAGCATACACGACTATATAATTCTTTTGTGGATACAGATATTGATATATATTAGACATATGCTTGAATATGTTCTAGAGTTACACATAATATAGGGAAGAAGGTATAAACCTTGGCTTTGCGATTTTCAATATCAGTATACTTATCCTAAGAAAAATGATATCCATATTCGCAGATGTGTCTATTAAAAAAACTAAAACTAATTTCTTTAGTTGTACTCGTACCTTCAAAATTAAAAATACATACATGCATCCACCTCAAAATGGATGCATGTGATAGCAGATGGATATAGATTACCCAAATGCATCGCGATGATAGGTTAATACTTGTAAATAGACTTGCAACTAATATTTATTTCATTGTATGTATATAAAAAATAAAAATGATTTCTGTATTTATATATGTTTCCAAAAAAAAAGAAAACAATATCGAACGTCTACAAATTATCCGATATTCTTGTTGTTGTGAAGGGTCTAACATACATTAGCAAACTTACAACTAATACTCATATCCATATTTGTAAGAAAAAATAAAGGTGATGTATGTATCTATATTGATATTTGCAAAAAAAAAATTCGGACATGTATTTTTTTGGATAATACTATATGTCTTAATCAAAAAAGTACATATTACAAAGAAATTTTGGGAGATGGGCAACATGCTGCGCTGCCAATCCCTTTTGGATGGCAAATCCAATTCTTCGGAACACAACATCCATAGACTTGGGAACCATAACATTACTATGCATAATTTTCTGGACCCTCTTAAGGAGCTCTACAGCTTCAGACGCCAAGAACCCAAAGGTATCAAACCCGAAAGGGATGAAGACATGTTGATTGTCAATACAAGCCTTCTCACGTTTAGCAACTTTGGCTGAGGCAGTTTTCTGTGCAGCGTATACCGCAGTAAAATCACTTTTTAGCAGACCAACTAATGGAGACACTCCAGTTAGATCAATACATGTATTGATTTGCATATATATATTCATCAAAATAAAAACTACATTCAAACTAATATAAAATAATCAGGAAGTAGTTCGAACAAATCGACATGGTGGAACCTTGTAAGAAGCTATATGATATTAGATAGCTGATTTATTACAAATGATGGAAGATGCTCCCCATTAGAGATCCTTTATAGATAAATAACCACATCATTAATAATATTAA
Source organism: Ottelia alismoides (assembly GCA_037367405.1). Classification (NCBI taxonomy): domain Eukaryota; kingdom Viridiplantae; phylum Streptophyta; class Magnoliopsida; order Alismatales; family Hydrocharitaceae; genus Ottelia; species Ottelia alismoides. The sequence goes on from JAZKJV010000482.1 coordinate 1,286,268, forward strand.
AGAACTTATATTATAATGTATTTTTTACTTTATTAATTGATCGTCATAATTTAATGAATAATTTTATAGTTATTAATTTCACAATTACAATATATGAAATTAGCATATCTACTTTTAGATTTATCATTGTATGGCTATATTTATTTACTTTGACGTATATGGACAAGGGTAAGAAAATGAGTTTCAATTTCTTAAAGATATAGATATTAATATGGAAGTTATTATAGTTTTCAATTTTCTCGGATATGGAACATACGTGGTTATATAACTTTTTTGTGGATATATATGCATATATATGTGTGTGTTAAACATATACTTAATATGTTGTAGAGTTACATACAATACAGGAAGAAATATATATGCATTAGGTTTGCAATTTTCCATATCAGTACAAATATCTTCAAAAATAAAATTTGATCCTTACATCCACAATAAAAAGTACAAAAATGAAATCAATATCTATTTTTATATAAGTATCTGCAAAAATAATTCAAATCCTTACTATTTTTCTATATCCACATTCATAAAAAAACAAAATTTGAGTACTCATAAATATCAAAATATAGACATATTGTACTCGATTGCGTCCCCCACTAATGGGACTAACATGTATAAATCTAAAGTCAAAACGTTAATTTTCATAATTGTGAAATTTAGTACTAATTGATTTTAAATCAGGATTACGAAAATAAATATACGAAGCGGAAAATACAACCCCTTGACAATATAAATGAGATGGTTATTATATTAATCATTTTTAAAACAAGATAAAAAAAGCAAAATATGTTGGACGCAAGTGCAAAAGTGTTAGTGCCGATTTTGACTTTCTTCCCAAATCATATTCAGGTAAAATTATAAAAGTGTAGATTACATATGTATTTATTTAATTAGGATTAAATGAGTTTTTTTAAGATACCTAATGTAGTAATCGATAACAACAGGTGTTGTATCTAATTTTGATTTTATCCATTAGAACTTTCCTCCAAGTTACTCTCCCCTCCAATTTGGCATTGAAAGCAGAAAGGAAGGAAGGTTTTTTGGATCACGATTGAAGAACAAATGCAAGCAAATCCAATCAACACAAAAAAGGCAACATGAATCACCACCATCTCAATATTAATAACATTACTATTACATGTACCAAATAATAAAGTTTGCGTATCAAAATTAAAAAATCAACTTGTTTTGATCATGAGCATTTAGGTTCCTCGAGTAGGCACCACCCAAAACCCTGGATGAAATTCTCCATGGCGTACACACCAATATGCTGTGCAAGTATCTGGTTGCTCTAGCTTACCTCACGCTACAATTGCCACCATGTCCTTAACTCCTCAACTCCCCATAGAACAGTGTCGCCAATGTGAACTCCCAGTCCTTGGCAGCAACCCCTTTCGCCTCGCACTCTCACTCAATTTGCAATTCAGTTACATCGTCTAAGAGTACTTCAACAACTTCCCCATGCAGTTCTTGTGTGCCACGAGCTTCGCCTTGTAGAGTCGTGGCTGCATGAGGATCATGTAGTTATGGAACATCGTCGCGGAGGTCGTAGACATAAATTTGACTGTCTTCGTTGGAGGAAGATCGTTTTCAAATGAACAAACCAGAATTGTTTGTAAAAAAAGAGGACAGGGTTGCTCGAGCATCCAATAGTTTTCTACATGTTTTTCAATGCATATATCAATTGAATCATGCCTACTGATGAATTCTCATTTCGTCACATTTATTCTTTCATTTTGACATTAAAACCCTAACTAACTACATGTATATATCATTAATCTGTGGAAAATAACACTCAATAAATCATATAAAATAATGTATAAATGTTATATAAAATATTGTATTTAATTCCAAAATAAAAGAATAAAGGAAAGAAAAAAAGAATAAAGTGTCAGAGATATTGAACGACCCTAGACCCCAAGACCCAGTAATCATGATGGCTCGGTCCACAAGGAATAAAGTATGGTGAGATAAAGTAGAGAAATTGTACAGAAAACCATACTAAAACCCTAATTCATTTTGCCCAATAAATTGCATTATGAGACTCATTTTAGTTTTCTATTTTTATAGATCAAATCAATAAATCCTCTACATGAATATTGTTCGTAAAATTATAAAGAAAAATACGATATTAATTTCACTAAAAAATAATGCATAGTGAGCCCGAGACACACATAATAAAAGGTCGTAAAGAAAACTTTGCAGACATGTACATTCTCCATACAGAGTCAAATGACAAAAATCATTTTATTATTCGTAAAATAAAATTAGTTATTTAATTAAGGTGGTTTCATTCAATTTGGAGTTAAGATGCAAAAGTTGGATCTTGGACCTCATTGCACAATATACATGTATATAATAAATCAGTATATTTATTCTTTATATTTTCCACTTTATTTTATTTTTATGAATTTTATATTATTTAAAATAAATGTATACAATTAAAATAAAATAAAATCATTAAGGGATTTTCATCCGGCAGACCCTATAAACTTTGTCAATTACCTCTACGCCATTTGAAAAAACCTAATTCCTCCCTCGACCCTATAAACTTGCTCCGTCTTACCTCACATACCATGTCATCGTATTTAACTTTGTTGGAGTCAATTACTTGAGTTAATCGGACCACACTCACTTTCCACCTCAACATCCCAACCAACCATGTTCGCTTCACATCATCCAGATCCCACCCACCAAAACTCAGAGTCGTCGCCCAGAACGAAGGCAGCTCCTCCGTCGACGCACATGTCGAGCAACCCTCCAAGGAAACCTTCGTCGAGCAACGTTGTTGTCATACTCCTAAATCCCCCGACATCTCCTTCTTCGATACGTAAACCTCTCACACTCTATCTCTTTTGAGCTCCGCGTAGCTTTGTTGTGCTCAAGTAACTATTCTAGTGTTTCTTGGGTAAGGTCTCATGGACCTCGTGCCACTAATGAAGATAATGAGACAAATGTTGGACACCATCGACCGGTTCTTCGATGACGCCATGACGCTCTGAAACACATGTTGATGGAGATGAGGTCACCGTGGGACATGAAGGAGGATGAAAATGAGGTGAAGATGAGGTTTGACATGCCGGGGCTGTCCAGGGAGGAGGTGAAGGTGATTATCGAGGACAACGTGCTGGTGGGGAAGGGGGACACGCGGAGGGGAAGGAGGATGAGTGGGCGAGGGGGTCGAGGAGCGCGTATGAGAAACGTATGATGTTGTACGACAACTAGGAGAGTGACGAGTGAAGGATACGGGAAATAATCCTCAAGCGCATGACAGAAGCGTGATGATTACATCATATGCGATCGGGAGCAACTAGTCGCACTAGTTGCTCGATGCAGCGGAAATTAAAATTTTTTTATGTGATGAAACCACATGATACAAGAACACTTCTCGGATCATTTCATCTAAACCACAAATAAGTAATAGGATTACCTCTTGAAGCGTGGTTGCGATCGAATCTCTAAACCAAGAGACTTCCTATCTCAAGTCCGATCCGACGGAGGAGACGCTTGCGAGCGCAAGGATGAATCACATGCTCCTCGCAATCCATGTTGATGATCCAAGTGGCGGATCTCCTGATCTCGTCACACGAGATCCAACATCTTCTTCACGAGCGAGACGCACCGAAGGAGATGGAGATCCACGAGTAAGAACTCCAGCAACATAACGACGATGCTGCAGCGATGTCGATTCTCTCAAAGGCTCCATGGTGGACGGCCATAAGAGAGAGATGGAGAGAGGAACATGACTTGTAGAGAGAGATAAAAGAGCATTCATTATAATCATCTAACATATCTCTTGAAGAGCAAGGGTGCCTCTTCTTATATATGGTTTTGGGAGTCCATGGATCTCAATCCATCGACACACACATAATCAATGGTTGAGATTGATTTGTGTTTCTTTCAATGGCTAGGATTGTTGTTGGCAAAACACAACAACAAGTGATTTAATTCAAATTAATTATCATTGATAAATCGATATAATTAATCTCAAATTAAATCACTTTTTAACTAGAGATAGGATAATGAGAAGATCAAGGTCCTCTAGAGGAGTTGTAGCCGTCCTCTCTTATTAGAGGGGACTTGGTCAATCTCATTGATATATCATGAGATCTCATTATCTCATGATATCTCCTATAACTCTTGTCAAAATAATTTTCACAAAACATAATTCCAAATTATCTTTTGGAAAAATCAATTAAGCCATTGAAAAAATGTGAATCTCATTCACAACCCAAAACTAAATGTAATTATATTTTCAATTAATCATTCAATGTGAATCCCCTTCACGTTAACAATTAATCAACAAATATAAAACACAATATGCTCTCTCTAATATATTATAAATCACATTTATAGTATATATGATTAATATGGATAGTGCTATCCATATTATTCATATCCATGATAATTAAATCGTATTTAATCATCTTGGATCTCTATTCTCATGTGCCAAAATAATATGAATCACATTCACATTATTCACGTCTATGATAATTAAATCACATTTAATTAACACATTTCTTGATGCTTGGATACTTATATCAACAATGAAATTATCCATGAACTCTTTCAAGGATAATGCGCTTTCTCCGCGGATACTTGGAGATAAGGACATGGCGATTGTATTGTTCCACGTATAGTGACTTGGATATTGAGATCACATCTCAAATCCATATCTCCGGCCTCCCATATAAGCTTGATTAAATCAAGACCGCAAATCTAATCTTCTCATTGCATCTGAATCACATTCAGATCAATGTCCAACATTTGGACCAAGATCAAATCTACTGAGAGGAGTCACTAAAATCCAGATCCGTTTCATCACTCCCTAGGAATGGAAGCGTCATGGTTATACAATGATTTATGATCACATCACCCACAGGTATTCCCAACACATGTACATCCTGCATACTGGAAGACCCAGAATAAACCCGAAGTATTAGATCAACTTTATACTGTCTACTTCAGGGTTTTATCAATAAGTTTCTCATTTGATCATTGGGATTTGATATCGATCATAATTTTTCAAAAGCATATATCATACCTAGGGCTTGATCATATACTTTCCAAAAGTATGCATCAAACCTACAAATTCAGTCAAGCTTCCAAAGCGAGACGACTGTGCACGGAATTTGATTCTTCCCAATATATCATGAGTGAGCTCATGTCTTCCGGTTCAGTAGTGAACCTGTATGATCCTTTTGAGAGATCGTATTACTCATATGCCCTTATATGCACACCAGCATGCCGGTATATAGACCTTGGTTAGGTCATCAACCTATTGGTCTGCCAAATGTACATACTCGGACATATAGTAACACATCTGTCTCCGGTCAAAGGATGTGTGCCTATATCGTGACAGCATACGACATAGGATTTTGGTTATCTCGATCTTGTTAAGTCAACTCTTTGACCTAACTAATCTGACACCTCCGAATCTCTATTCCTATGCAGAGGACCAGTATCAAGAGGTCGGTCAGATATCAGTCTATGTGAGAAAGGATTGCCATCTCCTACTCAGGCTGGAGATCACATCTTAACAATCATTTGACGGTGCTTGATGAGTCCTCAATCTAACTCTTTAGATATTCAGCCAAGCACCAACCTCTATGATTCAATAATTGAATCAACAGCTGTATGATCATTAAGATAGCCATGGTACATAACCCTAATTGTACTAAGGGACCTATTATGCAAATTACTTATTCTTCATTTCAGATCAGGGAATGATATGTGCAATAACATTTATTGCATAATGGCTCGCCGTGGGCTCGCATGTCCAACAACGAGATCAAGGCTGAGCTCAAGAATGGGGTGTTGCAGGTGACGATTCCCAAGAAGAAGGTGACGATTATAGGTATATATGTAATAGAGACTAAAATATGTATATCCTTAATACAATTCTATGCAAAATCTGAACCTCAAACCCTTCATAAGTTATGGTTTGGAACATAACCAGTGTTGGACACTTGAGGATTTAGAGTTGCTTCATCCATCATCATATTATGGATGCAAGTATGCTGGAATTTAACACTTGAAAGTGCTGCTTCATTAGGAATATAAATGATGGTATTGGATATCTACTTTATGACCTTGAGATTCTTAAACAATTTCACCTATAAGGATGTTAGTCTTAGAGGATTACTTTCTTAAGAATTAAGGTGAAAATGAAGTAAAGGAACTCATTGAATCTTTAGAAGATAATGATGCTCCTAAAATCAGAAACTAAAAGAACAATGAAAGATGGAACACACATACCTCCTCAAGTGAGTTCAAGGATGTATTCTATGTGTTAGTTAAGTCTGACAGTGATCTGACTTCATATGATGAAGCTTATAAAGATCATGGTATGGAAAGATGGATGTTAGCAATAAAATCTAAAGTAGACTTCATATACAAGTTTTGTATATGGATTCATGGACCCTCGAGGGTCCATGTACAAGGGTAAGACTCATTGGGTGTAAAAGGACCTTCAAGCGAAAGAGGGAACCTTATGAGAACGTAAAGACCTTCAAAGCATGGCTCGTATCCACAAGATACGCATGAAGAGAAGACATTACTTGCGATGATATTTTCTCTTCAGTGACCATGCTTAAACTTGTCAGAATATTATTAACTGTAGCCACACAACTTGACTGTGACATCTGAAAGATGGAAGTCAAGATTGCATTTCTCAAAGAATATCTCAAAGAGGACATTTATATGAAGTTGCCTCAGGGCTTAATGGTTGAGGAAGGCAAGGTGTGCAAGAAACTCCATCTATGGACTCAAATAAGCTTATTATAGTTGGAACATCATATTTGATGAAATTATAAATGTTATACTTTCATATAGAATATTGATGAACCATGTGAAGCATAGTGGGAGTGCCAATGTGTTCATCGTGCTAAATGTAGATGATATCCTAATTATTTGGAATGATATGAGGATAATAAGTGTTTTATAGTGTGACTATTCCATATCTTGAAATAGGATCTCAAGGATGCCTCTTAAATCTTAGTTCTGAAGTTGTTCAGAAGTAAAGAGAAGAGGGTACTGTGATCATTACATCAGTGGTACACCTTGGACATATTCCATTTCTGGGAAATTCTAAGAAAGGCTCTTTTCCTGTGAGATATGGTACTAACATATCTAAAGGGATGACACCTCAAAGAGCTGAGGATGTGAATACCAAAGTTGCATGCCCTAATGCATCAACTTTGGAAAACTCTATATATGCTAGATGTGTACAACATCTAGATGTCTACCATGTAGTAGGAGTAGTAAGTTGTTACTAGTCCTACTATGGAGATAAAATACATATTTGTAATAATGACAATGTCTTCAAAGATGACAAGACTTTAGAGATAGTAATATCAAAGTCTTATCTTCGAGAACTTAAGATCGTATAGATGGTTATCTAAAAGGTCTTTACTACAGATGCCTTGTAAGACATACGAATGGGTCTTTGTCTCAGGAGATAGAGATCTCCAAGAATAAGAGCATTCTGATCAAAATAATAGAAAGTACGTATTGGTTGTAATGATTATTGAGTTGTAATGTTAAGGACACAATAATTAACAAGATTGAGTATTGGTTGCATAAGATGCAACATTCGCATTGGATGCGAGCACTGTTACTAGGAGATATGCAAGCGCTGTAAAAGAACTTTGCACGGTCTCTCGAAAACAGAGTGATTGATCATCCTACCTAGCTATATTAGATAGCTTATGATCAGTACATGATTGAGGGTTTAAAGATTAGCCCATTAATGGCTCTTTAGTCTAGTGCGAGATTATTAAACATGCGAGCCCACGGAGAGCCATTATACAATAAATGCCATTGCAAATATCATTCCCTGGTCAAATAAAATGAAAACAACTAATTTGCATATGTTAGCCATGTGAGCTCAGGGCGAACCATTCCTACAATAAATGTTATTGTAATGTTTGATATATCAATAAAAGTTATTGGTTTATTTCACTCTCTGTCTGAAATTAAGTGAATGAATGCATTATAAGGTCCCTCTTTACAAATAGGGTTATGGACCATGGCTGTCTTGACACCATAAAGCTGTTGATTCAATTGTTGAATCATAGAGATTGGTGCTTGGATGAATATCTAAAGAGTTAGATTGAGAAATCATCGAGCATCGTCAAATGATTGTCAAAATGTGATCTCCAGCCTGAGTGGGAGATGACAATCTTATCTCTAAAGGTTGATATCTGACCGACCTATTAATGCAGGTCCTCTGCATGGGAGTAGAGATTCGGAGGTGTCAGATAAGTTAGGTCAAAGAGTTGACTTAACGAGATCGAGATAACTAAAGACCTATATCGTATGCTGTCACGACGTAGGCATGTATCCTCAGACCTGAGACAGATGTGTTGCTATATGTCTGAATATGTATGTAGGCATGCATCCTCTAATCAAGATCTATATACTGGCGAGCTGATGTGCATGCAAGGGCATATGAGTGATACGATCTCTCGGGATCATACATGTTCACTATCGAACCGGAAGACATGAGCTCACTCATGAGGTATTGGGATGTATTAAATTGCATGCATGGTCGTCTTGCATTAGAAGCTTGACAGAATTTATAGGTATGATATACGCTTTTGGAAAGCATATGATCAATAACAAATCTCAATGACTAAATGAGAATCTCAATGATAAAACCCCGAAGAAGACAGTCTAAAGTGATCTTAGACTTCGAGTTTATTCTAGGTCTTCCAATATGAAGGATGTACATGTATTGTGAATACCTGAGGGTTATGTGATCATAAACGATTGTATAACCATGACGCTTCCATTCCGAGGCAGTGATGAAGATTTTAGTGACTCCTCTCGGTAAAGATAAGTAATCTAATCTTGGTCCAAGGGTTGGACATTAGTCTGAATGAGATTCAGATGCAATGAGAAGATTAGATCTACAGATTTGATTTAATCAAGCATCTATGAGAGGTCCCCGAGATCTGGATTTGAGATATGATCTCAATATTCAAGTCACTATACATGAAACGTACAATTGCCATGTCCTTATCTCCAAGTATCTACGGAGAAGGCACACTATTCTTGAAGGAGTTCAAGAATAATTCTGTTGATGAATTATGTACCCAAGCTACATGATATTGATAATTAAATGAGATTTAATTATCAAGAATAATATGAATGAAATTCATATTATGCGAATGATTATCCGAGATAATTAAATGAGATTTAATTATCAAGGATATGCAGAATGTGGATAGTGTTATCCATGTTATTGATGAAGCCACATTTCATCATCTTTATTCTATCATTTTGGCATCAAAAACCCTAGCGAATGCGTGTAAATACCCTTAATTAGAGCATCTTAGCATTCATGCATGTACATGTAAATAGTGTATAAAATACTGTAATTAAAGCCAAAATTATAGAATAAATAAAAGAAAAGAAAAAGAATAAAATATTGTAAATATTTTATGACCCGAAATCTCGAGACCTAGGCATCTCGATGAATAGGTCGACAAGGAATAAAGTAGGGGGAGATAAGGGTAAAATACAAATTCCTTCATTCTGTATTCATTTTGGGACTTATTTTTGGTTCCACTTTTTATATCTCAAATAAAGAAACTTTGTACATGAAAGTTGTAGATAATTAAATAAAGAAAAATACAAAATTGATTTCACTGAAAAATAATGTACAGATAAAAAGTTATGGTCTGAATAAGATTCCAGAACTCCAACTTCCCAGACATGTATCTTGCAAATAAAAATTCGAAATGTACCAAACTCACCTTTAATTGTATATAGCTTAAAATAATCTATTTAATGGAGGTGGTTTCGTATTTTTCGGAGTTATGGTTTGAAAGTTGAATTTTGGACCCTACTTGTATACTTGTATAGATTAAAATATTCATTTTATTATTTATTCTTTATTTTTATAATTACATATTTTTATATTTTTGTAAATAATATTTATAATATATTTGTACATTAAAACAGGAATAAAATACAAAAGAAATACAACATAAAAATACTTGTATATAAAAGACATAGGTAAAATACCTATATACATACCTGTATAATTCATATTTCTATTTTATTAAGTGTATAAAACTCTTCAGAAAAATAAAATAAAAATATTTTTAAGTGTATAAAAGTATTATATAATTTTATAAAATAATAAACAAAATTAAATAAATAAAATACACAAAATAAAAATAAAATAATAAAATATATAGATGTATATACCTATATAGGCCTAAAGAGGCAACTTGTATTTTTATACCTCATAAAAATAATTAAAAATCAGAATAAAATACTTTATAAAATAATAAACATTTTTCATTTAATGATCAAAATTTAATTAATTCATTATATATTTTAAATTGAATTTACAAAACAATTTCTAGAGGTTTTTCCTGGTTGGTCCACGTGGACCAACCAGGTGCGTCTGACAGTTGACCTCGGTCAACTGTCTGACCCTCCCTGTCCTTGTCAGAGACCTTGGTTTTTGGTCATTTTCAACTTTTTTTCGAGGCTTACCCTTGCGCCATTTCATGATACACCCTTCTTGACTTTTCATCCCAATCTATCGAGGATTCATGCCCAAGGTCTATCTTGGGGCGTGGATCAACGATTCTCCCGCTGCGCCTCGTTCTTCGTACCCATTCGTCAACCCTTCGAAACACAACCCCCATCTTCCTTTTCAAATTCGAACCCCATTTCGTCATGATTTTCCCCCTCTTTGGCTCGCCTTGGCTACCTGGAGGTGACAGCTCCAGATTGGCCCCTTCAAGGAGGAGGAACATCGAGGATTGGGCGAGTTCCACCCACCTCTGGTGAACCCGCCCTTGAGGTATTTTCAACCTCAGGCTCTGGCCTTTGAGGTGTTTATTTCCTTGTTTTTCTTCACCTATTTTATTCACCATAGTCGTAGCAACGCGTAACCATCATCATCGTCCATTCCCATCGCTCGATTCGCCCAATCAACTCCCCTCGTCGGAGCAAGCTCCGGCGAGCATCCATATCGCCGTTCATCCCTCGTGAGAGCCCACTGGACGTCGAGCCAGTTTGCCCTCGCTTCCTTATCTTTTTTGCGCGAGTTTCTGGAGCTAAAAGGACCCTTAGAGGGTCGATTTTGACGAACTCGAGGTACCTGGACCCATCGTCTTCTTGGGCTTCGCCACGGAGCACCGCCAGATCGACGACCGAAGCTCGCCATCGGCCGTGTTCTTCCCTGTTCTTCCAGGGAGGTCCATGGCCGTTCGATCGGGCCTCGGTCCCAGAAGTGCCAGCCGCCGTCCGATCTTGAGATCCCCAGCCGCCCGATCTTCATCGCAGATCTAATCGTGACCGTTGGCGACCGAAGCGTCATCGCACGAGGAGGAGCTGACCCGTGTATAAGTGAACACATCGCCACCATCCGCCTCAGCGCTAGCGTGGGTATTTTGCATATTATCCCCCGCAAAATTTTGTAATTCTTATTTAGCCTTCAAACTTTTAGTTGAAGTGTAAAAACTTTTATAAGATTTGCACCTAGGCCCCTGCATTTTCTTTATTTACATTCAGGTCCTCGACCACGTCACCTCACGTGACTAGTACATGTGAGGTGCAGGCATTTTGTAGAGAGACCCCTACGGGTTTGCTTATTTCTATTTAGTCCAAGGATTTTGATATTAAGTGTAATATTTTTGGGAAAGTTGCATAGTAGCCCCTGGGGTTTTTGCATTTTACACTTAGGTCCTTCCCAGGCGCGTGCTAGTCACGCGTCGGGGTGGGTATTTTGCAGATGTACCCCCTCGGGTTTCAATATTTGTATTCAGTCCATTAAATGTGATAATTAGTTATATTTGTACGTGGAAATTGCACTTTGGCCCCTGATTTTCTTACTATTTGCACTTATGCCCTTGCCAGTAGTGTAGTTTCTTGATGTGTCTCTATTTATTTCATTAGGGGTGTCTATCGAGTTCGACGAGCCGAGTTGGCCTCAACTCGGACTCGAACTCGATAAGAAACCTAAGCTCGAACTCGGGCTCGATAAGGATCGAGCCCTGGATCACCAACTCGAACTCGAACTCGTCGAGTTCGAGTTGACTCACGAGCCTCTTATCGAGCCACGAGTTTTTGAGCTGGCTCACGAGCCACAAAATAAGCTGGCTCACGAGCCACAAAATAAGCTGGCTCACGAGCCTCTTATCGAGTCATGAGTTTCTGAGCTGGCTTGTGAACCTCAAAACGAGAAGGCTCATGAACCTCTTAATGAGCCATTGTTCCATTTTATATATTAAATTATGCAAATGTCATTTGTAATTTTGATTTTTATACTCTTTTCTATACCTTTTTGGGCAAGAAAAATGTTAACCTCTATTTTATATCAAACTCAATGTGGAAGTTTCGGTATATAAATTTTTTATTTTTTATTAAGAGAAAACGAGTTATCGAGTCGAGTTTCCGAGTTGAACAATGCCCAACTCGGACTCGACTCGATAAACTAACGAGCCATAAAACCCAACTCGGGCTCGGGCTCGTTAAGGTTTCGAGTCTGGCTCGCGAGCCCTTAACGAGCCGAGTCCGAGTTGAGCTCATCGAGCTCGAGCTTTCCTGACAGCCCTATATTTCATGCATCTATAAATTGCTAAAAATCACCAAAAAATTATAATAGGCTCCTGTTTACTTTCTTATTCACGCCATATTTTTTCATTGCATTTTTATTGCATTTTCATATTATTAAAAATAAAAAACATGCATTTTCAGCACTGTTTGCATTAGAAAATACCAAAAAATATAAAAACATTTTGAAAAAAACAAAAAAAAATCTATTTCGCTTATCTTATCATATTTTAGTGTCAGTCCAAAAATCATTAAAAATCTCAAAACAAAAACCTTAAAAACTAGAAAACCCTAAAAATCTTCATAAAAATCTAAAAAAACTTAGAAAATTCATAAAAATATAAACAGTTCTTGTTGTCTCTCTATGTTATTGTCTTTACTTTAAAATTAATTTGGGAAAATCTTGTTATTGTTTACTATTTTTCATTCCCATTTTAATTTCGACCAGCACCTTTATTCACTGTTTTCTTGTATTTACACTTTTAATTATACCAAAAACATTCAAAAAAATTCTCAAAAATCACAAAAACACTATAAAAATATAAAAAGACCAAAAACATTTTATTTTCTTATTTTTGAGCATTTTCCCCTACTTGTATAAATACTCTATTCCTCTCTTTCTTACTTTGTATATATATATATTCTATTATATGAAAAGAAAATATAAAATCAGAAAATTAAAAACCAAAATACAAAATTGTAAAATTAAAAATAAAATAACTAAAAAATTAAAACCCACAAAAATTTGCATAATTGTAGACATTGAATCACATTCACATTCTGGCATTTTGCTTGATCTAACCTACCTTGCTCCCTGAGTTCGACACTCTACACATACTTACACTATACACCTATTTGTAGAGTTAAAAATAAATTTGACTCCACATTTGTTTGTCATTCCTTGATTGATATGTTGGAAATGCGAGCCCACGGCGAGCCATTATGCAATAAATGTTATTGCACATATCATTCCCTGATCTGAAATGAAGAATGAATAATTTGTATAATAGGTCCCTTAGTACAATTAGGGTTATGTACCATGGCCATCTTAATAATCATACAGCTGTTGATTCAACTATTGAATCATAGAGGTTGGTGCTTGGATGAATATCTAAAGAGTTAGATTGAGGACTCATCAAGCACCGTCAATTGATTATTAAGAGATGATCTCCAGCCTGAGTAGGAGATGGCAATCCTATCTCTGAAGGCTGATATCTGACCGACCTCTTGATGCAGGTCCTCTGCATAGGAATAGAGATTCGGAGGTGTCAGATTAGTTAGGTCAAAGAGTTGACTTAACGAGATCGAGATAACCAAAGTCCTATATCATATGCTGTCATGATATAGGCACGCATCCTCTGACCAGAGACAGATGTGTTACTATATGTCTGAGTGTGTACATTTGGCAGACCAATAGGTTGATGACCTAATCAAGGTCTATACACCGGCGCGCTGGTGTGCATATAAGGGCATATGAGTAATACGATCTCTCAAAGGGATCATACAGGTTCAGTTACTGAACCGGAAGACATGAGCTCACTCATGAGATATTGGGATGAATCAAATTCCATGCGCATGGTCGTCTCGCTTTGGAAGCTTGACTGAATTTGTAGGTTTGATATATACTTTTAGTATATGATCAAGACCTAGGTATGATATACACTTTTGGAAAGTGTATGATCGATACCAACTCCCAATGATCGAATGAGAAACTTACTGATAAAACCATGAAGTAGACAGTATAAAGTTGATCCGATACTTCGGGTTTAGTCTGAGTCTTCCAGTATGCAGGATGTACAGGTATTGGGAATACCTGAGGGTGATTAGATCATAAACGATTGTATAACCATGACGCTTCCATTCCTAGGGAGTGATGAAACGGGTCTGGATTTTAGTGACTCCTCTCGGTAGAGAAGTAATCTGATCTTAGTCCAAGTGTTGGACATTGATCTGAATATGATTCAGATACAATGAGAAGATTAGATTTACGGTCTTGATTTAATCAAGCATCTATGGGAGGCCCGCGATCTGGATTTGAGATACGATCTCAATATCTATGTCACTATACGTGGAACAATACAATCGCCCTGTCCTTATCTCCAAGTATCTGCGGAGAGATTGCATTATTCTTGAAGGGTTCAAGAATAATTCCATAAGATCTAAGCAATGAACAAATAATGATTAAATGTGATTTAATCATCTTGATGTGTGAAGAAATTATCAATTTAATTAAATGTGATTTAATTAATGTGGATAAGAATAATGTGGATAGAAATATCCAATTATTCATAATATATTATAAATGTGATTTATAATATATTAGAGAGAGCTAATTATAATTTATATGTGTTGATTGATTATTATGTGTATTGGATACACAATGTGTAATTAATTAACAATATGAATTATATGTTGTTTTGGGTTGTGAATATGATTCACAATTTTTTCCATGGCAAGAATGCAATATTCTCAAAGATAATTGTGAATTATTTTTGAAGAATAAAACCCAATAAATTTGTTGCAAATAAATAAGAGAGATTTCATGGAGATATGCAATCTCATGGATTTCCATGAGATTGCAATTTCCATGCAATCTCATGGACGGCACACCATTCCTATATGGAATGGGTGTGCGTCCACTTGGAAGGTACATGGAGATGAAATCTTCATGTATCTTCTCTCCTTATTTGTTAGGTTGATTTAGGAATAAATTATATTTGATTTTGTCAAATATATTTTGACCTAGATTTGTTGCTTTTGACAACAACAATCTTGACCATTGGATTGACACAAATCAATCTCACCCATTGATTTTATGTGTCCCATGGATTGAGATCCATGGATCCCAAAACCCTATAAATAGAGAGGCATACTATGCTCTCTAATTACTTGTAATATTGGAGCTCTCTCTCTCTCTTTCTTCTCTACACACGTCATCCCTCTCTCCCTCTAATTGGTGGCCGACCACCAAACCCTAGAGGAGAGAACCGTCGTCGCCTTCGCCACCGCGCCGCCGCTTCGACGTTCTTCGGTTCTCCATCTTCTTGGAGAGTTCCTCTCACGAAGGAGACGTTTGATCTCGTGCGACGAGATCAGGAGCAACCATGCTTGGATCATCTTCTTGGATTGCGAGGACAACGCGGTTCATCCCCGCGCTCGCAAGCGGTCTCGCCGACGATCGGACTTGAGACAGGAGGTCTCTTTCTTTAGAGACTTGATCAACCACGCTTCAAGAGGTATTGCATTATACTTGTTGTGGTTATAGATGAAACGATCTGAGAATGGTTCTCGGATCATGTGGTTTCATCGAATAAGAAATTTTAAATTCCGCTGCACCGAACAACTAGTACGACTAGTCGTTCTTCGTCGTATCCGATACGACGATCACGCTTCCGTGATGCGCTTGAGTATATTTTCCATATCCTTCAAGTGGTATCAGAGCCAGGTTGACGGTTTCGAATATGATTCGAAAAACCGAGGACGACTTGGGTTCGTTTAGGTCGCGAAAGTTTTCATCGCATTTGATTTCGCAGATATGTTTAGTAAATAAATTTGGCACTGTTTAAATTGTTTAAACATGAATTTAATACTTGGATTTTGTTACCCATTAAATAAGGAAACCATAGGATCTGAGTTTACGTAAATCGGATTTCGTATGCTCTAGATATGGTTGCTTTAATGAACATGTATACACTGTTGCAGGAACTGTAGATCTGAACGTGATTAAAATGTTAATTACTGTTTAGACTTGCCTCGAAATGCATGTAACATCACTTGGATTCTGTCCTAAATCAAATTAGCAATCTATGAAAATTGATTTTGTCTAATTTGGATTTAATATGATTGAGATATGCTAATTTTAGTAAGAAGGGGTCACTGCTGAAATTACAGTCCTAATCTAGAACCAAGTGATTGTCAATTAGTGAAATTAATTGTTAATTTCGTGAAATAATCATGAAAAATATTTGTGAAATATTTGAAGATGATTATTTACATAATTGACTTGGCCTCAACCAATTAATTGATTATATTTGATCTAAATCTTAATTGGAAACACATTCATCAAACTTAATGTTTGATTGGTGATTGTCATTTAATCATTTAGTGAAATTAAATTGTTTAATTTCCTAGAATAATTGTGCATAAATATTTGTGAAATATTTGATGATAATTATTCCCTTAAATGACATTGCCTTAACCAATAATTGATTAAGATGTGATCTAAATCATAATTGGAAACCACAATCTTTCAAACTTGATGCTTGAATAGGATTTGGGAATTTGTCTAGCAAATTTCCTTATAATCAAAAATGTTTTGATTATTACTATATGGTACAATTTCGGTTGAAGAACCGATGATCATCTCAAGTACAAATTAATCAATTTGGCATTATCCTTTCCCGAGGCGGATATGGTGCCTAGTCGGAGAGCATTGGGGTTGCGGGTTGCAACGTATGTGGTCCGTCCCACTCTCGTCGCTACTGGCCATGACAGCGGGTAGGGCCGGGATAATGTCCGAGGGATTAAGATGTATTTTTCTAATTATTAAAA
Source organism: Ottelia alismoides (assembly GCA_037367405.1). Taxonomy (NCBI): domain Eukaryota; kingdom Viridiplantae; phylum Streptophyta; class Magnoliopsida; order Alismatales; family Hydrocharitaceae; genus Ottelia; species Ottelia alismoides. The sequence continues at coordinate 1,303,395 of JAZKJV010000482.1, forward strand.
TTCGAATTAATACGTATTTTGAGATATTACCATATATGTATTCAAGTAAAATAATCAAGTTTGATTGATTGAATTGGATTGATAATTAATTTAATATGATTAAATTGATTATGTCCAATTGAAATACTCTAATATGATTAGAGCTAATAATTCCCTTGGAAGAATTAATTATGTGAATGTGATTCACGATAATTAGTTAAAATTTGAATATGATATGGAGGATCACATAAGTGACATCCATGGTCTCTCGTCAAGGCGGAGGGTTCCGTCGCCAGGGATTGCATGTGGGAGACGCCTGTCCGAAGTGACAGCTCCTGTATGCAAGCGCATCTGGATCGGGCTCGTCGCTTCTCGAAAGAGTAAGGACGTATGCGTAGTGACCCCAGTATCGGGTCCTCATATTATTGGGGCGATATTGGATTGCGCATAGCGAGTTGTATTCCTGTTGACGGTTGGTTCAATTAATGACGGGTCAACATCGCCTTAGGGGTGGTGGGCCCGGGTGTTAAAGACCGAATTGGGAGATGCAAGTTGGACTTGCAAGGCGGAATGTGTTCCCGCTTCTTTTTATCCGAGTTGTAGGTTCTCATATTATTGGGATGCAACAAAGATAAGGAAGGAGATCCCAGATCTTGCTTGAGATATAATGGTAAGTATATCTCTTACATTGAAAGTGATTAAGGGAATGAACTTTCAGTGTTGACATGGCAAGACAACTTTGATATAAAAATTCCTAAATCAAAGTAAAAAGTGTATATATATTTATATAAATTTATGCAAATTTCTTATTTCAGATAATCCTTCATTAAAACCCACTCAATGATATACTCAATAATAATCAGCAGAATATCATGGATTGGACTCATGATCCAGATATTGTACTTGCAAATTGAACACATAATGTATGTGGTTGCAATGTGCAAATTTCCTCATAATATTGAGAAATGACAATTAAATAGATAATAGGACTACAACCCTAGGGTTTGTATGTCTCTATAGTCGTGGTATCATCAAATGTACTTTGGAAGTGACATGTTGATGATGATCATAATTGTCATATAATCCTTATAAAATCAATGAAGATTTTCTGGCATACATATGTGCTCTTGACATTTAATCATGAGTGACCTGGTTTTCTACATCATGTAGAATGGTAGCTCTATAAAGAGATGATGTATTCAAATTGTTTGAGTACCTACCCGAACCTATGTTTTATGAGTTTAGATGGATGTAGATGATGAGTGTCATTATTCTACTGTCTATACTCTAGTCATTCATGAAGCTTCATAGTATTCATATTGTGTGACTTTAATGAAGCATAAATAAATGTTGAAATACTCTTATTTTGAATTCTTTTGAATTTATTGTAAGAGATCCTTAATCTTAGGCAATGGTTGCTTATAGATAAAGGGAGCGCAGTGGAAGCATGGGTTGGACCCAAGAAAGAAGGAAAGTCAAAGAGTTGACTGGACTTCTATGACTTCCATATGACATCTAAAGAGTTGGATGAATGCCAATACTGCAATAAGTTGATGTGTTGATAGTATGACTATCAAGTCTGTCTAGAATCCTTAGAAAAGGACTCGGATGGAGCATCAGAATAATCTACATAAATCATTGATATTGACTTACTTATTGAATAAGATAAAGTCAAATAATTGTATCTCAATCTTCTGATGACATTTGCAATGGGTTGCATATGTTTTAGAAGACTGGAAAATTTGATCTTAAAGGTTTATAGTTGTCCACATGAATATTGATGCAATTGTTGCAACAATCTCTATCGGATTAATAGACTTGTTAATTTCAGTGGGAGAGCCCTTAGTCGTAGAGAATGTCTCTATGACCTAGACATTAGAATACACTCATTGTTTGTTTCTAAATGTTGGAAATAAACATGAATTCTGAGATAGAACTATCATAAAGAGTTATGATGGATATATTTCAGATAGTAATCTAGTGGACTCCACTAAATTAGAAAAATTAATGAATGGTTCATTAACATTTCTGAATACTGAAATTAAACCTTAAGATCAATAGGAGGATGAAGATCATTTGACAATGATCTAGCATCAAGCCTTGGACATTTGTCTATTGATTTGATCAATAGAATAGTAAGAGATGAAACTTTAGAATGTCTAAAATTTCAAAACTTACATACTTATGAATATTGTCCAATACATCCTTCTTCGGGAATGGTGTAAGATGCCAAGGTATTCAGGATCTCATACATATTGATGTATGTGGATCATCTATATCATAGTAAACATTGTGGATATGTGATATCTATTGATGATTGTATGATATGAGATTTCTTCTCTTCACCTAAGAAACCTTTGAAATGTTCAAAGATTTCATTAATTTTGGTTTAGAACCAAAGTTTGAAGGAAGATAAAATGAATTTGATCTAATCTAGGTAGCAAGTACCTACTAGATAAATTCGAAGAATACCTTATGGAGATATGAATATCATTTCTATCTCAATCCTCCTAACACACCTTAACTCAAAAGAGTTATAGGTAGATACAATTGGATCATGTGTGACATGATATTATCAATGTTGAATTTTAGCATAATTATCCCTTAGTTTCCAGGTATATATGTGTAGTAGAGACTACAATGTATATCCTTAATAAGGTTCCATGTATGTTGGAATCTAGCACTTGAGAGTGCTGCTTCATTAGGAAAATAAAGTATGGTATTGGATACCTACTTTATGACCTTGAGATTCTTAAAATATCTCATCTCCGAGAATGTGATTCTTAGAGGTTGAGACTCTTGAGAATCAAGATGAAAATGAAGTATAGGAACTCATTTTTTCTTGAGAAGATAATGAGACTCCTGAAATTGGAAACTAAAAGGACAATTAAAGATGAAACACTAATACCTCTTCAAATGAGTTTGAGGATGGATTCCATGTGTTAGAGAAATCTGACAATTATCGAACTTCATGTGATGAAGCTTCTGAAGATCATAGCATGGATAGATGGATAGCAATAAAAGTCTAATGTAGACTTCATATACAAGTGTTGTATATGGACCCTCGAGGATCCACCTATATGGGTAAGACCTGTAAAGGTGTAAATGGATCTTCAAGAGACAGAGAACCTGATGAGAAGGTAGAGATCTTCAAAGCACAGTTCGTAGCCATAAGCTACACACTGGAAGAGAAGACATTGCTTGAAATGAGACTTGCTCTTCGGTGACCATGCTTAAAACCATCAGAATATTGCTAACCTTAGCTACACAACTTGACTATTGCATCTTCAAGATGTAAGTCAATATTGCATTCCTCTACGAATACCTCTTTGAGGATATTCACATGAAGTAGCCCCAGGGCTTTATGGTTGAGGAAAGCAAGGTGTGCAAGCTAAGGAATCCATCAATGGACTCAAATAAGCTTCTTGAAGTTGGATCATAAGATTTGATGAAATTATAAATGTTATGATTTCAGATAGAATCTTGATGAACCATATGAAGTTTAGTAGGAGTGCTTTTGTGTTCATCGTGCTAAATGTAGATGATATCCTAATCATTTAAAAATGATATAAGGATAATAATTAGTGTTTTATAATCTGGTTGTTCCATAACTTGAAATATGATTTCAAGGATGCCTCTCAGATCTTAGTTCTGAAGTTGTTCAGAAGCAAAGAGAAGAGGATAATGGGACTGTCACATTTGTAGTACACCTTGGACATATTCTATTCATAGAGATTCCAAGAGAGGCTTCCAACCCTTAAGATATGGTACTGACCTATCTAAAGGGATAGCACCTCAAAGAGTTGAGGAAGTGAATGCTAGTACTGCTTGCCCTTGGGCATCAGTTCTGAGAAGCCATGTGTGTGCTAGATGTGTACAAAAGCCATATGGCTGCTATGCAGTGGGAGTAGTAAACTGTTACTAATCCTACTATGGAAATAAAACACTTGCTTGCAGTAATAACAACAAAATCTTCATAGATGACAAGATTTTTTGAGATAGTGATCTCAAAGTCTTATCTTCAAAAGTTTAAGACTTTATAGATAGTGATCTAAAAAGGTCTTAACTAAAGATACCTTAGGAGATAGAGATCTCCAGAAATAAGGATATTCTTATAAGGATTATGGAAATACTGGTTATGATAATTGTTAAGCTGTAGTGTCAAGGACACTATAACTAACAAGATTGAGTATTAGTTGCATAAGATGCAACATTCGCATTGGATGCGAGCACTGTTACTGGGGATATGCAAGTGCCGTAAAAGGACTTGGCGTAGTCTCGCGGGAACAGAGTGACTGATCAGCTTACCTAGCTATTTTCTAAATAGCCTATGATTGTCACATGAGTGTGAGTTTAAATGATTAGCCCATTAATGGCTCTTTGGGCTAGTGGGAGATTGTTGGAAATGCGAGCCCACGGCGAGCCATTATGCAATAAATGTTATTGCACATATCATTCCCTGATCTGAAATGAAGAATGAATAATTTGTATAATAGGCCCCTTAGTACAATTAGGGTTATGTACCATGGCCATCTTAATAATCATACAGCTGTTGATTCAACTATTGAATCATAGAGGTTGGTGCTTGGATGAATATCTAAAGAGTTAGATTGAGGACTCATCAAGCACCGTCAAATGATTATTAAGAGATGATCTCCAGCCTGAGTAGGAGATGGCAATCCTATCTCTGAAGGCTGATATCTGACCGACCTCTTGATGCAGGTCCTCTGCATAGGAATAGAGATTCGGAGGTGTCAGATTAGTTAGGTCAAAGAGTTGACTTAACGAGATCGAGATAACCAAAGTCCTATATCATATGCTGTCATGATATAGGCACGCATCCTCTGACCGGAGACAGATGTGTTACTATATGTCTGAGTGTGTACATTTGGCAGACCAATAGGTTGATGACCTAATCAAGGTCTATACACCGGTGCGCTGGTGTGCATATAAGGGCATATGAGTAATACGATCTCTCAAAGGGATCATACAGGTTCAGTTACTGAATCGGAAGACATGAGCTCACTCATGAGATATTGGGATGAATCAAATTCCATGCGCATGGTCGTCTCGCTTTGGAAGCTTGACTGAATTTGTAGGTTTGATATATACTTTTAGTATATGATCAAGACCTAGGTATGATATACACTTTTGGAAAGTGTATGATCGATACCAACTCCCAATGATCGAATGAGAAA